>CM051040.1:17287302-17887302 GCA_027627225.1 Congeria kusceri
AGTATCACAACGGTACCATATTCGATATGAACTTTCTGTATTACCGAGTATCACAACTGTACCATATTCGATATGAACTTTCTGTATTACCGAGTATCACAACGGTACCATATTCGATATGAACTTTCTGTATTACCGAGTATCACAACGGTACCATATTCGATATGAACTTTCTGTATTACCGAGTATCACAACGGTACCATATTCGATATGAACTTTCTGTATTACCGAGTATCACAACAGTACCAAATTCGATATGAACTTTCTGTATTACATGTACACAACCAATATCATAACTATACAACGTTCGAAAAGAGTGTTCCATGATACATAATTATTAATCAGGGCCCGTTTTCACATAGCACTTTTGAGAAAAGTGAAGTGAATCTCTTAATTTCATGAAAATCAGTCTGTGGAAGTTTCATGCATAGGTATTTGTACATTGAAAGTATTTAACTAATAAATATTGTTTAGATGCTTATTAGTAACTTGTTTGTTATCAGGAAACATTGGATGTCTCAAAGAAAATTCGATCTGAAATGTTTGCTTAAGAACAACTTAAGTTAAGATTTATTCCGATTTATAAGGCAATTGGTCTTTGAGGTGAAAGTATAAACAAACAAACAAACACCAAATCAGAAAAACAAGGTTTGTAAAAAAAAAAAAAAACATTGCTTTGCAAAACGGTAAATGAATTAATAATATATGAAGCCATAGTTTAAACATCAGACAAAACAAACATAACAAAAGGCGTATGAAAAAAATATGTATATTTGTGTTAAAGAGCGATTTACTGCCTTCTAAATTATGTAAATGAACCATAAATGAGCCTTTCTAGCACTAGATTATCGGCAATTTATTTAACTTAAGTTTAGAGATCCTAAAACAATTATTTCGTTACTATCGTTCTGAGCAATCAGCAAATCAGTCAAGTCACAATGTATCCCTGCAATACTAAAAAAACAGCTTGAGAAAACCGTTGATTTGTGAAACAAGAGGTCTACCATGGTCCATGTTTGCTCGCCTGGTTGAAAGTTAAATTACCCATCTGAAAGCCAAACGTACTCATAAATTGAGGGGTGTCGTGGGAAAGATGCATGGATCAGCTTGTGCAGTCCGCACAGGCTAATCAGGGACGACACTTTCCGCATACAGTGGATTTATGTTTAGAAGAAACTACATCGAACAGAAAATACCATAAAAGCTGAAAGTGTCGACCCGGATCAGCCTCTGCCGTTTGCACAGGCTAATTTGAGACAACACTACGCACATGCATTAAGCCCGGTTTGCCCACGACACGCCTCATTTGTGAAAGTGATTTTGAATGTGAGCACGAATTTCTTGGTTTCCGATTATATACACGTGTTTTATAATATTCGGATTGTTATAGTTTACTATTAAACCACTTTCTGATTAATATACGTTTCTTTTTGTACATGAGTTAAAATTGTTCTTCCAAATTAGCTATAGATAAAAACGTTTTGGAATGATCCTTTGAATTTTTCAAAAAGTGCAGGTGGATACGTTCTAATCGCCTTCGGCTCTGCGCCATCAGTTTTTCTCCTAAGACAATTCAGTGGTCAATTTATGATTAAAATAAAGGCTTTATGGCCAAACGTTTAATGATTCATACGCTACATTAAAAGGGCCACACGATGTAAACAAGTGTTATTAGCACATTTTTTGGTAAATAAGAGGCCACACCAACACTGGTTGATCATCCAGTTTCAACATTTCCAATCGTTTGTCGTGTTCGAGTAATTCTGATTTTCAAACAAGATGTTAGCAAATGATCACAAAAAAGCAAATAACGCCACCTGAGCATTACAAGGACCTATCTGCTTCTTCAACACATATTAGATAGGCCCTTGTCATCCTAAGGTGGCGATAAGGCCAGGAGCCATATCCACAAAGCTCCTAAGGACAATCTTAACATAAGTCATATTTAAGTAAACATTTTAAATACAGTTTTGCTTGTGAAAGTCATATTTCACATCTGAAAGACAAAAAAAACAAACTTTAAATGCACCAGTTATAGACATAAAGGGTTTTATGATTTTAGATATTGTCTTAAGTTAACTTAAGTTAGAGGTCGCGATGGCGTAGTGGATATGGTTGTCCGCCTAGCGTTTGGAAGGTTTCGGGTTCGATCCCCACTCTGGGAGCGTTCTCACGACCTCCCCCCAAAACACCAAAGTCCTAGTTTCTACCCAGGAAACGGACTCGATAATGTCTCTATAACCTTAGGCTTTCGATTCAATCGAGCTAAAATAAATAGGTTTAAACTAAATTGTCTTACGTTTCCACTAAGGAGCTTTGTGGATACGCGCCCAGGTGAGCTAAAGCATGCAACTAAGATATAAAGTTTATTGAGTATCCGTCGTCATGTGTTTATTCAAACGAAAAGAACAAATCACAAAATCACACTTTAGATTGGGCGACAATAAACAAAACCTTAGTCAAAACAAGGGTTACATGAGGGTATCTTTTGTTGGACACATTTTTGTTGGTGTGCAGTGTTCGTGAAATACCTGTAAATACTTAATGAGATTAAACGACTTCAGAAGTATTGACGTCTTCGTTTACTAGATACCTTGTAATCTGAAACCATGTTAAGGATATCGCTTAAAGCTGTACTGTCCCCATCCTAGCATACGCGGTCATTTGCAATACTATATGTGCGGATGGTTTCTAATATTATCGTTAAGAAGAATTGTGTTCCTTCTACATTACGAAGACTGATACACCTGTGCCATGACGGCAAAAACATTGGCGTCGAACAGCAAATTACCTTAATTATATCATGAAAATAATTCTAAACATTAATGTTTATACTGAAATCAGTGTCAGAGGTTACAAGTATTACAATTATACAGAAGGTTGACAGCGAACAATTCTTTAGTTCCTTGCCATCATCACAAAATAATCGAAACAGTATACATAATATTCAAATATAAATTAGGAATTCTATACCTGAATACCCCAACCTGTATACCTGTGCTCTTTGACAGAATATAATAAATACATTTGGATTTCAAATTTTATTTATTGTAACCAATTACGGTTAAATAGGCACGTTTTCATTCTTAAATCAAATTAATTATTTTACCAACAAACTATCGTGCGACTGCTCGTTTAAGACGAATTTTCTGATTTTTACCCGTAGTTTTCTGTTTAAGGAATGTGGTTGTAAATCTGCTTACTCGACTGTGCAATTCAACAAAAAGATTATTTCTGCGTCGATTTGAAACAGTTGCCACTTTAAAAGCCCTGTTTATCGTCAGCAAACACCCGGTGTTATGAATGGAGTTTGAAATGCGATACAGCATTTAGAGCAGTCTCTTACAACTCAAGTCATCCTAATTCATGCGACCCATCTCAATGAAAAATAATTATTTTAAAGCGACTACGTTACAGCGCGGAACTGATTTATTAAATGTTAATTTAATGTGAAAAATATGTTGGTCTATTTATTGCAATACAAATAGTTAGAACTTGGGTCTTACTTTTTACATATTTCGTTGTATTTGTGTTTGTTTTTAATGTCCCGCTGTTACAGAGAAGTGTTCATTATATCTGCTAGCTTTTCTGTGTTTTTAAGGGAATTATTCATAGATTCTGATATTTGTAATGCAATTGAATGTCTTAACTGCAAAACCTTAACCATCTGGACTAACCAAACCAATTATTATATAAAGAAAAGTATTTTTAAAGGATTTGCCTTCACTGGAGCCCGAATCTACGTTCTCTGGTCAAAGTCTGTCGCGCTCACCAGTATGCCAGTCAGAGCAATGTGCATTAAAGGCACTATGTCAACGAAAATCTGGTTTCCTATTGCTCTATAAATGATATTATGTGTTCGAAATGCGCTATACTAAGACATGTACATTAAATAAAGAATAATAATATGATACATAATGAGACCTTTGATAAAAACAAAACAGCAAAAATGTTAGAAATAAAATAAAACCCCAAGTGAGTATCGAACTCACGCCGTAGGAGCCATACGAATAAATAACAGAAGGCAGCGTTTTAACCAACTGTGCTATTCTGCTTTGTAAGGTAACATCAGTAAACAATGGTTTTACAAAATACTAATAATTCTTACGTCAAAAGGGCCAAACTAACACAACCCATATTATTAAAAAAAATTGAAAACTCTTTTCCCATGATATACACCTTACTTTAACAGTTAATTATATTATTTCAATGATGGTAATCTATAAACGATGCTTTATTTCCACTATATTTCAGTGTCATGATTATTATTTCCCTTTATTTGTATAATTTTATAATGTGCATTTCGTTTTGGATTTTGTGACAATAATTTTGAAACTGTCAATTTGCCAATGTGACTATAGCCCTTTAATCGGCTAACTGTGGACTCATTTGAATACATCAGATTCACAACACACTTATTACGTTATTACAATGGGTGGTAACTCTATACTTTTACAGAACGAAACATATAGGAGTTGTCTTTCTTAAAATTTCTCTAGGCATGGTAATGTCAGCTTTACTTAAACAGCTTTACTTCTTATAAAAATAGAAAACTTGGAGAATTCAATTTTAAGTTCTCAGATAAAAGTCTCGCAACATTTATTTAATGATACTACTCTACAATCATTTCCGTTTCAATTATGATGTCATTTTGTCCAAATTAATACTAGTAGTACGGTATACGCATATTTATATTATATCAAAATGTTATTAAGTATCAAGGTTTATGTTATGAAATAAACCGTTATGCTGTGTTGTTTTTTCATTCAGTTTTATTTTATCACACGAAATTGCAATAATGTACGGTCACAAGATCTTGGTAGTGAACGGGCGAACAGTATTAATATCATCGTCTATCAAGATATTTTCATGTGTATTACATATTTCAAGTGTAGTTTTCCATGTGGCACTATACTGAAAAGATTAAAACACATTACAAAGGAACCAGGTGGAAACATATTCCTTCGCATTAAATTAGATTTGATCTTACAAAATATTAAATAAGATTCAAGTTCATCACACGTTTATATTCTTATTTTGTATTAACCTAAAAGAGCAGACCATGTCAAGGGAGGATACCTTAGACAAGAAGCATATATTATTTTGCAGTTTTTACCTCCCTTATTTTACTAGGAACTTATTTCGTCCGGTTATACTTCCATAAATTATGTCGATAAATTATGATTTGATAAGCAAAACATTTTTATCAATGTTTTGTCGTTTGTAACAGACAGTTGAAATATAAAGCAATACAACTGACACTATTTCATAAAAGTTTATCTTTTAAAGCGTCGCCATTCAAATGTTTTTCTTTAAACAATAACACTGTGTTCAAAAATAAAAAAAAGACAGATGAATTGAACCATGGCCGATTCAGCGTGGAGGATCAGTTTCTGTTCTTAAGAAGGTTTACTAACATACTTTACAAGCAAACATTTAAATGCCGTACACACATAAAACATATATGCACAGGCGTTATCTTAATGATACAAATGAAGCGTGTCGTGGGAAACCCAGACTAAGTGCACGTGCGTAAAGTTTTGTCCTGGATTAGCCTGTACAGTACGTTTTATGGCATGCGGACTGCACAAGCTGATCCAGGACGACACGTTACGCACGTGCACTATGCCCGGATTTCCCACGACAGGCCTCAAATGTATTTTTAATTTAAAAAAATTCAAAATCGTCTATGGTAAGACGTCGTCAATATAAGACGACTGTCGCATATTGTGACTATAGACAATGAAGTTTCCTAGGGGAATGGTGATTTCCTTACCATTTTTATTGCGTCTTAATTCGCTAAGAATTGGTTAACTTTCCCGACGTTTCACTTCATCTATGGGCCTTGGTAAGTGCATTTTATAAAAGTAAACAGAACTGACCTCGAGCGCAGTTGTGACAGTAGTCCTGATTCTAACAATGATCTTAGATGTACACCACGGGCTGTTATCTAGCGAAGTTTATTTAAGCATTGTGGAATTATGCAAACAATATCATGACCCCATTATGTGGATTTTCCTCGCATCATTTTATGTTAAAATAACTAGAACATTTAATGGCAACGCATATATAAAAATACGTGTTTGTGAATATGTCCTCATCTCTCTTTATCCTTTTTATTAGGAAAAAAAACACATCGAAAAAAAATAATACTATATTAAATGGCTTACATCTGCCAACTAATCACGATATGTGACACTTTAACATAGAGTGTTGCATATGATGCATTGTACTAGTAATTGAGGATATTTGCGACATTATAGGAAAATAAACATGATTAGTTAACACTTATGCACCTATCAATATTTTCCCCCAGGGGGAGCGGCGGGCAATCCCATGGAAATTTGACTAATTGTATTTTGGGGGATCTTATTCCCCACCCTAGAGCCAAGCATTTTGTCTAAATCCCTTCAATAGGGGATGCTTAATTGGTGTATCAAATAGCCAATATTCTCGGGATCTAACACCCGAACAAAGTCTATTTCCCGGGACCCGGAATCATTCGGCGTGTCAAATTCCCGCCTGTCGGGAATTGCTTTCAGGGGGAATACTGATAGGTGCATTATAATAATAACAAGCCTTAGGTTGATGTACAAATAACACAATTATTATTGTATAGAATAGTGTTCCACTTGTTATGATGAGGACTTTGACATTCATATTGTCATAAAAAATTCGTTGAAATTTAAATGTGTAAAGGGGTAATACATATTTGCCAAGAAGCGAATTTCACAGTAATATAACTGAATGTAAATCATCTTTATCTCATAACCAACGTCAACATATTTGCCTCACTACCTTTTACTTCTCATAGACACACAATTATTTAAATACATTAACAAAACGAAATCAAACAATTTTTATTAAAATAGAAACTATTGAACAATAAAAAAATCTCCACATAATGTGTAAAAACGTTAGTTCGACTTTTATTTCATCATAAAATAGTAATACGGCTTTCGTACTACCCGAATAATCATACACTATAAACCATTCATAAATTATAATAAATTACGAACTTAAATGGAGATCAAACAACACAAATATACTGATTGATGTTAGTATTAGATTTCAGACGGAATTACACAACGAGAACACGTTTATTCTAATTAAATGTTACAAATTAAACATTCTTAGTTTTAAACGGAAGTCAAATAGCGCATCGGTTGTTATGCACATTGTCGCCCTTAGTGTAGTAAACAAATCCATAAATGTAAATACACAAACTTGAGTTTGCGTGAAGATGCATGCGTAACTTAAATTACAGCTGCTTTGACAGCTCTTCTGTTCTGGAAATCCCATGGATCTAGCATAATAATAATAATAATAATAATAATATCTAGCATAATAATAATAATGATAAACGTAATAATAATAATAACAATAATAATAATATCAACTCATACACTTAAAAAGCACTTCTAACACGACACTTTTACATTAATCTCAATGAAATGGATATTTGACAGGCAAATTTGATCAAATTTGCAAAGCCATTCGGATTGACACAGATATTTACGTCCTCATTGTATTAAATTCGTCGCAAAATTTGACAATTAAGTGAACACAATTAAACAATAACATAAAGATAAAATTCACAAATTACTCTGTAGTTGGTGAAAACGCTAAACAATTCAAAATGATCCGAATACATTACTTGGCGTTTAAAAAATAATTAGGCTAAATGAACAAATTGTTCCGTTTCTGGTCTCCTGCCCCCAAAAAGGTCGGTACGTCGGGATTTTTTGTATTAATTTTTCGCTCACCTGAGCAAAACGTGCTCATGGTGAGCTTTTGTGATCACCTTTCGTCTGTCGTGCGTTGTCCTTCGTACGTCAACATTTTCATTCAAACAACATCTCCTTCTAAGCCGCCGGGCAGATTTTCACCAAACTTCACAGGAATGATCCTTGGGTGACCCACTTTCAAAATTGTTCAAATAGTTTCGGTCCGCTGCATAGGTAAGTCACCAGAGCTAAAAATATATTTAAAAAGTGAGAACCAAGGGTTACATTGTTTATTTAGATTTAAATAGCAAAATAATTTCAAAAAATTCTCCTCTGAAAGCGCAAGTTTCAGTGGTTTCAAATTTAGTATGCGGCATTCTCTAGTGGTCCTCTACAAAGTTTGTTTAAATGATGCCCCTGGGTTCAAAACTGGCAACGCCCCGGGGGTCACATTGTTTATATAGACGTAAATAGCAAAATGCCTTTTAAAATCTTCTCTGAAACCACAAGGTTCAAAGGTTTCATATTTGGTATGCAACATTGCATAGCAGTCCTCTACAAAGATTGTTCAAATGGTGTCCCTGGGGTCAAAACTGGCCACGCCCCGGGGGTCACATTGTTTATATAGACTTAAATAGCAAAATTACTTTAAAAATCTTCTCCTCTGAAACCGAAAGGCCTAGTGATTTCATAGTGGTATGTGGCATCCTCTAGTGGTCCTCTACACATTTTGTTCAAATGATTCCCCTAGGGTCAATACTGGCCACGCCCCGGGGTAACATGGATTATATAGACTTAAATAGCAAAATGACCGCAAAGCCCAATGGTTTTATAATTGGTATGTAACATTGCATAGTGGTCATCTACAAAGATTGTTCAAATGATGCTCCTGGTGTCAAAACTGGCAACGCCCCGGGGGTCACATGGTTTATATAGACTTTAATAGCTAAATGACATTGAAAATCTTCTACTCTGAAACCGCAAGGCCCAGAGGTTTGGTATTTGGTTGATAACATTGTATAGTGGTCCTCTACAAAGATTGATCAAATGATGCCCCTGGGGTCAAAACTGTCCACGCACCGGGGGTCACATTGTTTATATAGACTTAAATAGCAAAATTACTAGTGGTTCTTTACAAAGATTGTTCAAATAATGTCCTTAGGGTAAAAAGTGGCTACGCCCCAGGGGTCACATGGTTAATATAGACTTAAATAGCAAAATGACTAAAAATCTTCTCTGAAACTGCAATGCTCAGAGGTTTTGTATTTTATATATAACATTGTATAGTGATCTACAAGGATTGTTTAAATTATGCCCCTGGGCTCAAACCTGGCCACGTCCTGGGGCTCACATATTTTCTATAGACGTATATATGGCAAGTGGACTTTACAAATCTTCTCTGAAATATAAAGCCAAGAGATTTCATATTTTGTATGTAGCATTGTATAGTGGTCCTCTATAAAGATTGTTAAAATTTTGCCCTTTGGGTAAAAAGGCCACACCCCGGGGGTCACATGGTTTATATAGACTTAAATGACTTTAAAAAGTTTGTTCTCTGAAACTTTAAGGCCCTGAGGTTTTGTAATTGGTATCTAACATCTTATATTGGTCCTCTACAAAGATTGTTCAAGTTATTCCACTGTGGTCAATCCTAGCCACGCCCCGGGTTTGTATAGACTTGTTCAAATAATGCCCCTGGAGTAAACAGAAGCCCCACCCCTTAGTCACCTGGTTTTTATAGACTTAATAAATAATAATTATAACTATATTTTATTATTACTGTACATTCTATTATATTCTTACACCTCCACAAATTAATAGAAACCCCAGCTTTCGGTTTCAGTTCAATTGTTTGTTTGATTATAGTAATGGTTGTTTGTTTGTTTGCATTTTTCGCCGTTTTTAACAGTGTTTTAGTCACGGCAATTGATTATAGTAAATTTCTTTGTGACAGAGTTTTGAAATACAACAAAATGCCAATTTCTAGTATGTTTAGATTAACAGTTTCAGACTTAAGTAAACTATTCAGATGGATAGATCAGTTAACAAATGAACAATTTTCAGATGTGCTCGGAAAAACGGTTACATTAAACGTGTGTACATGATAGGTGTTGTTAACTAAATCAAATGCTTTTTGAAAGTCACAAATACTCTTTTGTTCAATTCCTTGAATCTATATCGGTGCAACATGAACCAATTAGTCTAATTCAAGCAGTCTGACCAAAGTGATTGATTCTGAAGCTTTGGGTAAAAATAGCAAAAGGTCCCAAAATTCGTCCCTGTAGTACACCCAAACTAACAAGACATGTGTTCTTCGCAGTAGTCACGGTCATGCAATCTTCTAATCTTGTTTGAATTTTAGTCGTCAGTTATCTCAGAAACATTTTAAAGCTGTGCTGGGAAAATTGTTCAGTTTCATCGCGTGTAGAAATATTGTGTGGTAAACTAGATCAAATTCTTTCTTTCAATAAATGAACCGATCAGTGATTTAACCAAGCTGATATATGTGATTTTGTCTGCAACATGCATGTGCTCATTTAATAATAATAATAATGACAAATATAATTATACATGTTGAATCTGGATAATGCGCTTTTACACATCTTTAAGGTAACCAACAAAATCAGTCCGGACAAACGTACTCATATAATTATCCATCCGGACAAACGCTAATTTAAATGTTCAATCCGGACAAATGCACTTACTGGACACACCTGTAACGTATCCAACACAATAATATAGTAATTACCATTCCTGATGGACCCTATATATTTTGCCAAACGTTTTGTCAATCTATGTATACCGTTCTCTATGGCCTTAGTTACTTCGGCCTCAGGGACATCAATTAGTCAAGTGTATGGTCCACCAAAACAAATATCTACTATTATATGCTTGAACTAAATACTATATTAAATTAACCTTTTTCGTCGACCCCATATCCTTTCTCACATGGTGGGTGAGGCGGTTGATTCCCGTCTCCAAGGGTTTATTGAACTTAACCGCCGGGTCGTCCAGGCCACTAATAAGAAGAAGAAGAAACACGACTGCTACTGTTATTTTTATTACTACTACAACTACTCCTGCTATCACTTCAATAAAAATAACACGAGAATTATTAATTCATGAAATATAGTGTCAACTGTGAACAACAGTCAGTGTATCAATAACAAAGTTCGGATAATATGTAATACTATTCAAATACGTGTATCTATCAAGAAATTTTGTCTGACCGATTTATACTTTCCAGTAACATTTTCTTTTGTATAGCTCTCGCCATTTTGAACTGTATGGTTATTCACCACGTGGTAATTGTACGAGGCACGATTTCCCCGTGGGTATGTTTGTCAAAAGCTTGCGTATTGGTTCAGGGTGAGGGGTGGGGTCAGACAGTGGCGATGTATATTTAACTTATTGGGTCAACAGATAATCGTACTGTTTGTAAAGAATAGAAAAGCAATCCGTTTTTCTTGTTGTGAATTTCCTAACGATGTTTGAATTGTTCATAATCATAGTATTTCTTGCACATCCACACATTAAAAGAAAACCCAGCTTTCGGTTTCAGTTAAATTCTTTGTTTGAATATAGTAAACCTCTTCGTGACATAGTTTTGTAATACAATAAAATGTCGATTTCTAGTATGTTTAGACTAGCAGTTTAAGACTAAAGTAAATTATTAAGAGGGATACATCAGTTAACAGAGAAATAAGTTCAAGATGTGCTCGGGAAAAGTTAAGTTTCAGCGTGTGTAAAGAATAAATATATAGTCACAAACACTCTTGTAGTTACATTCCTCTAGTTTAAATATGTGCAACATGAACCAATTAGTCTAATTTAAGCAGTCTGACATAAGTGACTGATTCTGAATCTTTGGGTAAAAATAGCAAAGCTACCAAAGTTTGTCCCTGTGGTGCACCCAAACTAACAAGGCATGTGTTCTTCGCAGTCACGGTCATGCAATCTTCTTAATTTATTTGAAATCGAGTCGTCATTTATCTCAGAAACATTTTTAATATGTGCCGAGAAAATGGTTCAGTTGCTTCGCGTGTAGACAAATTGTTTGGTTAACTAGATCAAATGCTTTCTCGAAATACATGAACCAACCAGACTTATTTAAACAAGCTGATATATGTGATTTTGTCTTCAACATGCATGTGTTCATGTAATGCAGGTGTGCATTTAAAACAACATATTTTCACCAAACAGATCATTTAATCTGATTTGTATATGCATTAAGGAATTTTGTCTGAAATACCTATTTTTATCTCCACCTTTGTAAAACAGGTATCAGGAATAAATGAATAAAAGAGTAATTACATAAAAGGTTTTACCTACTTATATATACTAATAATATGCATACTAAAAATATTATACAAAATTAATACATTTTAAATCAAATGCACGTCCCATAAATCACAATAAATGCTATTTTTTTCTAAGAAAATTCAAGAAATTCGACCCAGGCCACTCGAAACAATACAATACCTTTCAATGTCAATGTAATTTGCTATTAACATAAAACTGCATAACATTACCTATCAATCACCGAAGAATGTATAAACATCATCATCATAATCATCACCATCAACTTTACCTTTACAATAATTATATTAAATGGCGTACACTAGTGAGAAATGTGGTCATTCTTTATGAAAATCAATTTTTTGAACGTTTTAGTTTTAAAATGTGATGAAACTGTGAATACTGTCTTCATAGTCAAAGAGTCCCGTCTTCTCATTTCCTCCTCAACATCCACTGAAAACAAAAACACTATGTGAACAATAGTGATGCGTACCCCGGGACGTGTTATGGATCTTCTTCATAACACGTCCCGGGGTACGCATCACTATTGTCCGAGTCGTAGTCTCGCATTACCTCAACGTCCACTGAAAAAAGATACAAAAAACACACACATAAACTATATGGTCCACACAATTTTCCTACCTTTATTTGTTTCACTAAAACATACGTCTACTATAGGATGCCCAACCAAGCCATATGTGTACTATAATATGCCAAACCAAGACATATGTGTACTTTAATATGCTCAACCAAGACAAAATGTAGTGTCTAATATTATATACAATCCCAAGACTATTTCATTCCAAACCATTAGTATTGTATTGTATTGTCAACCAAGACCAATGTGTACTAATATATGCTCAAACAAAATAATATATTAAATTACCCTTCTTCATTGACGCTATTTATTATTGCACCACAGAGCTCAACTAAGCTCATATGTGTACGCTTTAACGAATTTTGTCTGAAATAACTACATTATCTCCACCTTTATAAAACAGATATAAGGAATATATAACAGAGAAATTACTTACAAGGTTTTGCCTACTTTCTTTCTTTATAATAATTATATATATTTCATGCACAGGAAGGATGGTCTAAGAGGACTCATCCCTGATCCTCACACTGGTGCGGAGGACTCACGACATTCACATCTACCAGTGTGTCGCACACATCTGAAGAAAGTGATTGGCCAACAAGGGGTTGTTACGCACAAGACTCGCAGATGTAAATCTTTACCTGAAACCACAAGGCAAAGATGTTAGTTCAATATTGTTCAATCACTTATGTCCCTAGGATAAAAATAAGCCACGCCTCGGGGATGCAAATTCAAATTGGGCTACAAGGACTCATGTGAGCGTCCTAGGGCCCTCTTGTTTACAAAATGGTTAATGGAATTTCTCACCCATCATTTTACAGTGATTTTTTAAAACGGTTACGTAAGTGTAAACATGCACAATTGGATGCTAAAAACGTTATTTATAAACTGATACAGTCTTTATCAATCAAAGGGGTATAATTTGTCTAGACTCAGTAACACCTGCCTAATCGTTTTTGATAGTTTCTTTTAACTGTAAATAATTATCTTTTCTCGTTGGGTAAAGAGCTTTAAATATATATCGATTTTGAAAAGTAACCGCTTTAAAACCTATCCCCAAACGCGTTATAACAGATTAACAAGTAAGTTGTCTACGGCACATGGACACCAAAATATTAAAGGTAGTATTTGTTGTATTTGTTTTGTAGAATTAACAATGCAATTTTCAGTTTGTACATATAGTAATTTAGTTTAATATTAAACTACTTTTTAAATTATATTAATTATAAATATTGAACATATACAACCAAGCTATGTGCATTGGCCTTTTACACCGCGTATTACGGCTTCTTCCCGACGATGATCTGTGATTTGTACTATATGATGCTAGGTCTTGAAATCAGAATTGTATTTACTTCATTTCATCGTGCCTCAGGAAGTTGCAATTCTGTTGCTCTTGTGAACAATAAACCATTGAGTAATTAAATTGTAATTCTTATATACTCGTTTATTACTATTTAATTTGAATTGCAATGCTATAAGGATTAAGTTTATAAAATTTACAAGTGTGTGTTTTGTGATTAACTCTGGGCTAGGTTTAAGGTTCGGCATGCCTTAAAACCCCCAATGCATTGACCGTTCCAAGGTGTTGACCCCAGTTTTAATCATTTTTATGTTTTGTGTTGTATGTATTGCCCTTTATTTATATGCAATATTGGTCACTTGCCTCAAATGATGGACTAGCGGATGGTATAAAGGGTTTCTCTCCTGATAATGTCTCTGGATTTTCATTATTCCTATATATAAATGATTGATTCTGGAACTTTGGGTAAAAATAGCAAAGGTCCCAAAATTGTTCCCTGTGGTTCACCCAAACTGACAAGACACATGTTCTTCGCAGTCACTGTCATAAATCATCTTGAATTATTTGAAATCCAGTAGTCAATTGTCACAGAAACATTTCAAATATGTGCTGGGAAAATTTTTCAGTTTCATCGGGTAGAAAACAAGAGCTGTCAGAGGACAGCGCGCTCGACTATTCGAAGTATTTCAGTTGGTACATATTTTGGATAGCGGAAGGGGCGTAAATTTGTTAAAATACTATTTTTTTAAGTGAAGCCCTGTATAGTTTATAAATTCTAGGAACAAAAAAATTTAACCACAAAGTCCAAGTAAAAAGTGGGCTAACTCTGTCAAAATACAAAACAGAGTTATGGGTAATGTTGCCGTGATAATAGAGTTGATGACAAAGATTAGTTCCAAGTGAATAACTTATGTAGATTTGAAGTTGCAAACCTTTTGAATATAAACTTAACCAGTAAATATATGTGAAAAAGGGGCATAACTCTGTCAAAATACAAAACAAGTTATGGGGAATCAAAACAAGTTTATGGGGAATGTTCACCCTGATACTGGTGTTAATGACAAAGGTATATATTCCAAGTTTCAAGTGAATAGCTTTTGTAGTATTGAAGTTACAAAACTTTTGAATATAAACTTTAACCAGAACATCTAAGTGAAAAAGGGGCATAACTGTGTCAAAATACAAAACAGAGTTATGGGGAATGTTGCCCCTGACACTAGAGTTGATGACAAAGGTATATTCCAAGTTTCAAGTGAATAGCTTTTGTAGTATTGAAGTTACAAAACTTTTGAATATAAACTTTAACCAGAAAATCTATTTGAAAGGGGGCATAACTTTGTCAAAATACAGAACAGAGTTATAGAGAATGTTGCCTTTGATACTGGAGTTGATGACAAAGGTTAGTTCCAAGTTTTAAGTGAATAACTTATGTAGTTTTGAAGTTACAAAACTTTTGAATATAAACTTTAACCAGAAAATCTAAGTGAAAAAGGGGCATAACTCTGTCAAAATACAAAACAGAGTTATGGGGAATGTTGCCCCTGACACTAAAGTTGATGACAAAGGTATATTCCATGTTTCGAGTGAATAACTTATGTAAATTTTAAGTTACAAGATGGATGAATAAAAACTAACCAAATTCAGACGCGGACGCCGGGGCTAGTAGGAAAGCTCACATATTCTTCGAATAGTCGAGCTTAACATTGCGTGGTTAACTAGATCAAATACTTTCTTGAAACACATGATCCAGTCATACTAATTTAAACAATCTGATGTATGTTGTTTTTGTCTGTAACGTTCCTGTGTTCATTTTAAGCATAACATATTTGCACCACAAAGCTCAATTAAGCTAAGATGTATATGCATAAGGAATTTTGTCTGAAATAGCTATTTTCTATCTCAACATATAATAGAAATAATTAACAGAGTAATTACTTACAAGGTTTGACACGTGTATTCTAAATGTTCGATCCGGACAAATGAACTGTACTGGACATAGTCTTTTAACAAACAACATAATCTGGTAATTACCATTCCTGATTGACCCCATATATTTTCCCAAACGTTTTTTCAATTTATGTATACCGTTCTCTAGGGTGTTAAAAAAGTTCGAAAACTTTTTCTTCTTCGAAAAGTCAAGCTAAAAAGCAATCCTTAAAAGATCAAGTTTGATGATCAAGTGTAAAAAGGGAGAAGTATGTCGGGTACAACTTCACAAAGGTGTTAGAATGCCGAATACAGGTGTTAGAATGCCGGATACAGGTGTTAGAATGCCGGATACAGGTGTTAGAATGCCGAATACAGGTGTTAGAATGCCGAATACAGGTGTTAGAATGCCGGATACAGGTGTTAGAATGCCGGATACAGGTGTTAGAATGCCGGATACAGGTGTTAGAATGCCGAATACAGGTGTTAGAATGCCGGATACAGGTGTTAGAATGCCGGATACAGGTGTTAGAATGCCGGATACAGGTGTTAGAATGCCGGATACAGGTGTTAGAATGCCGAATACAGGTGTTAGAATGCCGGATACAGGTGTTAGAATGCCGGATACAGGTGTTAGAATGCCGGATACAGGTGTTAGAATGCCGAATACAGGTGTTAGAATGCCGGATACAGGTGTTAGAATGCCGAATACAGGTGTTAGAATGCCGGATACAGGTGTTAGAATGCCGAATACAGGTGTTAGAATGCCGAATACAGGTGTTAGAATGCCGGATACGACTTGATACAGGTGGTAATATGTCGGGAACAGCTGCAAAAGGTGAAGGTGTGTATTACAGCTTCATAGGTGGGGGTATGTTAGGTACATATATACTAGAACTCCGAGAGTCGGATGTGTCGCCTGACGCGGCATGACTTAAGTACTATAAGAGCAATTATGCCGAAAATCGACCTTTGCCTTCCTACCTTTACCTTCCTTTTAAGCATACTGAGACTTCCATAAAGTTTCACAATGATTGCATAAAAAGTGTAAAGGGTGTTATAAGGGGGGGGGGGAGGGATACCTGTTTTACAAACAGTTTTTATTAAGTTTTCTTTTCACAATTGGTAAAAGGCATATTATTTCAATATCTTGTGTCAATTTTAGGTTTTCCTATTGAACACAGGTGCAGAAAAGAATCATGAAAGAGGTGACACATAAGGTAAACTGGCAAAAATGTGCTTCATTGACTGCACTGAGGAGTACCAATGGGGAAGTAACCACTGCGAGTTTGGAATTTCAGCCAGTCGTGTTACGCAAAACAAGGTATGTTGTGTCAAAAACTTCAAAGGGCCATAACTCCGCATGACATCTGCAGATCGTAAGTAGACTAGACTTCATGTTAATGAATCTTAAGACGTTTCATCCGAATCCGGCCAGGTGTTACAGAGAACAAGCGCTGAGAGGTCTGTTTGGTTCAAAGGCCATAGTAGATATGGAGCAGGCACAAAAATGGTGGCTCAAACATTTGACCTTCAAGTGTGACCTTGACCTTGAGGTGGCGTGACTGCCGCATGCCTTCTGCACATTGCCTCGATGTGATAAAAACATTTGAGGCAAGTTTCATGAAAATCTTTTAAAGGGCACAGGAGATATAGAACAGACATGAAAATACAGGCTCAAACATTCAACCTTCAAGTGTGACCTTGACCTTGAGTTGGCGTGACTGGCTTATGCCTTCTGCACATGGTCTCAATGAGCAAAACATTTGAGCCAAGTTTCATGAAAATCCTTCAAAGGGTATAGGGGATATGGAGCCGACACGAAAAACGGACACGAAAACGGAGGCTCAAAAATTTAACCTTCAATAGTGACCTTGACCTTGAGCTGGCCTGAAAGGCCCATGCCTTCTGCACATCGTCTCAATGACCTTGAGCCAAGTTTCATGAAAATCCTTCAAAAGGCATAGGAGATATGGAGCAGACACGAAATGGAGGCTCGAATATTTGTCCTTCAAGTGTGACCTTGACCTGGAGCCCGCGTGACTAACTCATGCCTTTTGCACATCGTCTCAATGACCTAAACATTTGAAGTAAGTTTCATGAAAATCCTTCAAAGGGTATAGAAGATATGGAGCGGACACACAAATGTTACGGACGAACGGACGGACGGACAGATGGACGAAGGGCATTCCTATAACCCCCCTCCCGCTTCGCGGCGGGGTATTAAAATCATTCAATGTGGGTCAAAATAATGTTCTGAACATACTCAATAGTTTTCATTCTTATATTTGGCCTTAGAGTTTGACCTTGACCTTTGATCTAGTTATTGCATACGACACACATTTTTATAATTGCTTATCGCTTTTGCCAAGTTATTTGAAAATCCTTCCATGCTGGACCAAATTATGCTCCAGCCAGGACCTATGGTTTAAATTCTTATATTTGACCTCTGACCTTGAATTGTGACCTTGACCTTGGACCTAGAGACCTGGTTCGTGCATGCAACACACCCTCTCATTATGTTTCACACTTCAGCCAAGTTATATTAAAATCCTTCAATGCAGGACAAAATTATGCTCTGGACAAGAATCCAAATATACATGCGTACAAACATATGTACTTACACATGGACAGGGCCAACACTATATGCACCCCATCATAGATGGTGGGGGCATAAAAAGGTGCAATAACTCCCTGAAAAATCATCAGACCAGAATGACCTGACAAAATGGGCATATCCCTTTGGTACGGAAGCTGCATATTAAGTTTCATAGAATTTGGGTTATTAGTTCCTGAGATCTCGAGTAAAATGAAAATTTCCTTAGAAAATGTCCCCTGAAAAATAATCGGACCGGAACGACCTGATAACATGCGCATGTCCACCCTATAGGGATGCTGCAAATTCAGGTCATTAGTTCCTGAGATCTCGCGCGGAAACAAAGTACAAAACAGACGGAAGGATGGATGGACGGATATGGAGTATGATGGATATAATCATTCACCCCCCAGAACAGACTGAATTGCAGTGAAATTAGAATTCGGACGGACGGACGAAGTGGCGACTTCATGATGTCCTTTCAAATAATTAGAAAAATTGTCAGAAATTTTTTGTCAAACTGAAATGATGTTATCATTATATATTATGCACCACTGTTTCTGACAGCACATTCTACAAGTGTCACAAACTTTGGAACAGTATGTTCAGTACACAATGTTTAAAATTTATGGCAAGATAGCCAAAAGAGTAATGTATTAATGTATTAACATGGTCAAAGACATAGAGCTATGTGCAAATAATTAATTAATAAACAAACTTTAAAAGCTAAGAAAACCCAAAAGAAACTATTCGTAATATAAATCTGTTTAGGAATAAGAGAGCTTTACAAATATGTAAATACCAATAAATATGAATTATAAATATATATTAACATGATGAAATGTTTCTGATAGTATTTATACAAGTATTGTAATAGTTAAAGCTATTGTCAATGTGTTTCAGTTAACAGTGGCTGTCTCCTTGGGGGTATCTCAAGACTGCACTCCTCTAGTCAAATGGTCTCCATGGGTGTATTTCAAGACTGCACTCCTCTAGTCATATGGTCTCCGTGGGTGTATCTCAAGACTGCACTCCTCTGGTCATGTGGTCTCCATGGGTGTATCTCAAGACTGCACTCCTCTAGTCATATGGTCTCCATGGGGTGTATCTCAAGACTGCACTCCTCTGGTCATGTGGTCTCCATGGGTGTATCTCCAGACTGCACTCCTCTGGTCATGTGGTCTCCATGGGTGTATCTCAAGACTGCACTCCTCTGGTCATGTGGTCTCCAAGGTTGTATTTCAAAACTGCACTCCTCTGGTCATGTGGTCTCCATGGGTGCATCTCAAGACTGTACCCCTCTGGTCATGTGGTCTAAATGGGTGTATCTCAAGACTGCACATTTCTGGTCGTGTGGTCTCCAAGGGTGTATCTCAAGACTGCACTCCTCTAGTCATATGGTCTCCATGGGTGTATCTCAAGACTGCACTCCTCTGGTCATGTGGTCTCCATGGCTGTATCTCAAGACTGCACTCCTCTGGTCGTGTGGTCTCTGTGGGTGTATCTCCAGACTGCACTCCTCTGGTCATGTGGTCTCCATGGGTGTATCTCCAGACTGCACTCCTCTGGTCATGTGGTCTCCGTGGGTGTATCTCAAGACTGCACTCCTCTGGTCATGTGGTCTCCGTGGGTGTATCTCAAGACTGCACTCCTCTGGTCGTGTGGTCTCCGTGGGTGTACCTCAAGACTGCACTCCTCTGGTCATCTGGTCTCCAAGGGTGTATCTCAAGACTGCACTCCTCTGGTCATATGGTCTCCAAGGGTGTATCTCAAGACTGCACATCTCTGGTCATGTGGTCTCCATGGGTGTATCTCAAGACTGCACTCCTCTGGTCATATGGTCTCCAAGGGTGTATCTCAAGACTGCACTCCTCTGGTCATATGGTCTCCAAGGGTGTATCTCAAGACTGCACTCCTCTGTTCATGTGGTCTCCGTGGGTGTATCTCAAGATTGCACTCCTCTGGTCATATGGTCTCCAAGGGTGTATCTCAAGACTGGTCATGTTATCCTTACAGTGTCTGCAAAATCCTGGAAGAAGAACATTAATAGCAAGTTGACGCTTCAATGTACAACCAATTGTTGACAAATAATATTTTTTATCAGAGAAAAATATAAATTGGAATATGAAATGCTAACTGTACTGAAGTACAGCATGTTTCATGTTTTATTGTGTTTGCACTCCCAAGGAAAATCATGCAATAAAATCTCAATATATGACAAGGTTTAAGAGAATAGCTCACTATGATCTAGAATTCCCAAGTAAATCACCTGTCAAAAACAAAAGAAACATTGAACTAACAGATTCCAGAGACCCCCACATCATATTCAAACCAATTTCTTGGTATGAAGTATCAGAGTATATAACACCCCATTAATAGAGATGTTCAATAGCATGCCCAACAATGATGACTCATGACCTTGACAAAGCAATCTCAACAAGAGTGACATTGTCACAAAGATACACCCGTCAAAGGAACATGTTTAGGAGTAAAGATTCAACGACTAAAGAGAGAAAATCCATCCATGCTGGATAAAGATATGCTCCACACAAAGTGTAAGGGCTTCATTTCTTATATTTGACCTTGAATTGTGACCTTGACCTTGGACCTAGGGACCTGGTTCTTGCGCAAGACACTCCATCTCACCATGCTTATCACTTCTGCCAAGTTATTTGAAAATCCATCCATGCTTGACAAAGATATGCTCCGGAAAAAGTGTAAGAATTGATTTCTTATATTTGACATTTGACCTTGACCTTGGACCTAGGGACCTGGTTCCGGCACGCGACACACCATCTCACCATGCTCATCACTTCTACAAAGTTATTTGAAAATCAATCCATGCTCCGGACAAAGAATCTACCGCCTGCCCACCCACTTGGGCGCTCCCATAATACGACCCGTTCTTAAAATGGGTGTATAAGAGCACCGCCTACAGGTGCTGGCCGCTCGACTTTTTGTTAATAGAATTGGGTTTGTCACTGTGATGAAATGAGTCAAATTTCAACTCAGTACCACTTATAGATATTGAGAAATTTGACCTAAAGCTAAAATTGAGCTGAACAAGAGGGCCATAAGGCCCTAGGTCGCTCACCTGAGGGGCTAAGGAATTAAACTGTTCTGAGCAAGTTACATGAAGATTAGGCTACAATTGTGGTTTCTAGATTGTTTACAAGCTTTTTATTTTGTCGCCTGGTCGCCTAGTATTTTACCACATGTGACCGGGGTTCTAACTTTTCCGAGATATCATTGCGACAAATGTTCTGAGAAAGTTTCATGATGATTGGAATACAAATGTGGCCTCTAGAGTGTTCACAAGCATTTTAAAATTTTCGATATATCCATATAAGAAAAACTGAACCCCCTTCCCTCCCCTGGCGGTCATATTTTTCAACGGACCGGAATCATTTTCTTACTCAGCCAAGATATGATATGAACAAATGTTTTGAGTAAGTTTCATGTTGAATGGGCAAAATAATGTGACTTCTAGAGTGTTCCTATAGCCATATCAGGAAAACTGCCCCCCCCCCCCCGGCGGCCATGTTTTTCAATGAACCGGAACCATTTTCGAACTCAGCTGAGATATCATAAGAACAAATGTTTTGAGCAAGTTTCATGTTGATTGGGCAAAAAATGTGACTTCTAGTGTTCACAAGCTTTTCCTATAGCCATATAAGGGAAACTGCATCCCCCCCCCCTGGCGGCCATGTTTTTCAATGGAACGGAACCATTTTCGAACTCGGCCAAGATATATATTATAAGAACAATGGTTCTAAGCAAGTTTCATGTTGACTTGGCAACAAAAAATGTGACTTCTAGAGTGTTCACAAGCTTTTTCTATAACCATATAAGGACAACTGTGCTGCCCCCTGGCGGACATGTTTTTTAACGGAGCAGAAACTTTTTCTAACTCGGCCGAGATATCATAAGAACAAAGGTTCTATAGCCATATAAGAAAAACTGCCCAACCCCCTGGCCACCAAGTTTTACAACATACCAGAACCATTTTCGAACTCGGTCGAGATATCATAAGAAAAAATGTTCTGAGCAAGTTTCATGTTGATTGGGAAAAAAATGTGACTTCTAGTGTTCACAAGCTTTTTCTTCAATTTAACCTAGTGACCTAGTTTTTGACCTCACATGACCCAGTTTCGAATTGGGCCGAGATATCATTGGGACAAATGTTGTGACCAAGTTTCATGAAGATTGGCCAATAAATATGGCCTCTAGAGTGTTCACAAGGTAAATGTAGACGACGCACAACGGACGACACACGACGGAAAAAAGGTGAGCTAAAAATTGCAATAACTCCACCAAATTTGTTTATATAGTTACCTCATCTTTTCTACAGATTGGGTTCATAACTGTGATCAAATATTTCGAGATATTGAGAAATTTGACAGAAGCTAAAATTCTAAGTTGAAACAAGATTCAAAGTTTGATAAACACACATGCCCCCAGTTGGTGCTGGGTAGCTTATTTCTTAGTCCCAATTAATTCAAGGTCAAGGTTAAAGCGAGGCTGGGTGATATGGATGGATTGGGAACGGTCATAAGTAACAACTGAGTAAATATGTAAGTGTTGTAGTAAGCGGTGTTGGTGCTAGACGAAACTGTAAAATCTAGTTAATTTAACCAAGAAATGGCACTTTTGAATTATTACAAGTCCAAATTCGGTCAAGGTCAAAGTAAGGTGGGTGATATGGGTGGATAGGGAATGGTCATAACCAATAACTGTGTAAGTATCAGTGTTGTAGTAAGCGATGTTGGTGCTAGACGAAAAGGTAAAATCTACTTAACCTTGTCATAGACGGAAGGTAAGAAAGACGGAAAGACAGACAGGATGATAACTATATGCCTCCTGCATTAAGATGCTGGGGGCATAAATAGGAAAATAACCACCAAATCCTTGATATAGTTACATCATCTTGTCTGCAGAATGGGTTCATAACTGTGATCAAGTATTTTGAGTTTCAAGCTGATACCTCTTATAGGTATTGTGAAATTTGGCCTAAAGCAAACATTCCAAGTTGAAAAGAGGGCCATGATGGCCCAAAGCACTCACCTGAGAACTGGTACAGATGAAGAACATACTGTTGTGACAGGTTTGAAAATTAAGGTATCTGAACAATACGCAAAGGGGATTAGGATCAATTTGATGTAAAACATTGGTTAGTGAAATGGACTAACTAAAGTACAAGTTGGGTAGTGGATGTGCAGTGTTTTTGCTAATTGTTCTCAAATCATTTTTCTCGCTATTCTTACCTTACCCTTTTTCATAAAGTCAGTGACATTAGAGATACATTAGAGTTTGATGTCTTTTTCGCAGACAGTTATGGAGAACTACTTGCAATGCGATAATTGCGATGGCTGTGCTATGAGGTCAAGTTTGCTTTTTCTTTGATAATTTTCTGTCCAATGATGATAAATGATGTAAATGCAGGCTCTGGAGCCATCAATATTGCGTGTACAAATAACTGCATGCAAGGTTTACAAATGTTGGAGATCAAATTTAATCAATCAATTTTTATGGTCATACTCAAATTGTGTAAGTTTGGTCAACATTGAACAGCGTTTTTTTTTGGCCTCATTTTCATGCTGATATTCGGTACCATTCACAAAGCCAAAAAGTATACTTTTTTCAGAATTTTTGGCCGAAAATTCACAAATGGAAAAGTGGATAAAAAAATATGAAATCTTAATTAATTTTTTGAATTTTGTTTACACAGGATAAAATTTCGGTAGTAGTTTTATGTCTACACCGCTTTGAAAGGTTACTCGATTTTAACAGGACTTGTGTCACATTTTATCGATATTTTCGTGAACCAGTCTGTTAGTGAAACATTTGCTCTGTAAACTCTCATTGTGTTATAATCTGTATTGAATCAATCGTTTGAAGGATTTTTAAAGTGTAAACACTGCAGATCATTTTCTTCTTGTTTTTTTTAAGTATTCACAATGCATTTTTCACGAAACTCTCAGTACTATGTGAATTTTTTTATATAAAAAGACAGGAGTCATCGTTTCAAACAGGCAATTTTAAGCGAGAAAATAGTAAGTGAAGCCCCTGAAGGCAATTTGTGCTGCAGTTCAATTTGTTTCAACTTTAGTGTCTTCACAAGTAGATTTACTGACAGTAACGAGTGCAAGTTAGTCAGATTCACACACTGATAGTGGTGACAAAAATAACATCAATGAAACCCCTGTTTTGTCCCTTAATGAGCCTTTTACATCTCAATCATGTGATATTTCTATTGACTCTTGTGTCTGACTCAAGTGAAGCCATTGGACATTTTGCTAATTTAAAGAATAATTGACAATATCAAATCTGCAAAAGAGACAAATTTAACTGGAATGTTTCATGGTAAGGTTTCATGAATGTAAAGATCACACTTTAATATCATGTGTTTGTACTTAAAGTGTGATTAAATACAACAAAATCACTAGTTATTATTTAATACTACACGTAGTTTGTATTTTCCTCTTTTCACAATTTTACGACACATTTTTCACAATTTCACAGAAAAAGGCATATTCACAAATCACTGAAAAAAAACACTGTTGAATAAAAAATCATGTGTGCAAGCCAATCATTGATAACTTGTTGATGTTTTTTGCAAAACACAAGGAGCAATAACTCTGGTGTTTCTGGCCCGATCATGTTTATATTCGACTTCACCTGTAGTCATACGTTCATAGACAAACTGTCCACAGTTGGTGAAGATTGGATAAAAAATGAAGTCTCTATCCTGAAGAATGTCAATTTTTGTATATTTTTTTCACAAACAAAGGGCAATAAATCTGGTGTTTCTGGCCCGATTTTGCTTCTATATTGGACTTCACTTTTAATCTTATGGTCATAGACAAACTGCAAGATTGGTGAAGATTGGATGAAAAATGAAATCTTTATCCTGAATAATGTCCATTTTTGCATATTTTTTTCATAAACAAAAGGAAATAACTCCGGTGCTTCTGGTCTGATTTTGCTCATATTCGACTTTAACTGTAATCTTATGGTATCAGACAAACTGTGCAAGATTGGTGAAGATCGGATGAAAAATGAAGTCTTTATCCTGAATAATGTCCATTTGTGTATATTTTTTTAATAACAAAGGGCAATAACTCTGATGCTTGAAATACGATCTGGTTCATTTTTAGCGTCTTCTGAGATCTTATGGTTATACACAAACTGTGAAAGTTTGGTTAAGATTGGATGGAAAATAAAGTCTATATCATAGAAAAAGGCATTTTTTCACTTTTTTGCATGAAAAGGGGGCAATAACTCTAGTATTACTAGTTTGATCTCAACCAATAACAATCCTATCCTTCGTGCTCAGGTGACCTAAAAAGGGCAGATACTCAAATGAAATCCTTGATAGAGTTACCTCCTCTTGTCTATAGATGTGATAAAGTAGTTTGAGTTTCATTCAATACCTCGTACATGTGACAAGAAATTTGACCTAAAGCAAAAATTGTAAGCTGAAAAAAGTGTAATAACTCCAACAAAATCCTTGAAATAGTTAATTCCTCATGTCTGCAGTATGGGGTCAGCACCATAAACAATTATCTTGAGTTTTAATTTAATGTCCTTGAAAGTGAGAAATTTTGTTTAACAAAAAAATGTCAAAATATTCTAAGTTGTAAGTCCAAACAAGGGCAGATAGCTCTGAAAATACAAATCACAGGGTTACCTGCCTTGTTGTAATGAGTTACCCTTTATATAGTGAAAACGTATTTAAATGTATTTGGATACCTTTGATAGTTTTAGAGAAATGGACTGTGACAAAAAACTTTACAAAAAAACTTAACAAACTTAACTAACGCAGATGCTGACAAAGACGACAGAGCAACGACAATAACTCGACTTTTTGTCTTCGAAGTCGAGCAAAAAAGAGGCATAATTATGTTAAATTGCAGGTCACAGTTATGGGCCTTGGTCAGTGACATTACAAAATGAACCCAAAGACATGTGTGAAGTTTCAATTGAATATCTGTAGTAGTTACAGAGATACGTACTTGTTGCACGCAAACTCTTGCACACAAACCTTAACCTGACTTTTCTAAGTACAAATGGGTCATAATTTTACTCAAATGCTGGTCACAGTTATGGGCCTTGACCAGTGACCTCATATAATGACCCTGAAGACATGTGTGAAGTTCTAATTGAACATCCATAGTAGATATAGAGATATGAAGTTGTTCCACTCAAACTTAACCTGGATTTTTGAAGTACAAAAAGGGGCATAATTCAGCTAAATTACTTGTTGCAAGCCTCTTCATGGAGGACCAATATAAGATGTTAAATACCAAATATGAAACCTGCGGTTTAAGTCCATATAAACACGGGGCATGGCCAGTTTTGAACCCAGAGGAATAATTTCAACAAACTTTGTTGAGGACGATGTTACATGTCAGATATGAAAGCTCTCAGAATTGCAGTTTTAGAAAAGAGGATTATAAAGTTTAACTTTTAACATCTATTTTAGCTATTTTATGCAGCGGATCTGAATTTGAAAAAGGGTCACCCAAGGATCATTCCTGTGAAGTTTGCTGAAAAGCTGCAGCGGTTAAGGAGCAAATGTTGTTCTAATGAAAATGTTAACATATGACGCACCAAAATTCTCTATGAGCAGAACTGCTCAGGTCAGCTAAAATTTGTGAATTTTGTATTGAATAAAGAGCAATAACTCCACAGAAAATTGATTGACCCAAGTGAAACTTGATGTGCATCACCACACTATGTTGGTAAATATTTATTTTAAATTTTAATGGAATTCTTTCTGCAAATTACAAAGAAATGGCAGCAGAAAGAAAAAAACTATGCATTTTTGTGATCGCCTTTTGTCCGTCGTCCGTCGTGAATCATGAGTCGTGAATCGTTCGTAGTCAACATTTACCTTGTAAACACTCTACAGGCCACATTTATTGGCCAATCTTCATGAAACTTGGTCAGAACATTTGTCCCAATGATATCTTGGCTGAGTTCAAAACTGGGTCATGTGGGGTCGAAAACTAGGTCACTAGGTCAAATTGAAGAAAAAGCTTGTGAACACTAAAAAAGTCATATTTTTTGCCCAATCAACATGAAACTTGCTCAGAACATATGTTCTAATGATATCTTGGCCAAGTTCAAAACTTGGTTCCAATCCGTT
Organism: Congeria kusceri; assembly: GCA_027627225.1. Taxonomy (NCBI): domain Eukaryota; kingdom Metazoa; phylum Mollusca; class Bivalvia; order Myida; family Dreissenidae; genus Congeria; species Congeria kusceri. Next base: position 17,314,903 of record CM051040.1, read on the forward strand.
GAAAAATATGGCCGCCAGGGGGCGACGCAGTTTTCCTTATATGGCTATAGAAAAAGCTTGTGGACACTCTAGAAGTCGCAATTTTTGCCCAATCAACATAAAACTAGCTAAGAATCTTTGTTCTTATGATATCTCGAGTTCGAAAATGGTTCCGCTCCGTTGAAAAACATGGCCGCCAGGGAGCAGGGCAGTTTTCCTTATACGGCTATAGAAAAAGCTTCTGAACACTCTAGAAGTCACATTTTTTGCCTAATCAACATGAAACTTGCTCAGAACATTTGTTCTTATGATATCTCGGCCGAGTTCAAAAATGGTTCGAGTCCGGTGAAAAGGGGGGGGGGGGTAGTTTTCCTCATATGGCTATAGGAAAAGTTTGTGAACACTCTGGAAGTCACATTTTTGGCCCAATCAACATGAAAACTTGCTCAGAACCTTTGTTCTCATAATGTCTCAGCCGAGTAAAAAAATGGGTTCCGGTCCGATGAAAAGGGGGGGGGGGTGGGGTAGTTTTCCTTAAATGGCTATAGGAAAGCTTGTGAACACTCTGGAAGTCACATATTTCCCAATCTTCATGAAACTTGGTCAGAACATTTGTCTTAATAATATCTCGGCCGAGTTCAATTCTGGGTCATGTGGGGTGAAAAACTAGGTCACTAGGTCAAATTGAAAAAAAAAGATTGTTAACACTCTAGAAGTTACTTTATTTGCCCAATCGTCATGAACCTTGGGTCAGAACATTTGTCCCAATGGTATCTTGGCCGAGTTCGAATCTGGGTCGTGTGGAGTCAAAAACTAGGTCACTAGGTCAAAATGAAGATAAAGCTTCAATTTCAATATGTACTTCAAAATTTTGAATGTCTGTAGTCACTTTAGTTTTTCAAACCATGATGATTAAGGCCGCATTTCCATCAGTCCGTATCAGTATATCCATATCGGTATAAAAATCAAACACATGGAAAATTGTTCGACTAATGAAACTCAGGTGAGCGACCCAGGGCCATATGGCCCTCTTGCTGAATAAGGGCAATAATCTTTTAGAAAATTGACCAATCTGAGTGAAACATGACATGGATCACCTCAATATATTGGTACATATTTATTTTTAGTGTTATGGAATTCTACCAGCCAGTTTCTAGAAAATAGTGGCGGACAGAAAAAATGTGCATTTTTCGTTGATCAAAAGCTGTTTGTAAAACAGTTATGCCCCCTCTAGGTTAAAAGCAATATTGAGATAAAACATCAATTTTGGTGAAAATTACATGAAAACAGTTGGGGAGTGGAAACTGTTAAAAGGTCAATTTTCGATAAATCAAGCAGTTCCTAGGGCAATTTGGTCGATCACCGAAGACATTATAACCTGAAACATTTTCATTAAGTTTTGTGAAGATTGGATGCAAACTGTTGGAATCATAGAGCGGAAACAGCTAAAAAGGTCAATTTCAGATAAGTCAAGGGCCATAACTCGACAATTCCTGAGGCAATTTGGCTCATTATTAAACTAGGCATAGATATTATGCCCACAAACATTTTCATGATGTTCGGTGAAGATCAGATGAAAACTGAGAGACGTAGAGAGCAGAAATGGCTAAAAAGGTCAATATCAGATAATTCAAGTGACAACTCCATAATTTCTGGGGCGACATGGCTGGTTATTGAACTTGCCGGAGATGTTATTACAAACATTTTCAGTAAGTTTGGCGAAGAATGGATAAAAACTGTTGGACTAAGTGAGCGGAAACATCTAAAAAGAACAATTTCAGATGAATCAAGGGCCATAACTCAACAAGTCCTGAGGCGCTTTAGCTGTTTATCAAACTTGGCCAAGATATTATGTCCACAAACATTTTCATGCAATTTGGTGAAGATCGGATAGAAACTGTTGGACATAGATAGCGGAAACGGCTAAAAAGGCAAATTTCAGATAATTCAAGGGCCATACCTCAACAATTTCTGTGGTGATATGGCTGGTTTTTTAACTTTGCCGAGATATTATGCCCACAAACATTTTCATGAAGTTAGGTGAAGATTGAATGAAAACTGTTGGACTTAGAGAGCGGAAACAAAAGTTATCTACTGCTGGACCGAAACTGAGCAACCGACAGACATTAGCAAATCAATATACCCCGCCATCTACGATGGGGGCATAATTAAGGGCAATACCTCACTGTTCCAAGTGAAACTTGTTATGCATCGCCACACTATGTTGCTACATATGTTTTTTATTTTTAAGTTTAATGGAGTTTTACCAGCCAGTAACTGAGAAATGGCAGCAGAGAAAAAAATGTGCATTTTTCATTAAATAAAGAGCAATTACTCCATAGAAAATAGACTGATAGAAGTGAAACTTGGCGTACATTCAAATCCTACGTTGGTACGTATTTGTTGTAAATTTCAAGGAATTGTACCCGCCAGTTACTGAGAAATGGAGGTGGACAGAAAAAACGGTGTATTTTTTCATCAAATAAAGGGCAATAAGTCTGCCAACAAACAAGAACTGTCATAGGACAGCGCGCTCGACTTTTCTAGTGCTTGTCCGAGTTTCTGGCATTTTTTCTAAAACAAACAGTTTGGATAGTAGGGGTCAATTCAACAAAATTATTTTCGTTATCTAGTTACTGAAGAAAAAATTTTCGTTTCCGCTCTCTGACTCGAGAACAGATTGAGCTTTTCTAATGAAACTTCATACACAGATACCTTATATTGAGACCTTGCTTGGGATTGCATATGGGGTGGGTGGGGATCTAGGTCACTGTTACTTAAAATAGAAAAATGATTTCCGCTCAATAACTTGAAAATGCATAGAGATATTTTAAGTGAAACTTCATACATAGATACCTTATATGGAGACCTCGCTTGGGATTGGATATGGGGGGGGGTGGAATCAAGGTCAAGGTCACTGTTACTAAAAATAGAAAAACGGTTCCTTCTCAGTAACTTGAGAACGAATTGAGATATTTTAATGAAACTTCCAATATACATACCTTATATCGAGACCTTGCTTGGGATTGCATATGGGGTGCGTGGGGTCAGGGTTTTGGTCACCGTTACTAAAAATAGAAAAATGGTTTCTGCTCAATAAATTGAGAACACATTGAGATATTTTAATGAAACTTAATACCCCCCTATGTTGATACCTCATATTGAGACCTTGCATGGAATTGCATATGGGGTGGGTGGGGTCAAAGTAACAATAACTAAAAATAGTATTGCTCAATACCTAGAGAATGAATCGAGATATTTTAATGAAACTTTATATGTAGATAACTTATATCTAGACCTCGCTTGCGATTGCACATGGGGTCGGTGGGGGTCACCATTACTAAAAATAATAAAACGGTTCCCACTGACTTGAGAACGAATTTAGATATTTTAATGAAACTTCATATGTAGATACCTTATATTGAGACCTTGCTTTGGATTGCAAGGTCAAGGTCACCATTTCCTAGCCATAGGTGTATGACCTTCACCTGCCACCCAGAACTTTCTTTCATTATTGTGCTGACTTTTATGCATTTCGTTCTAAAAATTTGGTTTTCGTTTAATTTCTTGTTTCTTATTTTCAAAACAGTGACCAGGACTTTGAGTCAAAGTCTTTAACCCCACCCACCCCATATACAATCTCATGCAATGTCTCGCTATATAGTATCTATAATAAAGTTTCATTAAAATATTTCAATTTGTTTCAGAATTATTTAGCAGAAACTGTTTTATTCTAGTAACAGTGACCTTGAACTTGAAACCCCAACAAACCCACCCCAAATGCAATCCCATGTTTAGTATTCCCAGCCATGGGAATGTAAAATTTCTATGTGTAAAAAGCCCATAATTTACCAAACTAGGTGATCAAAATTGGCCTATGGGTTAATTTAAATATAGGAAATAAGTATTTAGAGTTTGAATGAAATCCCTCCAGCCATTCCTGAGAAATTAGTTTATGGAAAAAACTTCAGCCTATCCAAACAGATAATATGCAAAATTCTAAGTGTACAAAGGCCCATAATTGTGAGAAATTTCAAATTCGAGTTAACAAACATGGCCTATAGGTTCATTATAATATGGGAAATACATGTTGTAAGTTTGAATGAAATCCCACAAGGCATTCCTAAGAAACTAGCTTACCAAACAAGAGCTGTTGGAGGACTTTTCTTGTGCTTTTCAGAGTTATTGGCATTTGTTTCTTAAACAAATTTTATGGATGGTAGGGGACAATTAAACAAAGTTACTTTTGTTCTAGAGTTACTGAGTAGAAAGCATTTTTTATAATATTCAAACAGTGACCTTGACCCAACCCACCCCATATTCAATCCCATGCAATGTCTAGCTATACAGTATCTATAAATTAACTTATTATTATTTCATTATTATTAATATTTCAAATTGTTCTAAAGTAATTGAGCAGAAAATGTTGTTTTTAGTTGTTCACAGAACAACTAAAGATACCGCAATTCCAAAGTTGAACAGTCTAAGAACTATGATCCAACCAGCTATGATCCAGTCGACTACCCGAAAGTAAGAAGTGCCGTTTTGAATATCGTTTAATTTGTCAAATGGTAATCATTACAATAATGAATTTAATAAGAACATGACATGTTCGGAAAACTTAAGTCAACAACTTTCAGTGTCGGAACAAATATGACTGTACTTGCTGAAGAAAATAAAATAGTGCGTTATGCGACGTCCTAATACATCAATGAATGAAAGTCTTGGTTCACGAGGCGGGCCGAATAGAAAAAATCTAACCCTTACCTATTCTCTCTTTATCGCCGACTCATGTAAAAATTATTTGTTGAGCAGTGAATTTGTTTACTAGAGAATGTTTATTACTCACTTTATTATTTAAGTGGCCATCATTATAACGATAAAGAACAATTTAGCGATTATCACGCAGTGGCGGTTGATTTTTACAGAGCATTCCAGATATAGTCGATGTATCACGATTGATATCATATCAGACACTACACTAGGCAGAATTTTCAAACCGAAAAGTCGTAGCGGCAATAGCCTGTCGGACTCGCATTCTGAAGGACCCGGGTTCGATTCCCGGCAGTGGTTGAGATTTTTTTTCATATACTTTTTTGACAGTTTTGCTACTCCAGATGCTTAATTAATTGAAAAGGGAATACATTTTAAGACATTTCCAAGAGAAACCTACAATATTTTGATAGTAACTCCCTTCAAGGATCTTAAAACACGGTTGCTAATACGGTTGAAAAGCTTGTAGCACAGTCGTTGCTTTCATATACTGTTAAATATTTTTAATATTCAGCATCTTGTTTGTTTTTAAGGTTAATATTGAGTTTTGTTCAACTCCACAGCTTTTGATCTTCGACAGCGTAATGATGTGTCTTCCACACAGAGTGTCCGGTTATAAAACTCATACTTATGGTCGTTTTTCACTACATACATGTATATCCAAATAATGTCTGTTAGTAATGAATATTTAATGTCGGAATGTCAAACAGAAATGCTATTAAATTAAAATATGTTTGTAGCCCAAAGAAAGAGCATGCAAACGAAAATCTGACAAATAATTTGTCTCATTAGGTTTCGTGTCTGAGATTGGTTTTTTAATTTGGAATTTTTTTTTTTTTTTTGAAAGGCTTTAAATATATTGTACTCGTACAGAGTTTAAAGCTGCTGAAAGTGACTTTTTCTAGTTTTTACACCTGATTATGTTTTGATTAGTGGCATACGATTTACAGTGGACCTAAATTCATCAGCTACACATTTGACGAAATAAATATATTGAATTGAAACAATTCAAAACGGCATGACTGAGAAAAAAAACAACATAATTACACAATGACTATATATTTATTTCAAAATCTGATTTACATATTTACGAGGCAATATTGTATTAAAACGTACCATTTTGAATAGTATAAATCGCTTAGCAATGCTCAAATCATATTTATAATATTGAATAAATGTTATAGTAAATACGCAAATGAATATTTTCATTTTCACATTTACAACCACTGTATTTAAGGTGACTTATATCATCCCTATCTAATTGCCCAGACTGTCCATGATGTGCCCAGTGTTACGCAATAGCGACAACTGCACCGCTTCAGCGCTTTGATTTTTTTATATTTTTAGTAACACTGACCTTGACCTTGACCCAACCCACCCCACCCCAAAGGCAATTGCAAATAAAGTAATACTGTAGGAATCAGAGTTTGAATGAAATCCCTCAAGTCATTCCTGAGAAAGTAGCTTACTGAAAAACTTTAACTTATTCAAATAGCTCATATGTAAAATTCATAAGTGTAAAAAAGGCCCATAATTTTGACAAATTTCAAACTAGTTATCAAAATTGGCCTATTTGTTTATTTTCATATAGGGAATAAGTGTTTTAAGTTTGAATGAAATCCCTCAAGCCATTCCTGAGAAACTAGCTTACCAAAAAACTTCAAAGGGACCTGTTCACAGTTTGGCGAATTGACGATATTTCAACTTGTTGTCACATATTTCAAAAGTAAAAGAATAGTTTATACAAGGGAGCGAAATAAAACTACGCACATAGAAATCTACTGTAAATACCATTTCGTTTATGAGTAATCATCAGTTGAAATTGATAAACGATTGAAAAATATGGAGCGTTTCTGTTGTTTTCATTAAAATTGTTGACAAGCCTTGGATCACATAAAGTAAATAATGCCAGGATAAACATATAAGTTGGAGTGGCCAAGTGGTTAAGGCGATAGCCTTTTAATCCGAGGTACCGGGTTCGAACCCTTATGGGACCTTTTATTAACTTTAAAAAAAAAAAATCCTTTTCTTGTTATTATTCCTGAGCTCTTTAGTTTCGATGCTTAAATCTGTCAATTAAGACATTTAATGGCATACTTTAAAAATGCAAAAATCTGTGAACATGTCCCTTTAACATTTTCATTAAAACAAATTACTGTCGCAAATTATGCGAATGTTTATTATGTTAATGTGTTCTTAATATATGTATAGCAGACGGAGCAGGCGGCGTTGAGCGGAGTTGTTTGTAACTGCTCCTTTTACAGCCGGAGCATTAATATAACACGTGCATTTCATGTTTCATTGCATTATTGTTTTCATGTTTATGTAGATTCTCAATTATTTCGTGCATTTCAGTCTGGCGGAGAACGGCATTATATATACTCTTTTTCGTACCATTTGTGTTAGAATTCAAATTCGTAAATACAAAGATGGAATTGATAATATTTGGACTAAAGATAAAATTCATTAAATACTCAGTATAACATACTTTGTGATTTCATTTTGTGGATTTATTTTCTGGTAATTTGGATTACAAGTTGTGAACTGTTTTTTCGTTGTTATACTACTTGGGAATTCTCAAACAAAGACAAAGCAAAATCAGATTTCCAGTGTGGTTGCGTTGTGGTCTTGTTATTCAGTCCAAGACAAAATAAAAGAAAACGTCGCCACATTGTTTGGTGCCGGAACCCGGGAATCGAGCGGGATAATACAATTAAACGAAATAAACTGCGCAAGTGGAAACAAGTCACCGCAGTTTGAAGTGCAACAATGGCTTCATTAACGTACCTAAAGGGTGTCAGAACAAGACACAGAAACAGCCTGGATAGGGAAATACAATGTTGTCAGGAAATATTGTGTCATGATGGGGAGGTCATTGACAAGGAGAGTGAAATTGCAAAAGCAACAAAATGCATAAAAATGCTAACGTCCTACTTCAAAAAGGTCAAGAGTCAAAGTGAAAAATATATATTGGCTTGCAAGACAGTGACCCTAAAGATGTGGATGAGGATTGTAGCATCTGTTCTCAAACAATGGAATGTTGTGCTGAATTAGAAGACTACAGGGAAAACTTACGGCATGCCAGTGAAATATGTATAAAATACGAAGACATTACGGCATGCCAGTGAAATATGTATAAAATACGAAGACATTACGGCATGCCAGTGAAATATGTATAAAATACGAAGAAATTACGGCATGCCAGTGAAATATGTATAAAATACGAAGACATTACGGCATGCCAGTGAAATATGTATAAAATTCGAAGACATTACGGCATGCCAGTGAAATATGTATAAAATACGAAGACATTACGGCATGCCAGTGAAATATGTATAAAATACAAAGACATTCATTTAGAGCACATGAGTGCTATACAGAAACAAATGCAGACATTCGTGGCGGAATGAAGTGCTCGTAATCAAGAGTTTGTTGAGCGGCAGCGTCATCGCCAACGGGAATTTATAGAAAGACAGACGGAACACCAACAATAATTATTTCACATATTAGGCCAGTCCTTTTTTATTTTGTGGTTTACAACAATTTTGGGGGAACATATCCACTGGCAGGTCGAAAAAAAAAAAAAAACAGGGGGTTCAAATCTTAACACAACGAACGATTTCCAGTTAGCAATTTATAATTAATAACAATATCAACATTAAAACACACTATTATGTGAAGTTAGAATAAGACGTCAAACATGGTATAAACTGTTTTATTACACCAATGTTTCATATGCAGTTTAACCATTTGTATTGATGAATTTTACAGAGTAATTAAGTGTAATAGATGCCTGCATATATTTTAACAGCACCATTAAAATTGATTTTACCACAAAGTTGTATACTTGTATGGATTTACAAAATGTAAACTGAGATGCCCTTTTAAAAGAAGATGAGTTTACCTTTGCAGGACTGGAATCCACAACTGCCCGAACACAGACCTTGCAAAACGAGCTTAATCTAACCACACAACGCAAATTTTGAAAATAATTGCTGTGAGGTCTCGAAAAACATATTAAATTTAACTATATCAAGAGAAAAGTCCAAATAATATGACGTTAATTGTTTGGATTCTTATTAAGTCTTAATTCTTATTAAAAAAGAGAAACCAGTTTTAAAATATATAAAATACGAAGACATTACGGCATGCCAGTGAAATATGTATAAAATACGAAGACATTACGGCATGCCAGTGAAATATGTATAAAATACGAAGACATCACGGCATGCCAGTGAAATATGTATAAAATACGAAGACATCACGGCATGCCAGTGAAATATGTATAAAATACGAAGACATCACGGCATGCCAGTGAAATATGTATAAAATACGAAGACATTACGGCATGCCAGTGAAATATGTATAAAATACGAAGACATTACGGCATGCCAGTGAAATATGTATAAAATACGAAGACATTACGGCATGCCAGTGAAATATGTATAAAATACAAAGACATTCATTTAGAGCACATGAGTGCTATACAGAAACAAATGCAGACATTCGTGGCGGAATGAAGTGCTCGTAATCAAGAGTTTGTTGAGCGGCAGCGTCATCGCCAACGGGAATTTATAGAAAGACAGACCACCAATAATTATTTCACATATTAGGCCAGTCCTTTTTTATTTTCTGGTTTACAAAAATTTGGGGGGAACATATCCACTGGCAGGTCGAAAAAAAAAAAAAAAGGGGGTTCAAATCTTAACACAACGAACGATTTCCAGTTAGCAATTTATAATTAATAACAATATCAACATTAAAACACACTATTATGTGAAGTTAGAATAAGACGTCAAACATGGTATAAACTGTTTTATTACACCAATGTTTCATATGCAGTTTAACCATTTGTATTGATGAATTTTACAGAGTAATTAAGTGTAATAGATGCCTGCATATATTTTAACAGCACCATTAAAATTGATTTTACCACAAAGTTGTATACTTGTATGGATTTACAAAATGTAAACTGAGATGCCCTTTTAAAAGAAGATGAGTTTACCTTTGCAGGACTGGAATCCACAACTGCCCGAACACAGACCTTGCAAAACGAGCTTAATCTAACCACACAACGCAAATTTTGAAAATAATTGCTGTGAGGTCTCGAAAAACATATTAAATTTAACTATATCAAGAGAAAAGTCCAAATAATATGACGTTAATTGTTTGGATTCTTATTAAGTCTTAATTCTTATTAAAAAAGAGAAACCAGTTTTAAAATATATAAAATACGAAGACATTACGGCATGCCAGTGAAATATGTATAAAATACGAAGACATTACGGCATGCCAGTGAAATATGTATAAAATACGAAGACATCACGGCATGCCAGTGAAATATGTATAAAATACGAAGACATCACGGCATGCCAGTGAAATATGTATAAAATACGAAGACATCACGGCATGCCAGTGAAATATGTATAAAATACGAAGACATTACGGCATGCCAGTGAAATATGTATAAAATACGAAGACATTACGGCATGCCAGTGAAATATGTATAAAATACGAAGACATTACGGCATGCCAGTGAAATATGTATAAAATACAAAGACATTCATTTAGAGCACATGAGTGCTATACAGAAACAAATGCAGACATTCGTGGCGGAATGAAGTGCTCGTAATCAAGAGTTTGTTGAGCGGCAGCGTCATCGCCAACGGGAATTTATAGAAAGACAGACGGAACACCAACAATTATTTCACATATTAGGCCAGTCCTTTTTTATTTTCTGGTTTACAAAAATTTGGGGGGAACATATCCACTGGCAGGTCGAAAAAAAAAAAAAAAGGGGGTTCAAATCTTAACACAACGAACGATTTCCAGTTAGCAATTTATAATTAATAACAATATCAACATTAAAACACACTATTATGTGAAGTTAGAATAAGACGTCAAACATGGTATAAACTGTTTTATTACACCAATGTTTCATATGCAGTTTAACCATTTGTATTGATGAATTTTACAGAGTAAATAAGTGTAATAGATGCCTGCATATATTTTAACAGCACCATTAAAATTGATTTTACCACAAAGTTGTATACTTGTATGGATTTACAAAATGTAAACTGAGATGCCCTTTTAAAAGAAGATGAGTTTACCTTTGCAGGACTGGAATCCACAACTGCCCGAACACAGACCTTGCAAAACGAGCTTAATCTAACCACACAACGCAAATTTTGAAAATAATTGCTGTGAGGTCTCGAAAAACATATTAAATTTAACTATATCAAGAGAAAAGTCCAAATAATATGACGTTAATTGTTTGGATCCTTATTAAGTCTTAATTCTTATTAAAAAAGAGAAACCAGTTTTAACATTTTTTTTTTTTTTAAATATTCATCTCTGTGTAAATGCTAAATCTTCATGTATATATGAAATTTATCAGACACAAACTGAACTGCTAGTGTGTGTTAAATTATTGCATTACAATTGTGACAAAAACAAAATACAAGGCAAATAAGAAATTCTTATTGTGTCGCGAAAATATATATCATCAACAAAATGCAACCATGACTTTCTCTTTTAAGTTTATACGAGACAAAGCTGTCTGTTCCCACATCCTCGTTTTGATGTGCCCGCAAGAAAATCTTGTTACTAATGATATTATTTTCTACAAATGCCACTTGAAAATATACATCCAGTGCCTTCCACGGGATTTTTTTAGGCATCCCCGTTCCGAGAGGGGTGGGTTAGGGAGGGGTATACCCTCCGTAAGTCAAATTTTTTTGCGGCATGTGTCAAATGACGTTATCTGGTGCGTTTTAGCTATTAAAATTAAGGCTAAGATGTTTTCAGTTTTTTGTACAAGTTTAAACGAAATGAAATAAACGAAACATCACCGTTTGAACGGCATATCTCTAGCCTTTTAAAAGCAAAAGCATCATTGTTGTTGCGAAACTGAAAGTAATGATTTTTTCCGGATGTTTATGTCCAATGCGCATCACATTCACACAGTGACGTCATGTCCAAACCCACTATTCTCGTCATTCTCGAATCTTTAGGTTACACTCGATATACTAATGGAGACTTTTTTATTTAACATATAGGCATGTATTTAGTGTTTTAACACTGTTTTAATCGTTACAGCTGTTGAACAAAGTACTGACTGAATAAAAATTGGTGAATTGTAAAGATCTCGATTAAAATATATATATATATTATATACATGCTTTGTTCCTGCAAAAACGGCGGGAAAATTTCCTCGTGCACATCGTGCCTCGTTGTCAAATGTTAAAGACCTGTATGCATGTAAAGCACATGATCGGTACACGCACGCTTTCCATGCGTGGAACGTGACGTCGTGTTTCAGCAGACATTTCGCACTCTTTTGTAGAAAACACGGGTTTTACATGGCATACATGTAAATAAACAACGGCGGACGCCTTCCTTAAAAAAATTGTCCATGAAATTCCGGAACAATTTGTTGATCTCGATCGGCAATCACAGTGGGATACCGTCAAAAACAAATTATTATATTCGTACTCAAAATATTTCGAAAATTTGAACGTTTCGTCTCCCATTGGTAAAAAAAAAATCATAATATATATTTATTTATTTTTTCACTTTCGGAAAATTTATGTTCGCCGGTTTGTAAACCGTAAAATCAAAAAGTCCTGGCCTTAGGTGAAAGAAAGGACCGACAAGGAACAGTGAAACTACCTAAGGTTGAGTTAAAGTCATTTAAAGCCGTTCAAATTAAGATGGCTAGGGTTCTGGGACACATTTGAATGTTCCATTAACAATAACAAGAAATGGACTGACATTGAAAAGTGCAGTTACCTACAAAGCAAGCTCATCGCGGAAGCAAATTCCTCAATAATCTGGATAATCGTTGAGCAATGAGAACTATAACGTTGCAGTGTCACTCTTGAAAGAACGCTATGGACAAAAGCAAGAGATTATAGACCTGCAAAATAAACAGATGACAAACCTTGCTCCACCTAGCAACAAAACCAAAAGTTTAAAGCATTTTCTGTATACAGCTGAAAAGCACCTTTGATGTTTGGATGTTATGAAAAAGAACACAAATCAAAACTTTTCATGTCAATTATCAAATAAAAAATCCCAAAGGATGTACTCCTTCACCGGGCAGTACAGAAAGGTACTGACCATGGGTGGACTGTTATGGAATTACGAGAACGTTTGCATGCGTATATACTCGCTAGAAAGCGATCAGAACAAGATAAAGATAGTTCTGAATGATATACAACTATGTATTCAAAACAAACAAAGCAAAGTGGCAACAGATCAAGTTATAGTGCAGCAAAACAAACAGGAGTATCTGTAACTAGGAATCATACTGCACGACAACCAATGTCTTCAGAAGCCCTTGTGTCTACAGACAAAACTACTCCTGCAAAAAGTTATTCCAATAAATGTAGATATTGTGCTAGTCGTCACTGGAGCGACGAATGCAAAAATTATAAGACAATTGAAGAGCAAAAAAGTGTTTTGAAAGATTCATGTTTCAAATGCTTCAAAGCTGGACATAAAACCTGGGAGTGTGCACAAAAGAAACTGTGTGTCCATTGTGGTGAAAAGGACAACCACCACAGGCGCCTGTGTCCTAAAAAATTTTATTTGAAAAGACTAAGTGAAATCGCCCATGTGACTGAAGAAGCATCAGATGAAACATTTGATAGTGCAAATGAGAGTATAAATAAACAAGAACATATGCTGGTGTCTTCCTGGGAAACAGTGCTGATGCAAACAGCTACAACGGAACTATCAAATACAAACAGATTGAAGAATACAGACGTTTGTAAGCTGCTTGACTCTGGTTCGCAAAGAACGTATGTAACAGAGCAACTGGCAGACTGACCTGGACTACTAAAAGGAGAAGAGCAGGAAATTAGATTAGTGACATTCGGAAGTAAACGAGTGGAAATCATTAAAACACCGTCAACAAAGTTAGACATTAAACTGAACAACGCCGAATACTTAACCATCAGTGCTAACATAGTGCCATATATTACAGGAGCAATAGAAAGGAAATCCACTAACTTAACATAAACAGAACACATTGACAATTTAATGAAATCATTGGACATGGCAGACACAATTCCAAATGAAAGTGAGCACTCGACTGTAGAACTACTATTAGGAAATGACTACTACTTGGACATTGTACTGCCACATAGAATAGAGTTGCAACAATGTCTTACTTGCCTAGTTCAAAGCTTGGATGGGTGCTTACTGGTCGAACAAGTGAAATTGCTGATGATTTGACTGACAGCAATATGCTAGTTTTCACGTACGGCACAGACATTGAAAACAACAGTATATTTACATCAGTTGATAAGGCGGTGCCCCAAAAACCAGACCTTCAAGATTTTTGGAATTTAGAGTCCATAGGTATCTTGGACGACCCAATAACAAAAGATGACATAGCAGCAATGACAAAATTTAAAGACAAGTTGCAATTTGACAATGGTCGCTATCAAGTAACTTGGCCCTGCAAAACTGAGACTCCCAACTTACCAGTGAATTGTGATCCGGCACTGGGACGGTTAAAATCGACTGTTGCTAAAATGCGTGATAAGCAAGAGATAATGGAGAAGTATGCTGGTGTTATACAGGACTAACTGAACAAGGGCATCATTGAAAGGGTTGACAATGACAGTTTTGATGGAATTTTGTACTATTTACCCCACCATGCAAAACCTGAAAATTTGACAACGAAGATACGTGTGGTGTATGGCACATCTGCCAAGTCATGAAACAGCAACATCAGTTTGAACGAATGCCTCTACAGAGGACCAGTTAAGCTAAACAATCTTTGTGGTATAATGATCCAATTCCGTACACACAATGTGGCTGTTGTGACGGATACTGAAAAAGAATTTCTTCAAGTAGGGCTACAGAAGTACCAGCGCAATGTCACACGTTTCTTTTGGCTAAAGAACTATAAAGAACCAAGACGGATAATTCAAACATTCGGCATAATTGCAAGTCTGTTTCTTCTTGGTGCTACAATAGAATGCCATCTAGATATATATCGAAGCGACATCGCCGAGAAAATAAAGAATGACATATATATGGATAATGTCATAACAGTAACAAGCACTGAAAGCGACGCAATTGAACTATACAAGACTACAAAAGCAATATTTTATGATGCTGCAATGAATCTTTGTGAATGGGCGACCAACAGTGACGTCGTAAATAGCGTCATACCTGGAGAAGACACAATTGATTCGGAAATAATGAAAGTACTTGGTCACACATGGAATATTAAAAGAGATACATTGTCACTTAAAACTACCAAAATGTTAAATGAAACACGTGTAACTACAAAATGAAGTGTTTTGAAAGAAATAGCGTCGGTGTATGACCCTCTTGGTCTGTTATCGTCAGTACTTTTAAAGGGCAAACTGTTGCTACAGCCTTTGTGGACAAAATGTCTTGACTGGGATGATGAACTGGAAGAAGCGGACGTGAAATGTGGCATTCAATCAGCGAGGATTTTATGAAAATTCATACAATTGAGGTGCCTAGGTGCATTACATTGCAAAACAGTAATCGACCAAAATTCAGGCTTTCCTGCTTATGCGACAAGGCGCACCATTGCGTATGCAGCCGCAGTCTATTTACATCAGAAAAATGGAGAAGATTCAAGAGATGATTTAGTGTTCCCTAAAACGCAACTGGCACCGACTAAGAAATTAACCATTCCTAGACTTGAATTAATGGCAGTGGTCATTGGTGTTAAATGTGTGAAATTTGTTGAAGAACAGTTGAAAATTCCACTTGAAGACATTTACTTGTGGAGTGATTCACAATGCATGTTGCATTGGATTTCATCTGAAAATGTGTCATTTGTGTTTGTTAGCAACAGAGTTAAGGAAATAAATAGTCACAAAGACATTGTCTTCAACTACGTCAGTACAAAGAAGAACCCGCCTGACCTAGCGAGTCGTGCAACAACTGTACAACAGTTATGTAACTGTGAGTTGTGGTGGCATGGGCCACAATGGCTTACAAAGACTGCACATGAAGAAAACGAAAGAGGACTGGCTGAAACAGAATCAAAGATAACTATAGAAATTGATACAAAATGTGAATGCGATGAGCCAGCTTTGATTTCAAACAAAAACTCAGAAACAAAACATGTTATCGAATCGTCATTTCGGATCAGCTGCGAAAGGTACTCATCAGTTACAAAACTGATCAGTTACAAAACTGATACGAGTTACTGCGCTCGCTCTGAGATTCGTAAACAAACTTCGCAAGAAGAAAGTTAACAGTGAAGTATTAGCAGGTAGTGAATTAAATGAAGCCGGGACAATGTGGATCTCATGTGCAAACAAAGAGTTTTAGTGGTGTGTTTGAATTGATCGCAGCTCAAAAACCGAACGATTTGCAAATACAACTTGATATTTTGGTCGATGAGTACGGCCTGCTGAGATGCAAAGGACGATTAGAACATGCTGAACTTTGAGAAGCAGCAAGACAAGCATTACTTCTACCAAAAAATGAATATTTCATTTAATAATACAAAGAGCCCACGGCGAAGTTCTCCACAGTTGGGTTTTTCAAAAGCTTAGCAGTGTTTGTCACAGGTATTGGATACCATATGGACGGGGAACAGCTAAAAGTGTGTTACGACAGTGTTCAATTTGTCGCCGATATGAAGGCGAAGCATATCAAATGCCTAGTAAGGCTCCTTTGCCTAGAGGGCGTGTGGCAGAATCAACACCATTTTCAAGGATTGGTCTGGACTATCTCGGCCCACTGTACGTAAAAGGCGCTGGCGGAGTAACCAAAGTGTGCTACGACAGTGTTCAATTTGACACCGATATGAAGGCGGAGCATATCAAATGCCTAGTAAGGCTCCTTTGCCTAGAGGGCGTGTGGCAGAATCAACACCATTTTCAAGGATTGGTCTGGACTATCTCGGCCCACTGTACGTAAAAGGCGCTGGCGGAGTAACCAAAGTGTGTTACGACAGTGTTCAAATTGACACCGATATGAAGGCGGAGCATATCAAATGCCTAGTAAGGCTCCTTTGCCTAGAGGGCGTGTGGCAGAATCAACACCATTTTCAAGGATTGGTCTGGACTATCTCGGCCCACTGTACGTAAAAGGCACTGGCGGAGTAACCAAAGTGTGTTACGACAGTGTTCAAATTGACACCGATATGAAGGCGGAGCATATCAAATGCCTAGTATGGCTCCTTTGCCTAGAGGGCGTGTGGCAGAATCAACACCATTTTCAAGGATTGGTCTGGACTATCTCGGCCCACTGTACGTAAAAGGCGCTGGCGGAGTAACCAAAGTGTGTTACGGCAGTGTTCAAATTGACACCGATATGAAGGATGAGCATATCAAATGCCTAGTAAGGCTCGTTTGCATAGAGGGCGTGTGGCAGAATCGATACCATTTTCAAGGATTGGTCTGGACTATCTCGGCCCACTGTACGTAAAAGGCGCTGGCGGAGTAACCAAAGTGTGTTACGACAGTGTTCAAATTGACACCGATATGAAGGCTTAGCATATCAAATGCCAAGTAAGGCTCCTTTTGCCTAGAGGGCGTGTGGCAGAATCAACACCATTTTCAAGGATTGGTCTGGACTATCTCGGCCCACTGTACGTAAAAGGTGCTGGCGGAGTAACCAAAGTGTGTTACGGCAGTGTTCAAATTGACACCGATATGAAGGCTGAGCATATCAAATGCCTAGTAAGGCTCGTTTGCATAGAGGGCGTGTGGCAGAATCGATACCATTTTCAAGGATTGGTCTGGACTATCTCGGCCCACTGTACGTAAAAGGCGCTGGCGGAGTAACCAAAGTGTGTTACGACAGTGTTCAAATTGACACCGATATGAAGGCTTAGCATATCAAATGCCAAGTAAGGCTCCTTTTGCCTAGAGGGCGTGTGGCAGAATCAACACCATTTTCAAGGATTGGTCTGGACTATCTTGGCCCACTGTTCGTAACAGGCGCTGGCGGAGTAACCAAAGTGTGTTACGACAGTGTTCAATTTGACACCGATATGAAGGCGGAGCATATCAAATGCCTAGTAAGGCTCCTTTGCCTAGAGGGCGCATGGCAGAATCAACACCATTTTCAAGGATTGGTCTGGACTATCTCGGCCCACTGTACGTAAAAGGCACTGCGGAGTAACCAAAGTGTGCTAAGACAGTGTTCAATTTGACACCGATATGAAGGCGGAGCATATCAAATGCCTAGTAAGGCTCCTTTGCATAGAGGGCGTGTGGCAGAATCAACACCATTTTCAAGGATTGGTCTGGACTATCTCGGCCCACTGTTCGTAAAAGGCGCTGGCAGAGTAACCAAAGTGTGTTACGGCAGTGTTCAAATTGACACCGATATGAAGGCGGAGCATATCAAATGCCTAGTAAGGCTCCTTTGCCTAGAGGGAGTGTGGCAGAATCAACACCATTTTCAAGGATTGGTCTGGACTATCTCGGCCCACTGTACGTAAAAGGCGCTGGCGTAGTAACCAAAGTGTGTTACGACAGTGTTCAAATTGACAACGATATGAAGGCTGAGCATATCAAATGCCTAGTAAGGCTCCTTTGCCTAGAGGGCGTGTGGCAGAATCAACACCATTTTCAAGGATTGGTCTCGACTATCTCGGCCCACTGTACGTAAAAGGCGCTGGCCGAGTAACCAAAGTGTGGGTTTGTCTCTTCACGTGTTTATCTACACGTGCCATTCATTTAGTATTTAGTATGAACACCCTGTCTTCTGATGAATTTTTATTAGGACTGTGTCGATTGATAGCGTGCAGAGGGACACCTATTGAAATTATTAGTGACAATGCTCAACAATTCAAATTAGCAAGTAAAGCACTAGATCTAAGATGGCAAAGACTATTAAGATGTAATGATACACAGAGTTACGTGTCCGAAAAAAGAATAAAGTGGCAAATCATCGTGGAGCTCGCCCCCTGAAGCGTTTGTTTTTACAAAAGACTTGTTTGTTTAGTAAGATCCATGCGAAAGGATTTAGGTCGAAGACTTTTATCACAAGTAAAAATGCAAACCATTATCTAAGAAATTGAAGCTGTTGTGAATGCCAGACCACTGGTCTATGTTGAAGATGATATTAACTATAGGATTACTTTGACTCCAAGTAGCTTCCTGGTGTTGAATCCAAACATTGGTGTGCCTGAAACACACATTGATAGCGTCGATGACTAGTCTGTATGAATCTTCTGATCAAAAACTTAAAAAAACATGGAAGAAAGGTCAGATAATTCTGAATTCATTTTGGCAAATATGGAGAGATGATTATCTGTTAAGTCTCCGAGAGAGAACTCAAACTAGATTGAAAGTTGGACGAATACAATCCGAGTACACACCACAAGTTGGAGATGTCATACTCGTTAAAGACGACGTTCCGCGTGGGTACTGGAAACTGGGTCGTATTTAGTTTAGTGAAGAGCAGTGATGGACTGGTCGTTTACTAGGATGACCTATTAACCTACTATATCCAATGGAAGTGTCAGGGACAGCAGATAATAACCTTACCGGACACATAACTAACCTGAAATTGAGCGCTTACGGCCCAAAAGAAAGGCGGCACAAACGGCAAGAAACGTTAAACAACAATATTTCCGAAACAAACAAAATGACAAAGAGATATAGGAATACTGTTTTTTATGACAAGAAAATAACAAGAACTATGATGTGAGTTAAGTGAACACAAGACTAATAATACCAAACTACAAAAACAGTTTGTTATTTACTTTGCTGTTTATCAAGTGAAAATACACTATAATTACCATATCGTTAAATGTGACTTTAATAATAATAATTGCAATTCATTTCTGTACGATTGTGTAAATCTACTTACATGTGTATGTACTTCAAAAGAATAATAACTGTACAGTGTTAATAGATAGAAGTCGCAAGTATGTACCTCCCATGTGTTAATCCGTCTATTGTATCATAGTCAGTGAAGCGTTCAAATGAGAAGGCCGAGTATGCATTGAACTATAGCATGTGGAGCGGGCAAAGCACTGCTACTTGCTGCATGAAATTTGTGTTCCTCGTGCAACATTTGCATTGAAATTAAATCATTCTTTCAGATTTTCTTGACCACATAAGACGTGTTTAAAATGGTTTAAAATTGTGATACATGTGGTCGGAACTACTCCAACAAAAGAAATTTGAACCGTCATATGAAGGAGAAACATTACAACACAACTTGCATTTCAACTTGCATTTCGGAGTTATTTGACCAAACACTTAATGAAACAACATGCAATGAACAGGACAGAAGCTTAACGAGTTGTTAGATAATTAGTGTTGGAGGATGTTTGTGTAACAACAAGTTCACAACAGCGCACTCCTTTAAATCAAGTATGTCAGTATGAGGACATCAGTGACGACAATCTGCCATCAACTTCCACTGCAACTACAGCTACGGCGACCTATGATGTGGTGTCCGATGACGACTTCAACACATGGTTGAACAAAATGATAAACAGTCCTCAACCCAGTGTTCTTTTGGCAGACAGTCCTGACAATCTGTCGCCGTTCGCCGAAATGACTGTTGACCAAGTGTACGCTTCATCAGAGGCAGAACTTAAAGAACGTGAGTTGGCAGTTGAAGCATTCAACCCCCCACAGTCAAGAGGGAACAGAGCGGAGGATGACAACGGTGATGACAACGTTGATGTGTTAATGAAAGAAACATAAGTTTTTCATGTGACTCTAAAAACAAACACAAAATATTTGAATGGTCAAATTATGGACATAAATCGAACTGTATCAGTCGCATATTCAGACAGATTCAATCCAATGAACGTAGACCCTCTCGATGTTTTTCAACATATCCAGCGTGAATTCATGGATAATATAGACTCGTACAACAATTGTAGATAGTTTAAAACACAAATAAGTGACTTCGGTGTTTATTTGTATTTGTATAAATTTTAAGTTTGATCATTTTTCTCCAGTGGGGAATGTCGCAAATTACGTGAATGTTTATTACGTCAATATGTTCTTAATATATGTATAGCAGACGGAGCAGGCGGCATTTAGCGGAGTTGTTTGTAACTGCTCCTTCTACTGCCGGAGCATTAATGTACCACGTGCATTTCATGTTTCATTGCATTATTGTTTCATGTTTATGTAGATTCTCAATTATTTTGTGCATTTATGTCTGGCGGAGCACAGCATTATATATACTCTTGTTCTTACAATTTATGTTAGAATTCGACTTTGTAAATACAAAGATGGAATTGATAATATTTGGACTAAAGATAAAATTTATTAAATACTCAATATAACATACCTTGTGATTTCATTTTGTGGATTTATTTTCTGGTGATTTGGATTAAAAGTTGTGAACTGTTTTTTCGTTGTTATACTACTTGGGAATTCTCAACAAAGACAAAGCATAATCAGATTTCCAGTGCAGTTGCATTTTGGTATTGTAATTCAGTCCAAGACAATATAAAAGAAAAGTAACCAAACTTGGTCTATAGGTTCATTGTAATATCACTGGGGGCCGACTCGTTGAAACTAAAAGTGTTTCTCAAAGACAGCACGTGCATTCCTTCAAGTTGACCATGTGTTGAGTACAATTTTATGTTTTTCTTGGACTTACATAATTTTCAGGGAGCTCAAATACCAATGACACGGTGGTAAATGTTATAACATAAACGCAGCTTGTTGTTATGCTGTATGTTTTAATGCAGTTAGTCATACAAGTGTGCGTTTTGTGTTTTCTTGCATATTTTCGTCTACAAACTAACTGTACAAAGGCAATAATGAATACATAGCGCGATTTGGAAATAATACACATTATTTCGTTTCTATTAAAAAATACATATTAAGGATTTTTTCACAGTTTATTGTATGTGCGTGTCGCACAGAGAGTGTCTATGTTTTCCAATCAAGTCAAATTTTATATGTGTGTTTATCTACGAATTCACGTAAAAATTCAGTAAATGAACCACGCTGTATGTCTTAAATTTTGTTAAGAAACATACACGTGCTGTCTTTGAGAAACACTTTTTGTTACACGCGGCAGCCCCCTGTGAATATGAGGAATAAATGTTTAAAGTTTAAATGAAATCCCTCAAGCCATTCCTGAGAAACTAGCTTACTGAAAAACTTTAACCTAGCCCGGACACCTACTCCAACGCCAACACCGGGGTGAGTAGAATAGCTTGCCTTTTATTTGAAAAGTGGAGCTAAAAATTTCATTGGCAGGCGACAACAAAACTTCGAAAATATAGAATAATACCAATATTCTTTGGGAACTTAAATTCTACATCTAAACTCGCTCTGGGCCATCATCAGGGTAGCTATGTCAAAACAGCACTTGTCCTGCCTTCTTGGTTTGGTTAGTCTGCTCAAATAATCCACCTTCTTGGTTTGGTTAGTCTGCCCAAATAATCCACCTTCTTGGTTTGGTTAGTCTGCCCAAATAATCCACCTTCTTGGTTTGGTTAGTCTGCCCAAATAATCCACATTCAAATGAGCACCTGGTAATGTTTGTGATTTTGGATGAATGGAAATTAATCCTTTAACAATAGCTGGGGAGGAGTTTCAACTATTCGTGGCAAAACCCGAACCTGTCTATTATTATAGTAAGCGGTGCTGGTGCTAGACAAAACAAACGGTAAAAACTAAGTAACCTTGTACAGATGGATTTACGGATGGAAGAACAGGACAATCAAGATTGCGGCGGCATAAGAGACTTGCAGAGTTTCAAATATGGAAGATGCATAACAGATGCCCTCAGTTGTTCTAATTTTTTAAACTGGACTATTGTGCAAGGTGCACTCAAAGTATGTTTACTCCTTATTTTAAATTAAAGATAGTTAAGTTTCAATGATATTAAATAGCACTTTTGAAATTTGAACTAGAATTGTCACATGAGTGACGGATATACCCCCACAATATGGCTTTGTCACAAAAGTATGGCATCCATTCGAAAGAAATGGACAGAGAGACTATGCTTTAATTTGTGAAGGTCAACAGTGTATTTGGAAATTTTTTATTTCAATAGGAGCCATAACTCGGTCAACATTTAGTGGTTTGTAACCAAAGATGAACTTGATCTGTTTTTTATGATGTTACACCTATGTACCAAAAATAATATAAATATGTGAAGCCTTTCATGAGTTATTGTCCATGTTTTTCAGGAATTTAAGTCAAAAAGGGGCCGAAATTGAGTCAAAATTTAGTGGTTTGTAACCAAAGTGGAACTTGACCTGTATTTTTTTATGCTACACATGAGTACCAATAATTATTTAAATATGTCAAGCCATTGTTGATTTGTCGTCAGGAAACCATGTTTTTAGGGAATGTAAGTCAAATAAAGGGCCATAACTCTGTCAAAATTTAGTGGTGTGTAACCAAAGTCGAACTTGACCCATATTTTATGACGCTACCCATGCATACCAAGCATTATTTGAATATGTCAAGCCATTCTTGAGTTATTGTCCGGAAATCATGTTGTTAGGGAATTTTAAGTTGAAAAGGGGCCATAACTGTCAACATTTAGTGGTCTGTAACCAACATCAAACTTGACCTGTATTCTATGATGTTAAACATGTGTACAGAAATTATTTGAATATGTCAAGCCTTTCTTAAGTTATCATCCGGAAAACCTTGTTTTTAGGGAATTTTAAGTCGAAAAGGGGCCATAACTCTGTAAAAATTTAGTGGTTTGTATCCAACATCGAACTTGACCTGTATTCTATGATGTTACACATGTGTACCAAACATTATTTGAATATGTCAAGCCTTTCTTGAGTTATCATCCGGAAACCAAAACAGCCCGACTGACATACAAGCTCACTCCTATATACACCCCCTAAACTTTGTTTGTAGGGGTATAAATATGATCATCATGATAAACGATAATAAACTGAATAGCAAGAAAAATTGTCCAACTTGTAGTTAATTTTAAATGGATTCTATAATTTTATTCATCACAAATGTAGAACCAAGATGTGTCAAGGGGCAGTACACTAGACTACTCAAATCATTTCATTTGATGCATTTGTTTAAAAGTGGACAGAAGAAAGAAACCTAGAAAAGTTAGTAACATTAACTTTAGATATACACCAGAATAGTACTCAAGTAAAATATTTACCACAAGCAGAATATACAGGTATATATAGTCAACGATAGTAATGAGCATTGTTGTATGTAATGTAGTACTTTATTCAAAATAAATTCAAGTTTCTGGTAAATACCTTGTGTAGGACAAAATAAAATTCTTGAAAATCTAAGAATCTACCTGCAAACTATGTCAAAATACCAAAACAAAGTTATGGGTATTGTTGCATCTCATGTTGAAGTTTCTGGCTAAGATATGTTCCAAGTTTCAAGTAAACCTCATATAGTTAAGAACATAAAAAAATAGAAAATAAAAATCTATATGTCAAAAGGGGGTATTACTCTATCCAAATACAAAACAGAGATATGGGCTTTTGTACCTCCTGGATTTGATGACATGGGTATATTCAAAGCTCAAAGTGAATAACTTATGTAGTATTGAATTTACATGAAACACAGTATTATGTGAAGTTAGAATAAGACATCAAACAAATAACAATTGTTTTATGATACCAATGTTTAACATGCAGTAAACCATTTGTAATTTAAAAATTTGCAAAGTTATTAATGTAACAGACACCTGAATATAATTATAATTGCATTAATAAAATAGATTTTATTACAAAACTGCATACTTGTATGCATTTCCAAAATTTTCACAATAAAATAGAACCGTGTTCATGCATGCATGAACAGTTTTTAAATACTATGAAAATGATCTAATGATACAATCAGTTTTAATGAAAGATTTATGGAAAATGCATATA
The DNA here is from genome assembly GCA_027627225.1 of Congeria kusceri. Classification (NCBI taxonomy): domain Eukaryota; kingdom Metazoa; phylum Mollusca; class Bivalvia; order Myida; family Dreissenidae; genus Congeria; species Congeria kusceri. The sequence continues at coordinate 17,339,483 of CM051040.1, forward strand.
AAACCATAAGTATTGGCAAAACGTAACAAACATACTTAAACAACCACCAACTGCACAGTTTAAATATGTGAAAAAAATAAACATTTCGTGTCCATTCTATGTTTGATGTCTTATTCTAACTTCACATAATACAGTGTTATGACTTTTAAAAATAATCTTAAACTATTCAGACACAAAGGCAATGAAAGCACACCTCTAATAGTTTAGTTCCAAAAGTAGTAATTTCAATATAATTTCAGCTACATTGTAAGATTAATAGATTTTAGCCAAACATGTGTCCTTGGTCATTTTTTTAATGTGTTGGAAGAAATACATCACTTTCAATTTCTATGAACATTTTATTTCAAAGTGAACCATCTATAAGGAAGAGCTCATATTAGTCTGTTAAACACATTCAAAAAATGAACAACTGAAGCAACAAATCGTAGATCAGAAATCATGTATTCCCAGCTATAAGAACACTTTGACCAGCATTAACCCAGAAACACACGATCAGTTTGGCATTCAATTTAGAACAGACTTACAGAAACAATAAAGCAACAAGTGTTTTGAAAAATATGTCATTTACTTATAATGATAAACAATTAGTTCCCCTAATATTGTTGCTGATTACAAAATAGTATAAGATAATTTTGAATACCAGCCAGTTTATCTATTCATTGGCTGAAATAAAGAAAAACAATTAGGCATTCAAAAATGTTAACAAACAATGAAAAAGAATATAAATAAAAAATAATAATAACCAACAGAACTGTGACCTTTCAAAGATAGAAGTATATATTGCATACATTTGGACCAAACTACATAGGCCATTTGGGGCTTAACAATGTCCATCTAAATGACTGGCATGCTCACCATTCATTTGACAGATCATGCGGCCTATTGGTAAAATTTGATTCGTCAACTGACGGGCCTTGGCCTATCAAATGACAAATGGGTTTGGTCCAGTGGTCGATCAAGTATATGGCACAGGCCCCTTCTGTACCCGACCAATGGTCAGTGGTCACTTGTCTGACCTACTGACAGCCTTTTGGCCCCCATCCTGGTAGACCCAAATGAAGGTTATGAAAATAACACTGGATGGCACTCTGGCACACATCGGCCAATGGCCAACCAGTAGACAGTTCTGGCAAATAATAATAATAACAATAATAATAATAATCATAATAATCATCATAATAATAATAGATAATAATGGATAATAATACTTACCTGCAAAATTGAAATTAATTAGAAAATAATAATAATAATAATAAATAACAATCATACTTAAAAGCAATAACAATAAGATAAGGAAGAAAAAGAAGACGGAGAGAACAAGTAGAAGAACAAGAAGATAAAAAGAACAAATTAACAAGAAACAAGATTCTGTGTTTGATAAACGCACACATGCCCCCGATTGGTGCTGGATAGTCCATTTGTTAGTCCAAATTAGGTCAAGGTCAAAGCAATGTTGGGTGATATGGGTGGATTGGGAACAGTCATAAGTAACAACTGTGTAAATATCCAAGTGTTGTAGTAAGCGTGTTGGTACTAGATGAAACGGTAAAATCTAGTTAACCAAGAAATGGCACTTTTGAATTATTATAAGTCCAAATTAGGTCAAGGTCAAAGAGAGGTTGGGTGATATCAGTGGATTGGGGATGGTCATAAGCAATAACTGTGTAAGTATCCAAGTGTTATAGCAAGCGGTGTTGGTGCTAGACAAAACAGTAAACTCTAGTTAACCAAGAAATAGCCCATTTGAATCATTCTTAGTGCAAATTATGTCAAGGTCAAGGTCAAAATGAGGTTAGGTGATATGGGTGGATAGGGAATGGTCATAAGCAACAACTGTGCAAGTATCCAAGTGCTTTTGTAAGCGTTGTTGGTGCTACTTAACCTCGTATTGGACAGACGGTAGGACGGAAGGACAGGACAATCACAATATGCCTCCGGCATGCCGGGGGCACAAAAACAAGAAAAGAGCTGACATAGTAAAACTAGACACAAGGCATTTATGTGAGACAAGTAGCATTTAGTTAATCAAAACTTTCACAGCTAATTAAGCTTACTGCAATTAATTTCACACAAAGTTATTGATGTATATAATAAAATAACAAAATGCAACTTTTATTTACCAATATTCTAAAATTCCAAATTTACATCAATCATTTTTGTATAAACAGAATAATATATGTTAATTAACAAAACAATTAAATATGTATCTTAAATTAATGGTATGTAATTTTGATTTGCGAGTTTATTAAAACAACATTTTACAGTTGTTAAGCCATTAGCTTTATTGTCTGTCGAAGCTTTGAGCAACTCCAATATTGAAAAGTTTGTTCATGGATAGATAAAGTGGCTGGTAAAGAAAAAAACAGCTACACCCAGTACTCCTCAACGAATAATAAATATTATCAAACAATAATTAAATTTACAATCATTTAGTTAATCAGATATAATAAGATTATGCTATAGATTATTGCTGGTCAAAATAATTAAATACCTCCAAAAGAAGTTAGTCAATATGGTCACATGTCTTTAATATAGTAGAAGCTTCAGATCAAAAGAAGTTTTAAAAAATTTGAAAGTGAACAAAATCCATTTGAGGCACGTCGTGGGAAACTGGGCCTAATGCATGGGCGTAAAGTGTCCTCCCGGATTAGCCTGTGCAGTTCGCACAGGCTAATCCAGGACGGCACTTTCGCCTAAAGTGGATTTATGTTTAGAAGAGTCTTCCTTGAAACAGAAAATACCATAAAAGCGGAAAGTGCCATCCTGGATTAGCCTGTGCGGACTGCACAGGCTGATCCGGGATGACACTTGACGCACATGCATTAAAACCGATTTTCCCATGACGCGCCTCATTTGTTTATTTAAATACAGGTAACTGCATGTATTGTCATAGTTCACTGTGAATTAAACGATACACAGAAATGCAAAAATGTATTACCTCAAACAAGCATGAATAAAATAAGAGTTGTAAGTTGAACCTGATGCTAGAGCTGGTGACAAAGGTGTATTGACAGTTGGAAGTGGGTACTATGTCATTTTGAAGTTATAGACTTTGAAACAAAACCTTAACCAGACTTCAGATGCAAACATTTCTTTGAATAGTCAAGCCAAAAAACTGAACTTCAATGAAAACTGTGGATGAAATACAGGGCCAAGGCAGTGGAAACATTGTGGATTAAATCTACATCAGTGGAGAATAAAAAGAAGAGCTGGGCAACATTGCCAAATACCGGTATCATTCACCTGCCAGGGGTGTAGCTTCCTTTAGGCATTATAGGCACGTGCCTATACATTTTTTCCAGAGATGAAAAATTTAAATATACAAAAAATGCAATAAAATTAAGAGGGGGGATGGGGGTGAGGGGATCTTTCTTGGCTGTGTTGATAATTCATTGTTTAACGAAAATACGTCAATATTAAATAAATTTCATGAAACACACTTATTTTACAATTATTTTGTAGAATCGGGGTTTAGCTGAAGTTAGTTGTTTGTAGCCACATACGAGTATAAACACTCCTGGCCCAAATTATTGCTTACAGCGTCATTTTGTAGATTCCGCCTATTGTGCCTATACATTGTTTTAACCCAAGTTACGCCCCTGATCGTTAGTTGTTTTTGTGCTCGTGAAAAGCAGCAAAATGCTGGTATATTTCCTGACCACTTTTCTTCTGTTCACATATTCCCCGAATGGAATCCATGTCGATGATGATGGTGTTTGATAGACGCAGAATTGTCGGGTGTGACAGCCGTATCTGGTTACCATCGATTGTTTTCAGAAAAATAACTCATGGCCACGAGATAAATTATTGTTCTCATGTGTCACCTCTATGCCACCGTATAAACTCCATCCTTGAGGCATCCGTTCCGTCTGAGCAATGGAATAACGTCAAGTAGGCACACAATGTGCCGGCCCGTAGATCTGTTCTTCAACGCATTCTTAGACTTTACACTCAAGTAAAAGTCTGTCTACGTTCTCAAACAAATTATACTGAGTACCAATATTGCAAATGATCATTCCGAATAGACAGCGGATGCATTCAAAGTCAGGGGCGTAGCTTCCTTTATGTACTAAAGGCATGTGCCTATTTTTTCCAGAGATGAAAATTTTTAATATGCCAAAAAATGCAATAAAAACAAGAGGGATGGGGGTGAGGGGATCTTTCGTGGCTGTGTTGATACGTCATTGTTTAACGAGTCGATTACGTCAATATCAAATAAATTTCATGAAACACACGCTTATTGACAATTATTTTGTAGCCACATACGAATATAAACACTCCCGGCCCAAATTATCGCTTACAGCCTCATTTTGTAGATTCCACCTATTGTGCCTATACATTTTTTGAACCCAAGCTACGCCCCTGAATGTTACAGCGCTCTGACAGCAAAAACACAATTCTAGAATATGTAGTATTCTTTGGCTTAAGTCTAACAATAGGTTGATAAATAGGGACCCGGCTGCAGCCACGCAAATTAAGTATTGATATCACAGTACCATACAATGCATGTTGAACTAATGTATGCATAGACGGTTATAAACGCATATAGATCTATAGGCCTACTATTGTATGCAGATTAAATCATCTCTAATTATATTCCTGATTGTTACCTAGAATCAAGACACAAGTATCATTAATTGACGTTGACATAAAGGTTATATAATATGAAAATGAAATAATAATAACAATAAGAGAAGACGAAATATATGTAACCATCAGCTGAATTTGTATATTTTACATTATATTATTTTAAATAAACGCGCCACAAAATGTCAGAGCTGCAGTAAAGAAAAAGTGTGTCATACATTTTCGCGACTTCAGACGACACGCCGGTCCACGTCTAGAAGGTTCCAGGCGAATCCTGACACAGGTAATTGATGAAAATTGAAAATATGCAACAATGGGTCACAGAAAATCAATATGATGAACGATAGTCGATCGACCATATTGTCTTATTTGGGCATTTGTGAGATTTTTGCAAACCACGTTTTTCTACTTTTTGATAAGAAAATAATAAAAATGTTTATATGGATTTACAAGTCTGTTGTGTTGAATAAAAGTTCCCAGTCATGATAAAATTTTGGAAAAAATCCTGCCTTCCTATCAGAAAGTTATAGCTACCATGCCCAGAAGTATAGTGCATAGTGTGCCGGGCATGAATGATAACCTATTGCCTCTGTATCATTGTTTTGTTTTATGTGAGTCTGAATTTTGTAGAACTTTTACAAGGGCATATGCAATGGGGCTGAGACGCGGCAACAGTGGCTCCAATATTTTGGCTAGTCGTTGTTATGTAAGTGACAATATATGCTTTGTTGCCCTAAGGTCTGTCTATCGAGGTCCATCTGTGGATTCAATTCTGATCTCAAGTTGCCAACAGTGATGCATCGAGTTGCATGGATAGGTGTCATAAATAGGGGCACCTAGTAAGTTAACTTACACCCCGTAAATTGTTTGATGGTCCTGTACATGCTGCTATTGCTCTGTCGGTGTTTTGATAGCATTTACGATTGTTTTGATCATATAATTGATTGACTTAATAATACAATGGTAAGGAATCCATTAAATTTATTGACTCAAAATTGGTGTGAAAAAAATAATATGATAAATCAACTGAAAGTGGTTATAGTCATTTATTATTTGATCTGACAATGTTCATAGATGTATGTTTCTTAATGTTATAATTAGTATTCCTAATCAACCAAGAAATGTCTCTTTTCCTAAGCGTACATTTGGAAAAACAAAGCCAGAACAACATTAATTCCTATCTACTTTGTTTGATACATTTAAAAGACACCATTATGATGTCAGTGGTTCTTTTTTGTTATTATTTCAGAGTGTAAATTGAAAAGTTATTATTAACATTAAAATATACCGGCATGTGAATAAAATAGTGTAGTGATTTCTTGAATACATAGCGCGATTTCGAAATAATACACGTTATTTCGATTCTATTAAAAACATACATATTATGGATTTTTTCACAGTTTATTGTATGTGCATGTCGCACAGAGAGTTACACGCGTCAGCCCCCTGTGAATATGAGGAATAAATGTTTTAAGTTTAAATGAAATCCCTCAAGCCATTCCTGAGAAACTAGCTTACTGAAAAACTTTAACCTAGCCCAGACATCTACTCCAACGCCAACACCGGGGTGAGTAGAATAGCTTGCCTTTTCTTCGAAAAGTGGAGCTAAAAATTTCATTGGCAGGTGATAACAAAAGTTCGAAAATATAGAATAATACCAATATTCTTTGGGAACTTAAATTTTACCTCTAAACTCGCTCTGGGCCATCATCAGGCTAGCTATGTCAAAACAGCACTTGTCCTGCCATCTTGGTTTGGTTAGTCTGCCCAAATAATCCACCTTCTTGGTTTGGTTAGTCTGCCCAAATAATCCACATTTTTGGTTTGGTTAGTCTGCCCAAATAATCCACATTTTTGGTTTGGTTAGTCTGCCCAAATAATCCACATTTTTGGTTTGGTTAGTCTGCCCAAATAATCCACCTTCTTGGTTTGGTTAGTCTGCCCAAATAATCCACATTTTTGGTTTGGTTAATCTGCCCAAATAATCCACCTTCTTGGTTTGGTTAGCCTGCCCAAATAATCCACCTTCTTGGTTTGGTTAGTCTGCCCAAATAATCCACCTTCTTGGTTTGGTTAGTCTGCCCAAATAATCCACCTTCTTGGTTTGGTTAGTCTGCCCAAATAATCCACATTTTTGGTTTGGTTAGTCTGCCCAAATAATCCACCTTCTTGGTTTGGTTAGTCTGGCCAAATAATCCACCTTCTTGGTTTGGTTAGTCTGCCCAAATAATCCACCTTCTTGGTTTGGTTAGTCTGCCCAAATAATCCACCTTCTTGGTTTGGTTAGTCTGCCAAATAATCCACATTCAAATGAGCACCTGGTAATGTTTGTGATTTTGGATGAATGGAAATTAATCCTTTAACAATAGCTGGGGAGGAGTTTCAACTATTCGTGGCAAAGCCCGAACCTGTCTATTATTATAGTAAGCGGTGCTGGTGCTAGACAAAACAAACGGTAAAATCTAAGTAACCTTGTACAGATGAATTTACGGATGGAAAAACAGGACAATCAAGATTGCGGCGGCATAAATGAGACTTGCAGAGTTTGAAATAAAGAAGATGCATAACAGATGCCCTCAGTTGTTCTAATTTTTTAAACTGTACTATTGTGCAAGGTGCACTCAAAGTATGTTTACTCCTTATTTTAAATTAAAGATAGTTAAGTTTCAATGATATTAAATAGCACTTTTAAATTTTGAACTAGAATTGTCACATGAGCGACGGATATACCCCCACAATATGGCTTTGTCACAAAACTATGGCATCCATTGGAAAGAAATGGACAGAGAGACTATGCTTTAATTTGTGGATGGTCAACAGTGTATTTGGAAAAATTTAATTTCAATAGGAGCCATAACTCTGTCAACATTTAGTGGTTTGTAACCAAAGTTGAACTTGATCTGTTTTTTATGATGTTACACCTATGTACCAAAAATAATTTAAATATGTGAAGCCTTTCATGAGTTATTGTCTATGTTTTTCAGGAATTTAAGTCAAAAAGGGGCCGAAATTGAGTAAACATTTAGTGGTTTGTAACCAAAGTGAAACTTGACCTGTATTTTTTTATGCTACACATGAGTACCAATAATTATTTAAATATGTCAAGCCATTGTTGATTTGTCGTCAGAAAACCATGTTTTTATGGAATGCAAGTCAAATAAAGGGCCATAACTCTGTCAAAATTTAGTGGTGTGTAACCAAAGTCGAGCTTGACACATATTTTATGATGCTACCCATGCATACCAAGCATTATTTGAATATGTCAAGCCATTCTTGAGTTATTGTCCGGAAATCATGTTGTTAGGGAATTTTAAGTTGAAAAGGGGCCATAACTGTCAAAATTTAGTGGTTTGTAACCAACATCAAACTTGACCTGTATTCTATGATGTTAAACATGTGTACAGAAATTATTTGAATATGTCAAGCCTTTCATGAGTTATCATCCGGAAAACCATGTTTTTAAGGAATTTTAAGTCGAAAAGGGCCATAACTCTGTAAAAATTTAGTGGTTTGTATCCAACATCGAACTTGACCTGTATTCTATGATGTTACACATGTGTACCAAACATTATTTGAATATGTCAAGCCTTTCTTGAGTTATCATCCGGAAACCAAAAACCAACAGCCCGACTGACATACAAGCTCACTCCTATATACACCCCCTAAACTTTGTTTGTAGGGGTATAAATATGATCATCATGATAAACGATAATAAACTGAATAGCAAGAAAAATTGTCCAACTTGTAGTTAATTTTAAATGGATTCTATAATTTTATTCATCACAAATGTAGAACCAAGAGCTGTCAAAGGGCAGTGCACTAGACTATTCAAATCATTTCATTTGATGCATTTGTTTAAAAGTGGACAGAAGAAAGAAACCTAGAAAAGTTAGTAACATTAACTTTAGAGATACACCAGAATAGTACTCTAGTAAAATATTTACCAAAAGTAGAATATACAGGTATATATAGTCAACAGTTAAGTAATGAGCATTGTTGTATGTAATGTAGTACTTTATTCAAAATAAATTCAAGTTTCTGGTAAATACCTTGTGTAGGACAAAATAAAATTCTTAAAAATCTAAGAATCTACCTGCAAACTATGTCAAAATACCGAAACAAAGTTATGGGTATTGTTGCATCTCATGCTGAAGTTTCTGGCTAAGATATGATCCAAGTTTCAAGTAAACCTCATATAGTTAAGAAATTAAAAAACTAGAAAATAAACATCTGTATGTCAAAAGAGGGTATTGCTCTATCCAAATACAAAACAGAGATATGGGCTTTTGTACCTCCTGGATTTGATGACATGGGTATATTCAAAGCTCAAAGTGAATAACTTATGTAGTATTGAATTTACAAAAAACACAGTATTATGTGAAGTTAGAATAAGACATCAAACAAATAACAATTGTTTTATGATACCAATGTTTAACATGCAGTAAACCATTTGTAATTTAAAAATTTGCAAAGTTATTAGTGTAACAGACACCTGAATATAATTATAATTGCATTAATAAAATAGATTTTATTACAAAACTGCATACTTGTATGCATTTCCAAAATTTTCACAATAAAATAGAACCGTGTTCATGCATGCATGAACAGTTTTTAAATACTATGAAAATGATCTAATGATACAATCAGTGTTAATGAAAGATTTATGGAAAATGCATATAAAACCATAAGTATTGGCAAAACGTAACAAACATACTTAAACAACCACCAACTGCACAGTTTAAATATGTGAAAAAAATAAACATTTCGTGTCCATTCTATGTTTGATGTCTTATTCTAACTTCACATAATACAGTGTTATGACTTTTAAAAATAATCTTAAACTATTCAGACACAAAGGCAATGAAAGCACACCTCTAATAGTTTAGTTCCAAAAGTAGTAATTTCAATATAATTTCAGCTACATTGTAAGATTAATAGATTTTAGCCAAACATGTGTCCTTGGTCATTTTTTTAATGTGTTGGAAGAAATACATCACTTTCAATTTCTATGAACATTTTCAAAGTGAACCATCTATAAGGAAGAGCTCATATTAGTCTGATAAACACATTAAAAAAATGAACAACTGAAGCAACAAATCGTAGATCAGAAATCATGTATTCCCAGCTATAAGAACACTTTGACCAGCATTAACCCAGAAACACACGATCAGTTTGGCATTCAATTTAGAACAGACTTACAGAAACAATAAAGCAACAAGTGTTTTGAAAAATATGTCATTTACTTATAATGATAAACAATTAGTTCCCCTAATATTGTTGCTGATTACAAAATAGTATAAGATAATTTTGAATACCAGCCAGTTTATCTATTCATTGGCTGAAATAAAGAAAAACAATTAGGCATTCAAAAATGTTAACAAACAATGAAAAAGAATATAAATAAAAAATAATAATAACCAACAGAACTGTGACCTTTCAAAGATAGAAGTATATATTGCATACATTTGGACCAAACTACATAGGCCATTTGGGGCTTAACAATGTCCATCTAAATGACTGGCATGCTCACCATTCATTTGACAGATCATGCGGCCTATTGGTAAAATTTGATTCGTCAACTGACGGGCCTTGGCCTATCAAATGACAAATGGGTTTGGTCCAGTGGTCGATCAAGTATATGGCACAGGCCCCTTCTGTACCCGACCAATGGTCAGTGGTCACTTGTCTGACCTACTGACAGCCTTTTGGCCCCCATCCTGGTAGACCCAAATGAAGGTTATGAAAATAACACTGGATGGCACTCTGGCACACATCGGCCAATGGCCAACCAGTAGACAGTTCTGGCAAATAATAATAATAACAATAATAATAATAATCATAATAATCATCATAATAATAATAGATAATAATGGATAATAATACTTACCTGCAAAATTGAAATTAATTAGAAAATAATAATAATAATAATAAATAACAATCATACTTAAAAGCAATAACAATAAGATAAGGAAGAAAAAGAAGACGGAGAGAACAAGTAGAAGAACAAGAAGATAAAAAGAACAAATTAACAAGAAACAAGATTCTGTGTTTGATAAACGCACACATGCCCCCGATTGGTGCTGGATAGTCCATTTGTTAGTCCAAATTAGGTCAAGGTCAAAGCAATGTTGGGTGATATGGGTGGATTGGGAACAGTCATAAGTAACAACTGTGTAAATATCCAAGTGTTGTAGTAAGCGTGTTGGTACTAGATGAAACGGTAAAATCTAGTTAACCAAGAAATGGCACTTTTGAATTATTATAAGTCCAAATTAGGTCAAGGTCAAAGAGAGGTTGGGTGATATCAGTGGATTGGGGATGGTCATAAGCAATAACTGTGTAAGTATCCAAGTGTTATAGCAAGCGGTGTTGGTGCTAGACAAAACAGTAAACTCTAGTTAACCAAGAAATAGCCCATTTGAATCATTCTTAGTGCAAATTATGTCAAGGTCAAGGTCAAAATGAGGTTAGGTGATATGGGTGGATAGGGAATGGTCATAAGCAACAACTGTGCAAGTATCCAAGTGCTTTTGTAAGCGTTGTTGGTGCTACTTAACCTCGTATTGGACAGACGGTAGGACGGAAGGACAGGACAATCACAATATGCCTCCGGCATGCCGGGGGCACAAAAACAAGAAAAGAGCTGACATAGTAAAACTAGACACAAGGCATTTATGTGAGACAAGTAGCATTTAGTTAATCAAAACTTTCACAGCTAATTAAGCTTACTGCAATTAATTTCACACAAAGTTATTGATGTATATAATAAAATAACAAAATGCAACTTTTATTTACCAATATTCTAAAATTCCAAATTTACATCAATCATTTTTGTATAAACAGAATAATATATGTTAATTAACAAAACAATTAAATATGTATCTTAAATTAATGGTATGTAATTTTGATTTGCGAGTTTATTAAAACAACATTTTACAGTTGTTAAGCCATTAGCTTTATTGTCTGTCGAAGCTTTGAGCAACTCCAATATTGAAAAGTTTGTTCATGGATAGATAAAGTGGCTGGTAAAGAAAAAAACAGCTACACCCAGTACTCCTCAACGAATAATAAATATTATCAAACAATAATTAAATTTACAATCATTTAGTTAATCAGATATAATAAGATTATGCTATAGATTATTGCTGGTCAAAATAATTAAATACCTCCAAAAGAAGTTAGTCAATATGGTCACATGTCTTTAATATAGTAGAAGCTTCAGATCAAAAGAAGTTTTAAAAAATTTGAAAGTGAACAAAATCCATTTGAGGCACGTCGTGGGAAACTGGGCCTAATGCATGGGCGTAAAGTGTCCTCCCGGATTAGCCTGTGCAGTTCGCACAGGCTAATCCAGGACGGCACTTTCGCCTAAAGTGGATTTATGTTTAGAAGAGTCTTCCTTGAAACAGAAAATACCATAAAAGCGGAAAGTGCCATCCTGGATTAGCCTGTGCGGACTGCACAGGCTGATCCGGGATGACACTTGACGCACATGCATTAAAACCGATTTTCCCATGACGCGCCTCATTTGTTTATTTAAATACAGGTAACTGCATGTATTGTCATAGTTCACTGTGAATTAAACGATACACAGAAATGCAAAAATGTATTACCTCAAACAAGCATGAATAAAATAAGAGTTGTAAGTTGAACCTGATGCTAGAGCTGGTGACAAAGGTGTATTGACAGTTGGAAGTGGGTACTATGTCATTTTGAAGTTATAGACTTTGAAACAAAACCTTAACCAGACTTCAGATGCAAACATTTCTTTGAATAGTCAAGCCAAAAAACTGAACTTCAATGAAAACTGTGGATGAAATACAGGGCCAAGGCAGTGGAAACATTGTGGATTAAATCTACATCAGTGGAGAATAAAAAGAAGAGCTGGGCAACATTGCCAAATACCGGTATCATTCACCTGCCAGGGGTGTAGCTTCCTTTAGGCATTATAGGCACGTGCCTATACATTTTTTCCAGAGATGAAAAATTTAAATATACAAAAAATGCAATAAAATTAAGAGGGGGGATGGGGGTGAGGGGATCTTTCTTGGCTGTGTTGATAATTCATTGTTTAACGAAAATACGTCAATATTAAATAAATTTCATGAAACACACTTATTTTACAATTATTTTGTAGAATCGGGGTTTAGCTGAAGTTAGTTGTTTGTAGCCACATACGAGTATAAACACTCCTGGCCCAAATTATTGCTTACAGCGTCATTTTGTAGATTCCGCCTATTGTGCCTATACATTGTTTTAACCCAAGTTACGCCCCTGATCGTTAGTTGTTTTTGTGCTCGTGAAAAGCAGCAAAATGCTGGTATATTTCCTGACCACTTTTCTTCTGTTCACATATTCCCCGAATGGAATCCATGTCGATGATGATGGTGTTTGATAGACGCAGAATTGTCGGGTGTGACAGCCGTATCTGGTTACCATCGATTGTTTTCAGAAAAATAACTCATGGCCACGAGATAAATTATTGTTCTCATGTGTCACCTCTATGCCACCGTATAAACTCCATCCTTGAGGCATCCGTTCCGTCTGAGCAATGGAATAACGTCAAGTAGGCACACAATGTGCCGGCCCGTAGATCTGTTCTTCAACGCATTCTTAGACTTTACACTCAAGTAAAAGTCTGTCTACGTTCTCAAACAAATTATACTGAGTACCAATATTGCAAATGATCATTCCGAATAGACAGCGGATGCATTCAAAGTCAGGGGCGTAGCTTCCTTTATGTACTAAAGGCATGTGCCTATTTTTTCCAGAGATGAAAATTTTTAATATGCCAAAAAATGCAATAAAAACAAGAGGGATGGGGGTGAGGGGATCTTTCGTGGCTGTGTTGATACGTCATTGTTTAACGAGTCGATTACGTCAATATCAAATAAATTTCATGAAACACACGCTTATTGACAATTATTTTGTAGCCACATACGAATATAAACACTCCCGGCCCAAATTATCGCTTACAGCCTCATTTTGTAGATTCCACCTATTGTGCCTATACATTTTTTGAACCCAAGCTACGCCCCTGAATGTTACAGCGCTCTGACAGCAAAAACACAATTCTAGAATATGTAGTATTCTTTGGCTTAAGTCTAACAATAGGTTGATAAATAGGGACCCGGCTGCAGCCACGCAAATTAAGTATTGATATCACAGTACCATACAATGCATGTTGAACTAATGTATGCATAGACGGTTATAAACGCATATAGATCTATAGGCCTACTATTGTATGCAGATTAAATCATCTCTAATTATATTCCTGATTGTTACCTAGAATCAAGACACAAGTATCATTAATTGACGTTGACATAAAGGTTATATAATATGAAAATGAAATAATAATAACAATAAGAGAAGACGAAATATATGTAACCATCAGCTGAATTTGTATATTTTACATTATATTATTTTAAATAAACGCGCCACAAAATGTCAGAGCTGCAGTAAAGAAAAAGTGTGTCATACATTTTCGCGACTTCAGACGACACGCCGGTCCACGTCTAGAAGGTTCCAGGCGAATCCTGACACAGGTAATTGATGAAAATTGAAAATATGCAACAATGGGTCACAGAAAATCAATATGATGAACGATAGTCGATCGACCATATTGTCTTATTTGGGCATTTGTGAGATTTTTGCAAACCACGTTTTTCTACTTTTTGATAAGAAAATAATAAAAATGTTTATATGGATTTACAAGTCTGTTGTGTTGAATAAAAGTTCCCAGTCATGATAAAATTTTGGAAAAAATCCTGCCTTCCTATCAGAAAGTTATAGCTACCATGCCCAGAAGTATAGTGCATAGTGTGCCGGGCATGAATGATAACCTATTGCCTCTGTATCATTGTTTTGTTTTATGTGAGTCTGAATTTTGTAGAACTTTTACAAGGGCATATGCAATGGGGCTGAGACGCGGCAACAGTGGCTCCAATATTTTGGCTAGTCGTTGTTATGTAAGTGACAATATATGCTTTGTTGCCCTAAGGTCTGTCTATCGAGGTCCATCTGTGGATTCAATTCTGATCTCAAGTTGCCAACAGTGATGCATCGAGTTGCATGGATAGGTGTCATAAATAGGGGCACCTAGTAAGTTAACTTACACCCCGTAAATTGTTTGATGGTCCTGTACATGCTGCTATTGCTCTGTCGGTGTTTTGATAGCATTTACGATTGTTTTGATCATATAATTGATTGACTTAATAATACAATGGTAAGGAATCCATTAAATTTATTGACTCAAAATTGGTGTGAAAAAAATAATATGATAAATCAACTGAAAGTGGTTATAGTCATTTATTATTTGATCTGACAATGTTCATAGATGTATGTTTCTTAATGTTATAATTAGTATTCCTAATCAACCAAGAAATGTCTCTTTTCCTAAGCGTACATTTGGAAAAACAAAGCCAGAACAACATTAATTCCTATCTACTTTGTTTGATACATTTAAAAGACACCATTATGATGTCAGTGGTTCTTTTTTGTTATTATTTCAGAGTGTAAATTGAAAAGTTATTATTAACATTAAAATATACCGGCATGTGAATAAAATAGTGTAGTGATTTCTTGAATACATAGCGCGATTTCGAAATAATACACGTTATTTCGATTCTATTAAAAACATACATATTATGGATTTTTTCACAGTTTATTGTATGTGCATGTCGCACAGAGAGTTACACGCGTCAGCCCCCTGTGAATATGAGGAATAAATGTTTTAAGTTTAAATGAAATCCCTCAAGCCATTCCTGAGAAACTAGCTTACTGAAAAACTTTAACCTAGCCCAGACATCTACTCCAACGCCAACACCGGGGTGAGTAGAATAGCTTGCCTTTTCTTCGAAAAGTGGAGCTAAAAATTTCATTGGCAGGTGATAACAAAAGTTCGAAAATATAGAATAATACCAATATTCTTTGGGAACTTAAATTTTACCTCTAAACTCGCTCTGGGCCATCATCAGGCTAGCTATGTCAAAACAGCACTTGTCCTGCCATCTTGGTTTGGTTAGTCTGCCCAAATAATCCACCTTCTTGGTTTGGTTAGTCTGCCCAAATAATCCACATTTTTGGTTTGGTTAGTCTGCCCAAATAATCCACATTTTTGGTTTGGTTAGTCTGCCCAAATAATCCACATTTTTGGTTTGGTTAGTCTGCCCAAATAATCCACCTTCTTGGTTTGGTTAGTCTGCCCAAATAATCCACATTTTTGGTTTGGTTAATCTGCCCAAATAATCCACCTTCTTGGTTTGGTTAGCCTGCCCAAATAATCCACCTTCTTGGTTTGGTTAGTCTGCCCAAATAATCCACCTTCTTGGTTTGGTTAGTCTGCCCAAATAATCCACCTTCTTGGTTTGGTTAGTCTGCCCAAATAATCCACATTTTTGGTTTGGTTAGTCTGCCCAAATAATCCACCTTCTTGGTTTGGTTAGTCTGGCCAAATAATCCACCTTCTTGGTTTGGTTAGTCTGCCCAAATAATCCACCTTCTTGGTTTGGTTAGTCTGCCCAAATAATCCACCTTCTTGGTTTGGTTAGTCTGCCAAATAATCCACATTCAAATGAGCACCTGGTAATGTTTGTGATTTTGGATGAATGGAAATTAATCCTTTAACAATAGCTGGGGAGGAGTTTCAACTATTCGTGGCAAAGCCCGAACCTGTCTATTATTATAGTAAGCGGTGCTGGTGCTAGACAAAACAAACGGTAAAATCTAAGTAACCTTGTACAGATGAATTTACGGATGGAAAAACAGGACAATCAAGATTGCGGCGGCATAAATGAGACTTGCAGAGTTTGAAATAAAGAAGATGCATAACAGATGCCCTCAGTTGTTCTAATTTTTTAAACTGTACTATTGTGCAAGGTGCACTCAAAGTATGTTTACTCCTTATTTTAAATTAAAGATAGTTAAGTTTCAATGATATTAAATAGCACTTTTAAATTTTGAACTAGAATTGTCACATGAGCGACGGATATACCCCCACAATATGGCTTTGTCACAAAACTATGGCATCCATTGGAAAGAAATGGACAGAGAGACTATGCTTTAATTTGTGGATGGTCAACAGTGTATTTGGAAAAATTTAATTTCAATAGGAGCCATAACTCTGTCAACATTTAGTGGTTTGTAACCAAAGTTGAACTTGATCTGTTTTTTATGATGTTACACCTATGTACCAAAAATAATTTAAATATGTGAAGCCTTTCATGAGTTATTGTCTATGTTTTTCAGGAATTTAAGTCAAAAAGGGGCCGAAATTGAGTAAACATTTAGTGGTTTGTAACCAAAGTGAAACTTGACCTGTATTTTTTTATGCTACACATGAGTACCAATAATTATTTAAATATGTCAAGCCATTGTTGATTTGTCGTCAGAAAACCATGTTTTTATGGAATGCAAGTCAAATAAAGGGCCATAACTCTGTCAAAATTTAGTGGTGTGTAACCAAAGTCGAGCTTGACACATATTTTATGATGCTACCCATGCATACCAAGCATTATTTGAATATGTCAAGCCATTCTTGAGTTATTGTCCGGAAATCATGTTGTTAGGGAATTTTAAGTTGAAAAGGGGCCATAACTGTCAAAATTTAGTGGTTTGTAACCAACATCAAACTTGACCTGTATTCTATGATGTTAAACATGTGTACAGAAATTATTTGAATATGTCAAGCCTTTCATGAGTTATCATCCGGAAAACCATGTTTTTAAGGAATTTTAAGTCGAAAAGGGCCATAACTCTGTAAAAATTTAGTGGTTTGTATCCAACATCGAACTTGACCTGTATTCTATGATGTTACACATGTGTACCAAACATTATTTGAATATGTCAAGCCTTTCTTGAGTTATCATCCGGAAACCAAAAACCAACAGCCCGACTGACATACAAGCTCACTCCTATATACACCCCCTAAACTTTGTTTGTAGGGGTATAAATATGATCATCATGATAAACGATAATAAACTGAATAGCAAGAAAAATTGTCCAACTTGTAGTTAATTTTAAATGGATTCTATAATTTTATTCATCACAAATGTAGAACCAAGAGCTGTCAAAGGGCAGTGCACTAGACTATTCAAATCATTTCATTTGATGCATTTGTTTAAAAGTGGACAGAAGAAAGAAACCTAGAAAAGTTAGTAACATTAACTTTAGAGATACACCAGAATAGTACTCTAGTAAAATATTTACCAAAAGTAGAATATACAGGTATATATAGTCAACAGTTAAGTAATGAGCATTGTTGTATGTAATGTAGTACTTTATTCAAAATAAATTCAAGTTTCTGGTAAATACCTTGTGTAGGACAAAATAAAATTCTTAAAAATCTAAGAATCTACCTGCAAACTATGTCAAAATACCGAAACAAAGTTATGGGTATTGTTGCATCTCATGCTGAAGTTTCTGGCTAAGATATGATCCAAGTTTCAAGTAAACCTCATATAGTTAAGAAATTAAAAAACTAGAAAATAAACATCTGTATGTCAAAAGAGGGTATTGCTCTATCCAAATACAAAACAGAGATATGGGCTTTTGTACCTCCTGGATTTGATGACATGGGTATATTCAAAGCTCAAAGTGAATAACTTATGTAGTATTGAATTTACAAAAAACACAGTATTATGTGAAGTTAGAATAAGACATCAAACAAATAACAATTGTTTTATGATACCAATGTTTAACATGCAGTAAACCATTTGTAATTTAAAAATTTGCAAAGTTATTAGTGTAACAGACACCTGAATATAATTATAATTGCATTAATAAAATAGATTTTATTACAAAACTGCATACTTGTATGCATTTCCAAAATTTTCACAATAAAATAGAACCGTGTTCATGCATGCATGAACAGTTTTTAAATACTATGAAAATGATCTAATGATACAATCAGTGTTAATGAAAGATTTATGGAAAATGCATATAAAACCATAAGTATTGGCAAAACGTAACAAACATACTTAAACAACCACCAACTGCACAGTTTAAATATGTGAAAAAAATAAACATTTCGTGTCCATTCTATGTTTGATGTCTTATTCTAACTTCACATAATACAGTGTTATGACTTTTAAAAATAATCTTAAACTATTCAGACACAAAGGCAATGAAAGCACACCTCTAATAGTTTAGTTCCAAAAGTAGTAATTTCAATATAATTTCAGCTACATTGTAAGATTAATAGATTTTAGCCAAACATGTGTCCTTGGTCATTTTTTTAATGTGTTGGAAGAAATACATCACTTTCAATTTCTATGAACATTTTCAAAGTGAACCATCTATAAGGAAGAGCTCATATTAGTCTGATAAACACATTAAAAAAATGAACAACTGAAGCAACAAATCGTAGATCAGAAATCATGTATTCCCAGCTATAAGAACACTTTGACCAGCATTAACCCAGAAACACACGATCAGTTTGGCATTCAATTTAGAACAGACTTACAGAAACAATAAAGCAACAAGTGTTTTGAAAAATATGTCATTTACTTATAATGATAAACAATTAGTTCCCCTAATATTGTTGCTGATTACAAAATAGTATAAGATAATTTTGAATACCAGCCAGTTTATCTATTCATTGGCTGAAATAAAGAAAAACAATTAGGCATTCAAAAATGTTAACAAACAATGAAAAAGAATATAAATAAAAAATAATAATAACCAACAGAACTGTGACCTTTCAAAGATAGAAGTATATATTGCATACATTTGGACCAAACTACATAGGCCATTTGGGGCTTAACAATGTCCATCTAAATGACTGGCATGCTCACCATTCATTTGACAGATCATGCGGCCTATTGGTAAAATTTGATTCGTCAACTGACGGGCCTTGGCCTATCAAATGACAAATGGGTTTGGTCCAGTGGTCGATCAAGTATATGGCACAGGCCCCTTCTGTACCCGACCAATGGTCAGTGGTCACTTGTCTGACCTACTGACAGCCTTTTGGCCCCCATCCTGGTAGACCCAAATGAAGGTTATGAAAATAACACTGGATGGCACTCTGGCACACATCGGCCAATGGCCAACCAGTAGACAGTTCTGGCAAATAATAATAATAACAATAATAATAATAATCATAATAATCATCATAATAATAATAGATAATAATGGATAATAATACTTACCTGCAAAATTGAAATTAATTAGAAAATAATAATAATAATAATAAATAACAATCATACTTAAAAGCAATAACAATAAGATAAGGAAGAAAAAGAAGACGGAGAGAACAAGTAGAAGAACAAGAAGATAAAAAGAACAAATTAACAAGAAACAAGATTCTGTGTTTGATAAACGCACACATGCCCCCGATTGGTGCTGGATAGTCCATTTGTTAGTCCAAATTAGGTCAAGGTCAAAGCAATGTTGGGTGATATGGGTGGATTGGGAACAGTCATAAGTAACAACTGTGTAAATATCCAAGTGTTGTAGTAAGCGTGTTGGTACTAGATGAAACGGTAAAATCTAGTTAACCAAGAAATGGCACTTTTGAATTATTATAAGTCCAAATTAGGTCAAGGTCAAAGAGAGGTTGGGTGATATCAGTGGATTGGGGATGGTCATAAGCAATAACTGTGTAAGTATCCAAGTGTTATAGCAAGCGGTGTTGGTGCTAGACAAAACAGTAAACTCTAGTTAACCAAGAAATAGCCCATTTGAATCATTCTTAGTGCAAATTAGGTCAAGGTCAAAATGAGGTTAGGTGATATGGGTGGATAGGGAATGGTCATAAGCAACAACTGTGTAAGTATCCAAGTGCTTTTGTAAGCGTTGTTGGTGCTACTTAACCTCGTATTGGACAGACGGTAGGACGGAAGGACAGGACAATCACAATATGCCTCCTGCATGCTGGGGGCACAAAAACAAGAAAAGAGCTGACATAGTAAAACTAGACACAAGGCATTTATGTTTATGTAAGACAAGTAGCATTCAGTTAATCAAAACTTACACAGCTAATTAAGCTTACTGCAATTAATTTCACACAAAGTTATTGATGTATATAATAAAATAACAAAATGCAACTTTTATTTACCAATATTCTAAAATTCCAAATTTACATCAATCATTTTTGTATAAACAGAATAATATATGTTAATTAACAAAACAATTAAATATGTATCTTAAATTAATGGTATGTAATTTTGATTTGCGAGTTTATTAAAACAACATTTTACAGTTGTTAAGCCATTAGCTTTATTGTCTGTCGAAGCTTTGAGCAACTCCAATATTGAAAAGTTTGTTCATGGATAGATAAAGTGGCTGGTAAAGAAAAAAACAGCTACACCCAGTACTCCTCAACGAATAATAAATATTATCAAACAATAATTAAATTTACAATCATTTAGTTAATCAGATATAATAAGATTATGCTATAGATTATTGCTGGTCAAAATAATTAAATACCTCCAAAAGAAGTTAGTCAATATGGTCACATGTCTTTAATATAGTAGAAGCTTCAGATCAAAAGTTTTAAAAAATTTGAAAGTGAACAAAATCCATTTGAGGCACGTCGTGGGAAACTGGGCCTAATGCATGGGCGTAAAGTGTCCTCCCGGATTAGCCTGTGCAGTCCGCACAGGCTAATCCAGGACGGCACTTTCGCCTAAAGTGGATTTATGTTTAGAAGAGTCTTCCTTGAAACAGAAAATACCATAAAAGCGGAAAGTGCCATCCTGGATTAGCCTGTGCGGACTGCACAGGCTGATCCGGGATGACACTTGACGCACATGCATTAAAACCGATTTTCCCACGACGCGCCTCATTTGTTTATTTAAATACAGGTAACTGCATGTATTGTCATAGTTCACTGTGAATTAAACGATACACAGAAATGCAAAAATGTTTTACCTCAAACAAGCATGAATAAAATAAGAGTTGTAAGTTGAACCTGATGCTAGAGCTGGTGACAAAGGTGTATTGAAAGTTGGAAGTGGGTACTATGTCATTTTGAAGTTATAGACTTTGAAACAAAACCTTAACCAGACTTCAGAAGCAAACATTTCTTTGAATAGTCAAGCCAAAAAACTGAACTTCAATGAAAACTGTGGATGAAATACAGGGCCAAGGCAGTGGAAACATTGTGGATTAAATCTACATCAGTGGAGAATAAAAAGAAGAGCTGGGCAACAACATTGCCAAATACCGGTATCATTCACCTGCCAGGGTTTGTAGCTTCCTTTAGGCATTATAGCCACGTGCCTATACATTTTTTCCAGAGATGAAAAATTTAAATATACAAAAAATGCAATAAAATTAAGAGGGGGGATGGGGGTGAGGGGATCTTTCTTGGCTGTGTTGATAATTCATTGTTTAACGAAAATACGTCAATATTAAATAAATTTCATGAAACACACTTATTTTACAATTATTTTGTAGAATCGGGGTTTAGCTGAAGTTAGTTGTTTGTAGCCACATACGAGTATAAACACTCCTGGCCCAAATTATTGCTTACAGCGTCATTTTGTAGATTCCGCCTATTGTGCCTATACATTTTTTTAACCCAAGTTACGCCCCTGATCGTTAGTTGTTTTTGTGCTCGTGAAAAGCAGCAAAATGCTGGTATATTTCCTGACCACTTTTCTTCTGTTCACATATTCCCCGAATGGAATCCATGTCGATGATGATGGTGTTTGATAGACGCAGAATTGTCAGGTGTGACAGCCGTATCTGGTTACCATCGATTGTTTTCAGAAAAATAACTCATGGCCACGAGATAAATTATTGTTCTCATGTGTCACCTCTATGCCACCGTATAAACTCCATCCTAGAGGCATCCGTTCCGTCTGAGCAATGGAATAACGTCAAGTAGGCACACAATGTGCCGGCCCGTAGATCTGTTCTTCAACGCATTCTTAGACTTTACACTCAAGTAAAAGTCTGTCTACATTCTCAAACAAATTATACTGAGTACCAATATTGCAAATGATCATTCCGAATAGAGAGCGGATGCATTCAAAGTCAGGGGCGTAGCTTCCTTTAGGCACTAAAGGCACGTGCCTATTTTTTCCAGAGGTGAAAATTTTTAATATGCCAAAAAATGCAATAAAAACAAGAGGGATGGGGGTGAGGGGATCTTTCGTGGCTGTGTTGATACGTCATTGTTTAACGAGTCGATTACGTCAATATCAAATAAATTTCATGAAACACACGCTTATTGACAATTATTTTGTAGCCACATACGAATATAAACACTCCCGGCCCAAATTATCGCTTACAGCCTCATTTTGTAGATTCCGCCTATTGTGCCTATACATTTTTTGAACCCAAGCTACGCCCCTGAATGTTACAGCGCTCTGACAGCAAAAACACAATTCTAGAATATGTAGTATTCTTTGGCTTAAGTCTAACAAAAGGTTGATAAATAGGGACCCGGCTGCAGCCACGCAAATTAAGTATTGATATCACAGTACCATACAATGCATGTTGAACTAATGTATGCATAGACGGTTATAAACGCATATAGATCTATAGGCCTACCATTGTATACAGATTAAATCATCTCTAATTATATTCCTGATTGTTACCTAGAATCAAGACACAAGTACCATTAATGTACATACGAAAATTTGCGTAACCAGACGTAAGGCTAGTTAAATCTTTATGTTCTTGATGCATGGGTTCTACATAATCGTGTAAGGGAGTTAACCGTTCTCACACATAAATGGCGATCAAACAATAGTTATCTCCCTTATTAAATCACAGCTGCGACAAAAAACCAAAATCCTCGCAGCAGTTACTTCCCTTTTCCAAGTACAGTCCTATTTCAACAAGGGAGACCACTCTGCGTTGGAGATTGACAAAAAAACGGTTGACGAAAAAAAAAATGCCAACCCCACTAAATTGACGTTGACATAAAGGTTATAGAATTAGAAAATGAAATAATAATAACAATAAGAGAAGACGAAATATATGTAACCATCAGCTGAATTTGTATATTTTACATTATATTATTTTAAATAAACGCGCCACAAAATGTCAGAGCTGCAGTAAATAAAAAGTGTGTCATACATTTTCGCGACTTCAGACACGCCGGTCCACGTCTAGAAGGTTCCAGGCGATCCTGACACAGGTAATTGATGAAAATTGAAAATATGCAACAATGGGTCACAGAAAATCAATATGATGAACGATAGTCGATCGACCATATTGTCTTATTTGGGCATTTGTGAGATTTTTGCAAACCACGTTTTTCTACTTTTTGATAAGAAAATAATAAAAATGTTTATATGGATTTATAAGTCTGTTGTGTTGAATAAAAGTTCCCAGTCATGATAAAATTTTGGAAAAAATCCTGC
The DNA here is from genome assembly GCA_027627225.1 of Congeria kusceri. Taxonomy (NCBI): domain Eukaryota; kingdom Metazoa; phylum Mollusca; class Bivalvia; order Myida; family Dreissenidae; genus Congeria; species Congeria kusceri. Next base: position 17,363,389 of record CM051040.1, read on the forward strand.
CTTCCTATCAGAAAGTTATAGCTACCATGCCCAGAAGTATAGTGCATAGTGTGCGGGGCATGAATGATAACATATTGCCTCTGTATCATTGTTTTGTTTTATGTGAGTCTGAATTTTGTAGAACTTTTACAAGGGCATATGCAATGGGGCGGAGACGCGGCAACAGTGGCTCCAATATTTTGGCTAGTCGTTGTTATGTAAGTGACAGTATATGCTTTGTTGCCCTAAGGTCTGTCTATCGAGGTCCATCTGTGGATTCAATTCTGATCTCAAGTTGCCAACAGTGATGCATCGAGTTGCATGGATAGGTGTCATAAATAGGGGCACCTAGTAAGTTAACTTACACCCCGTTAATTGTTTGATGGTCCTGTACATGCTGCTATTGCTCTGTCGGTGTTTTGATAGCATTTACGATTGTTTTGATCATATAATTGATTGACTTAATAATATAATGGTAAGGAATCCATTACATTTATTGACTCAAAATTGGTGTGAAAAAAATAATATGATAAATCAACTGAAAGTGGTTATAGTCATTTATTATTTGATCTGACAATGTTCATAGATGTATGTTTCTTAATGTTATAATTAGTATTCCTAATCAATCAAGAAATGTCTCTTTTCCTAAGCGTACATTTGGAAAAACAAAGCCAGAACAACATTAATTCCTATCTACTTTGTTTGATACATTTAAAAGACACCATTATGATGTCAGTGGTTCTTTTTTGTTATTATTTCAGAGTGTAAATTGGTAAGTTATTATTAACATTAAAATATACCGGCATGTGAATAAAATGGTGGTATGATAGTAAAAAAAAATCATAATGTCTTATTGTATTTTTGGTGAATAATCAGCATGACTGTCTATTTTTTGTTGATCCAATATTTGAATGTTAGCTACGCCCCTGTTTTATAAGCTCTTTCTGTGTCAAAACTGCATGTGGACCAGGACTATGTCCACTTACCTGGCCTAACCATATTTGCTTTTTGAGAGGTGTCAAAATTTAGGATTATTTTTTATATATTGATAATTTTTTTCTACAGAAATATATGTTGAACTCTGGTGTGGTCTTGTGCTGTGTGGGAAACCAGTTAACCAGGAGGGAACCAACCTGTCTGGTATGCTAACGCAACTCAAATGTGCCTGCACAGGATCAAACCTACCGGTAGGTCACATATGAGAAGTGCGTGTACTATTTTCCACTGCATTAGCTGGACAGCACAGTTTTGTTGTAAAGATAATATAAAGAGCCTTTATACCATATCAGCATTTTTCCTCACCACTTTGGGAATGGTACCGGTACCGGTCAAATTGGGAAAATTAGCGTTATTTTCATCCAAATTAGGAATTTTATCACTTTCATTAAAAAATGTCATAAAAGATGTAAAAACAGTATGTTACTTCCCCTAGCTGTTAACAGTAACCCAGAATTTTTTTTCAGGCCCCCCAGTCCCTATGGCGAAATTTTTGTTGCGACATGTGTCATATGACGTTATCTGGTGCGTTTAAGCTCTTAAAATTATGGCTAACACGTTTTCATTTTTTTTGTAAACGTTTAAACGAAATTAAATAGACGAAACATCACCATTTAAACGGTATACCTCTAGCCTTTTAAAAATAAAAAGTCTCGTTGTAAGAATCATGATTAAAATACATGTATATTATACATGCTTTGTTCTTGCAAAAACGGCGGGATAATTTCCCCGTGCACGTTGTGCCTGCGCGCATCAAATGTTAAGACCTGTATTTAGAAAGCACATGGTCGGTACACGCACGCTTTCCATGCGTGGAACGTGACGTCGTGGTTGTCATTAGACATTTCGCGCTCTTTTGCAGAAAACACGGGTTTTACATGGCATACATGTACATAAACAAGACCGCTTGTGTTTACGAAACTACAACACTGAGCAGTAACAGTGGATTGGCTTAGGTAGATTGATTTTTCGCAGTTTATTTTTTAATTTTTCGCAGTTTATTTTTTAAAGTTATGAATTTTTTTAATTAACAAGTGTGCATATTATAAAATACGAAAGCTTGTTTACTTTTTAAGTGGACAATACGCTTGACGCGCATATAAGGTTACTTGTGTGTGGATACATGCCAACTGCGCTGATTGGTCAGATATAACGTCATTCCAAAGAGAAGATAAACTGAGCGTTTCTATTGGCTCATTTCGATTTTACTGCAGTTGAAACTCCGCCTACATGGCGGTGCTTCAGGGTGATTGATTGCGGCTTAGAAATAACTGTTCATTGTTAAAATTTTCGGCGAATTGACACTCGCTTTGATCATTCACTGACTTTATAGAGTGGGCGTACATGTTTCTCGAGTGAAAAACGGCCATTGTGACGTAAGAGATTAGCTTTCACAACAGGAATTGTCGGTCTGCTGCAGTCAACACAGCTAATTAATTGATAAAGTACACGTGCCTCGGGCGATGTTTATAAGCGCAATACTAATATATGGCGCCCGGGATATGTTCAAGTTAAAATTAAACGCCCAGTCACCGGGGCACTAAAACAGCCTGGGGAAGGCCGTGCAGCTGTGCATGGAGCTTTACGCTTGGGTAAAACTAAAGTAAAATACAGAAACATCGTCGACCTTTTCAGGGTCTTTTTGGATTTTTTTCTTACATTTGGCATTTTTTAAACTTCAAATTGGGAAAAATAGTCAGAAAATCCGATTGGGAATGGTACCGTTTTCCGGTACCAACTTTATATAGAGGAAAAACGCTGCATATAAGCAATGCTTGTTTGTCATGTGTTCACTGATTCTCAGAACATTTGTAATTTATTATTAATAAGAAAGTAATTACCATATAAAGAATGGTTTATGAGATCTTCTTGGGCTAGTGTGATTTTTTCAGTGAATTGTTTTCACACCTTTGGGAATAGGTCATGTTCCCATCAAATTGCATTACCAACCGGTGTGGCTGCAGTGTTTTTTTCCACCTTTGGGGGAAAGGTGGCGAGGCCCTTCAGATGGGGAATTTTGGGGGAAACGTGGCGGGGCCCTTCAGATGGGGAATTTTGGGGTAAAGGTGGCGGGGCCCTTCAGATGGGGAATTTTGGGGGAAAGGTGGCGGGGCACTTCAGATGGGGAATTTGGGGGGAAAGGTGGCTGGGCCCTTCAGATGGGGAATTTGGGGGGAAAGGTGGTGGGGCCCTTCAGATGGGGAATTTTGGGGGAAAGGTGGCGGGGCCCTTCAGATGGGGAATTTTGGGGGAAAGGTGGTGGGCCCTTCAGATGGGGATGTTTGGGGGAAAGGTGGTGGGGCCTTTCAGATGGGGAATTTTGGGGGAAAGGTGGTGGGGCCCTTCAGATGGGGAATTTTGGGGGCAAGGTGGCGGGGCCCTTCAGATGGGGACTTTTACAGCTAAGGGGGATTTATTAAGAAAAGCATAATTAGTAAATTTACATGTTTATATTCTAGTTTGTTATAAAACATTAATTAATCAATTGTTTTGCTGCCAATGATAACTTAGATTTTGCTTTAACTTGGTTTGATGAAAAATTGTTAGGATATTTTATGAAAATTCCTCTATCTTAGTCAATTTGGTGTCAGATTTGTTTTTCAAAATAAAGCTTACATTCTGAGGGGAATTTTAAGGTAAATATAGGGGTAAAATATATACTTTTTAAGCAGGGGAATGGGGCCGCATTTCAGGCCCAAATTGCCCATAAAAAAACAGTGGACTGAAATCATTTTTGTAATAAGTAAAACACAATTTCTTGTATATTTGTTGGAAACAGCTTAACCTTTAAATATCATGAGTATTGCTTTACATCTTCAATATTAATTCAGAAAAAATATGGAAATCATTACAATCCCACAATTTTTCACAAACCTTTAAATAATTGTGTGGTTAGTTGGCAGAATTACAACTGTTTCATTGTTATGTTTTAACGTTCATAGATTTTTTAAACATGTAATGTAATGTGATGCCATTTACATTTATTTGAAATATTTGTGTTAACATAATTTGATACTAAACTACTGTTGTTGTGAAAATACTTTTGAAACTGTGTTCACAGTTTTTCATTCATACTCATGTCAGTGGCAGTTGGGCCTAAAAGTTTTTTTACCCATAGGACATTGGCGTTTCCACTGTGCAAAGTTCATATCGCAGGCCAAGGTTGTACTACCTACATCGTACCTGTCGTACCTGTTGGAAATGCAACATGACATTGTTTAGCAAACATTTGTTTATCATACCTTGTACATTATGACTGAACTTTCCTTGGCATGCAAATTTAGATAAGTAGTAAGGAAAACAATTCTGTTTTCTTAAGAATGTTTAGTTTCGGAGCAATGACTATACTGTTATAGCAGATATAATGAGTCGGTCAGGCCCCCTCCAAAAAATAGTCCCGTTTCTCGTCTCCCGACCAACCCTTTACTTTTGATGCCGACCCTACATATTTTTGGTCCAAAAATAATAAAGACTGAAAAAGACTGTTACCGTGTACAACACAAACCATTCTCCCATCATACAAAAAATAACATAAAATAAAACATACCTACCAACCCTTATTTTTTAGGGCAGGAGACCAGAAACGGAACTTTTTTTTGGCCTTATAGCAGATATAATGAGTCGGTCAGTGAGATTTGTCCGTCTTTGACTGTACAAGGACCCATTTCCAGTCTCATTAACGTCATTAAACATATTGTTCGCAAGTGCATTGCAAAACTTAACAATTCTGTAATGACAATTCTGGAATACTAAGATGTGTAGCTGTCAATCAGTGCATGACATGCGTAATTAACAAAATATTCATCATAAATAATTTAACTTAATGAGCACGATTTAACAACACGAAAAATCTCAGTGAACCATTCTCAGCTCTGTTAAAATAATCGCTGTCAACATATAGTATTTCAATAGTCAGTATTTTGTCATGCAGTATTTGTGTTATAATATTGTTTTTGTTTTAGTATTTTCTCATACAGTGTTTGTGCTACATCATGTATTATATTTTTGTATCGGTGTCTTGCCCATAAGAGTTTTCTTAAAAATGCTCCCCAAGCCCTTAAATCTGTCCTCCCATATTTGCTTTGATTCACTGATAATTATATACATGTTGTTGTTGATTCTATTAAATATTACATGCAAGCAATGTCTTGAATGAAGAAATGTTGGGGAATACGCTGCTCTGAAATCTCATTTTACAAGATCCATTGTGTGCTATATTTCCTCCTGATAGTTGTTATTGTTGCTTGCAACAGATTACATTTTATATGAGCCGTGCCGTGGGAAAACCGGACTTGATGCATGTGCATGAAGTGTCATCTCGAATTAGCCAGCGCAGTCCGCACAGTCTAATTTGGGACTGCACTTCCTTGAAACAGAATACCTTAAAAGCGGAAAGTGCTATCCCGGATCAGCCTTTGCGGACTGCACAGACTGATCCAGGATGATACATTATGCACTTGCATTAAGCCCCGTTTTTCCCACTACATGCCTCATATGTAACGATACGTCTCTAATTAGAACACATTAGTAATAAATTTCAGCCTCTTGAGGGAAGCGGCAACAATTAGTACAACAACAAAATAATTTAATGGATAATGTTCTGGCCAATTTGACACTAAAAGCATACACTTGCCAACGAAAACGTCAGTAGATTTTCAATTTTCTTCAGAGATGTAAACTAATTGATAATGATTGCATCCTAGTTTTGCATTTTCCAATGCCAAGGCGATTCATTAGGAGACAATTTTCTTTGAAAGGTGCCAATTAGAAGAAGAGGACCCTTCAGCCATGATTTTATATCTTGCATTGACTATCCTTGAAATGCTATCTGAGCAATGCCCTCAGAACATTGCTAGTTTACAGAAATGAAATTTGAAGAGCAGAAGTTTGCACCAGACACACTGCAATTAATTATTATGTTCTCATGGTGAGCTTTTGTGATCGCCTTTTGTCAGTCGTCCGTCGTGCGTCGTCATCATTTACCTTGTGAGTACACTAGAGGCCACATTTATTGGCCAATCTTCATGAAACTTGGTCAGAAAATTTGTCTTAATGATATATCAGCCAAGTTCGAAACTGGGTCATGTGGGGTCAAAAACTAGGTCAAATTGAAGAAAAAGCTTGTGAACACTCTAGAAGTCACATTGTTTGCCCAATCAACATGATACTTGCTCAGAACATTTGTTCTAATGATATCTCGGCCGAGTTAAACAAATGATTCCGCTCCGTTGAAAAACATGGCTGCCAGGGGGGAGCGGCAGTTTTCCTTACATGGCTATAGGAAAATCTTGTGAACACTCTAGAAGTCACATTGTTTGCCCAATCAACATGCAACTTGCTCAGATTCTTTGCTCTTATGATATCTTGGCCAAGTACGAAAATGGTTCGGTTGAAAAACATGGCCGCAAGGGGACGGGGGGCAGTTTTCCTTATATGGCTATAGAAAAAGCTTGTGAACACTCGAAAAGTCACAATTTTTGCCCAATTATCATGAAACTTGCTGAGAACTTTTGTTCTTATGATATCTTGGCCCAGCTCGAAAATGGTTCCGGTCTGTCAATAAACATGGCCGCCGGATGGGGGGGTGGCAGTTTTCCTATTTGGGCTATAGAAAAAGCTTGTGAATACTCTGGAAGTCACATTTTTGGCCCAATCAACATGAAACTCGCTCAGAACATTTGTTTATATGATATCTTGGCCGAGGAAGACAATGGTTCTGGTCCGTCAAAAAACATGGCCGTCGGGGTCCGGTCCGTTGAAAAACATGGCTGCCAGGGGAGGGGAGGGGGTTTTGTTTTCCTTATATAGATATATTGAAAATGTTAAAAAGCTTGTGAACACTCTAGAGGCCACATTTGTATCCCAGTCATCATGAAACTTTCTCAGAACATTTGTTGCAATGATATCTCGAACAAGTTCGAACCCAGGTCACATGTGGAAAAATACTAGGTCACCAGGCCAAATTGAAAAAAAACAAGCTTGTGAACAATCTAGAGGCCACATTTTTAGCCGAACCTTCATGTAACTCGCTCAGGACAGTTTAATTCCTTAGCCCCTCAGGTGAGCAACCTAGGGCCTTATGGCCCTCTTGTTTTTCTTCATGTGTGTTCTACAAACCTAAAACATATTTCAAACATTTCAAACCTGATGGAGGTTCAGCACAAAACCAGCATATATCTTCAAATCTTTGACAGGAATTTAAATAATTATATTCAATAATGAATCATTATTGACTAGCAGGCGCATAGCGCCGCATACTCGTTTACTCGTTCGAGTAAACATTGAAATTAAAATCTCAAAAACACAATGCAATTTACTTCGAAAAATGAAATAAAAATCAGTGCCAAAGGGGGGTTAGGGTTAAACAATACTCTCATAAATCCAGACACTGGCGTTTTATTTTAATTTTTGCCAGTCCGTTTTCTTAGTTTAACAACAAACTTGCGCCTCTTTTTTTTTTTGCAAACCGTTTGTTCTTTTCTGTGCGTAATGTATTCTTTCCCTTGTCTCGCTAAACGCCATGGTTTGCATCGTGTTAATAAGTCGTCTACCAGCGATCCAGCCCCGGTCACACTGTCACGATTTTGGCTACGATAGACCACGATTGGTCGTGGACGTGTTAATCGTGATGAGTCGGGATGCACAGTGTCCCGATTGTGTCTTCCTACGTATACCTACAGTTGTTGTAGGAATAAACTACGAATATCAATGACACTTGTAGGTTTCCGCAGCCGATTCACCACGGTTTTGCCAAGACATGATGCGATCTATTACGATTGTAATACGCTAGCGTCAGGTAAACGCTACGGTAACAGACGATTGCAATCGATTGTTAACGTTTCTCCTAAGATTGTAGTAAGATTCATCACGATAAACCTGCGGCAGCCAATAATTCTCACGTTTCACTATGCTTCAAGGCGATTTGGACATCACGGTGCCTTGTACAGAATCGTGACACCTCGGTAGGCAAACGTAGTGAGCCCGTAGTAACATCGCGATAAACCGTACAGGCAACGCGACCCAATCGTCGCCTATTCGTGGTCCATCGTGTATGTTTCAGGTAAACGCTACGGTAACACACGATTACAGGCGGTTGTTAACGTTTCTCCTAAGATTGTAGTAAGATTAAAGAAGATTCATCACGCTAAAAACCTACGAGCAGCCAATAATTCTCACGCTTCATTACGCTTCAAGGCATCACGATGCCTCCTGCATAATCGTGACACCAACATAGGCAAACGTGTTGAGTGCGTAATAACATCGCGCTAAACCGTACAGGCAACCCAATCGTCAAGTTGTCGTGGTCCATCGTGTATATTCTTGAGTAGTCATGATAGTTGTCAGTAAAGATCCTATTGGAATTGTAACAGAATCGTAGGGCAAGCGTATAAATCCGTACCATATACGTAGCAAAACGTACCATAACGTTTTACAGTCTTGTAATATATATGTCATAAAATCCGTCACAATTAATCACGATTACACACAAAAGGCCACGAATGCCTCTATGATGGCTGTAAGAATAAGCCAGATTGAGATACAATGGTACTAGGATTGTGCTACGTTTTGGAAAAATCGTGGTGGCGCTACGATAAGCCACGAATGTTTTGAACATGTACAAAACTGTCATAGCGCTTCCCGATCTACAAGGATCCGCCAGCATTCTTCAAGATTCATACAGATGCCAGTACGTATGTATTCACGCTTTACCAAGATTTTGTTAATCATGGGCAATCGTAGCAAAAATCGTGACAGTATGACCGGGGCTTTACCCGGACGTTTTCCTCGATTTATGTACACAAATCAAGGTCGGCATCTTCAAGATGAAAATCGTTACATCTAAGTGGGGTCTGGCACATGCTTACGCCTTCCCCAATAGGTATAATGAAACAATGAACCTAAAAAAAACCTCTGAATATTGTTTTTTTGAAATCAATGTCTTGCACAAACATTTGATTATGTCTACAACTTTAATAAATAGTTAAAATGTAAATGCAAAATTGGTTAGTTAGTTATGACGCTATTACACATGGAATTATTACCTCAATATAAATTGACATGATTGAATTTTAACAATACAGCAGACAAGCTCAACGATTTATGATATCCATCCAATTACAGACTGGGTCTAAGTATACTTATCAAAAAGAGGAAAAAACATCAAGCAAAACAACATACATTCCTTAAATGTGCATACTTGTATTTCCTAATGGATCGGTCCCAAATAAATGTCAATTTTAAAATGGTCATTTTTAATTATTTGCTGCTTAATTAATTATGCTACTAAAACTAGTGAAGTTTTGTCATAATTTGGTAGCAAACCAGAGGGTGTCACCCCCATCCCCTTTGCGTGTGGAATACTGCCTAATTTTAGGGCCTGAGTACTGAATACTGCGTAAAATTGAATTTGTGTACTGAAAACTAAATGTTTGTTTTCGCTGACTGCGTAATGAACCCTATTTGCGTACTGAATACTGAGTGTCTCTCCGCCATTGGTCTTCTCAACATTTACCGCGAAAAAGAAATACATTCGAATATGGTGGTAGACATCATTGCAAGACGAACGGAAAGGCCACTTGCTTTGATTTTTAAGGTGTAACTTTGTCGAAATTGATGACATATAAACTACAAAGATATGCTATAAAACTAACAAAATCAGTTAGTGTTGTTTAATAACTAAGCGCCAGCCAATACACATATTTGAAGAGCAACTCCTATGAAAGTGACGGTCCAAACTTGTCAGAGAATATAATGGTCTAAATGTCAGGAATAGCGATTTTAGTGGGTCATAGAATTTTAACTTTCTGGAGCTTCCGGGGGCCTCCAGCCCCCTGAACCCCTAGCCAACGCTTTGCCCTGGACCCACTGGGGGTCCTAGCGGCCCCTTGGATTCCAGCTTACTTCGTTTTATTTTTATATTTTGAGTAATAACGAATTTGGCCGCGCTACACCTCTGGCTAGTCTTGTCTTGGACTGATTACATGCTTCTTTCTTTATTGATTTGACGAACTTATGGAGTACAAATATATTTTGTTACCAAATAAAATATCTTTGGATGAAAACAATTGTAAATTTGCAGGAAATTATAATAATGATCAAAAGGTTTTAATCTTTTAAAATTGATGTTATAGATGAGTGTTGCATTATATGGCAGCGGCTTGAGACGGTGACCAGACACATATTTTGATCCGGGTTTGCTCAATAGACTCAGTTTTATATTGGCTAGCTCTTGAGCAATAATACAAGAATTTGAGCGTGCTTGGACAAACTGCACAATGACTGTCATGTCTCAGTTTTATATTGGCTAGCTCTTGAGCAGTAATACAAGAATTTGAGCGTGCTTGGACAAACCGCACAATGTCATGTCTCAGTTTTATATTGGCTAGCTCTTGAGCAGTAATACAAGAATTTGAGCTTGCTTGGACAAACCGCACAATGTCATGTCTCAGTTTTATATTGGCTAGCTCTTGAGCAATAATACAAGAATTTGAGCGTGCTTGGACAAACTGCACAATGTCATGTCTTTGAGTATTTAGCTGTTTCATGTATAAATCATTTTCCTTTAAAATGTTTCAAAATAGTACATATTGGGAAGCTCTGTCATGTTTTGCCCTTGTATAAACAGAAACCATAAGATTTCACACACAAAAATTGATCTAAAATTTCCACTTAAGTTCAAGTTAAGTTAAGATATTCCTTAGGACCTTTGTGAATACCGACCCCTTTAAATATAAAAACCATCCAAACACTATTCAGTTATCATATCGACCTTCACAATATTTTTTCTGAATTGCTTGCTCATTCACTACCAAACTCTTGTTTTGATATTAATTGTTTACAATCTTCTATATAACAGCAAAGATGATTTCCTTATAATAAACTGATAGTCTTTTATGATGTTTCATCATCAGGCATCATAGCATCTTGACTGACACTCTGTTATTTGGCATATTTGCTGGATGATACTTTAGTTTTATTTGTCTTGTCTGGCGTACAGGTTATAACTTTAGTTTATCGACAATGATTTTAACTTTCCCAGGGCTTTGGGCAAGTAAGTTATTTTAATACTGAAAGCAAGTTTCAGTCCCAAAGTTTTTTGTTTTTATTCTTTGTACAACCAGAGCCGTCTCGGGACAGCGTGCTTGACTATTCATTCCGCTTTGACAATATACATATTTTGTCAATGACTTTACATAATGACCCCGAAGACATGTGTACAGTTTCAAGTGAATATTTGTAGTAGTAACAGAGATATGTACTTGCACACAAACTTAAATCACAATATTTCTATGTACAAAAAAGGGGCATAATGCTGCTAAAGTGTTGGTCACAGTTATGGGCATTGGCCAGTGACCTTATATGTATATATTATGACCCTGAAGACATGTGTAAAGTTTCAGCAGAATATCTGTAGTAGTTACAGAGGTATTGACTTGCACGCAAACTTTAACCTGAAAAGTACAAAAAGAGGCATAATTCTGCTAAAATGCAGGTCAGAATAATAGGCCTAGTTCAGTGACCTTAAATAATGACACCAAAGACGTGTGAAGTTTCAACTGAATATCTGTAGTAGTTACAGAGATATGTTCTTGCTGCATGGAAACCTTAACCAGAGCATTACGACGACGCCGACTACGACAAATGGAGAGTAGTATAGCTCAAACTATTTAGTGAATAGTCGAGCTAAAAAGGGGGCAATAACTCTGGTCTGGTTCCTGGTCTGATATGACCCATAATCAAACTTATTCAAGATTTTATGGACATATACAAACTATGCAAGTTTGGTCAAGATTGAATGAAAAGTGGAGTCTCTATCTTATCTGCAAGCCCATTTGCTGATTCATTATGGACAACATACAAAAGACAATGGACGACGCAGGACAGTCTCCTATACCAATAGCTCACCAAGCACTTAAAAGTGGAGTCTCTATCGCATCTGCGAGCCCATTTACTGACGCATTACAGATGGCATAAAACAGACAACGGATGACGCAATACAGTCCCCTATATCAATAGCTCACCAAGCACTTAAAAGTATATCGCGTACGCAAACCCAATTGCTGACGCATTACGGACGGCATACTACAGACAACGGATGACTCAAGACAGTCCCCTATATCAACAGTTCACCAAGCACTTAAAAGTGGAGTCTCTATCGCGTCCACAAGCCCAATTGCTGACGCATTACGGATGGCGTAGAACAGACAACAGATGACGCAAGACAGTCCCCTAAACCAATAGCTCACCAAACATTTAAAAGTGGAGTCTCTATCGCATCCGCCAGCCCAATTGCAGACGCATTTCAGATGACGTACAACAGACAACATACAATGCTGGAAAGTCCCCTATACCAACAGTTCACCGAGCACTTAAAAGCGTAAAGCATTACGGAAAGTGTACAACAGACAACGGATGACGCAAGACAGTTCCCTAAACCAACAGCTCACCTGGCACTAAGTGCTCAGGGAAGGTGAAAATATTTCAAGTTCGTAACAACAGTTATCTGCATATTGAGCTGCTACTCCCACTGAATTTCCGCCTTTCAATGCAGCCCATATTATGATCAACCAGTCCGCTTTTGTGGATAAGCTTCCATCCTGAAACAAGGACATCAGTGAAATAATGTGCTTGTTAATTGAGTGATTTTGGAAGAGCTGGGATTTTGTGCAAACAAATAAAACAAGAGCTGTCTCAGAACAGCACACTCTAGTATTCATTCCGTTTTGGATAATATACTGTAGGCGTACTTATTTTAGCGCTGTACTTCTAATAGTGCTTTTCGATGAGTGCGCTAATTCAGGTACACGCAAGTATAAGTAAGGGTATTCGTGTCGTTTTCTGCACAGATGGAACTTTGTTTACCTTTTTGTGTGTTATATACAAACATCATTTGTCTGGTTTCTTATTGCAATTGTATCTATTTTTATAATTATGTTTAATAATATTTCAAATGTTAAAATAAATAATAATAAAGGCATAAAAACACTTTGAGATGCTAATTTGGGAACTGAATTCCTTGTCAGTTTGTTGTTTAGGCAAAACTTTGTTTACATGATAATTTATTATATGCATTGTCATTAATAATTGCAAATATAATTTGTATAGTAGATATATGACTTGTTTTAACCTAATATAATTGATTTTGTAAATAATAAATAAAGCCAAAACAACACATTTTGATTGTTTTGTGTATTTGTCTACTTGTGTCAAGTTACCAATTAAATCGGGACTACTCGAAAGTAGTAAATGGTTTTCCGGTTAGTTTGTGGAAAGGTGTTTAAGGTGTGAAAGCTTATCAATAGATAGTTGTTTTTAAGCAGCAGTCCAGAAATATGTTAATAAAAATAAAAACTTTGCAGAAATCGTTTCTTATGGACATCTTACCGATCAAAATACAACTTTTCATCGTATAATTATCTGTATGCAATAGCTGGTGATGCCTCTGGAGTAAATCAGAATGTACATCAGTGTATATTCCGTTCGTACCAAGCGTTTTCGAACAAATATAAAAATAGGGTTATGAAGAAAAGATGATAACGTTCTTAATTATGTTATTTTAATACAACATATAGAAGACACCATACACATAGCAATATATTTTTTAAATCATCCGAACTGACAAGTCACCTTTGCAGCATGATGAACAACGTACAGATGAAGACAAGTCGAAGATTTATGATATTTTTCATTAAATTTAGCATTTAGCAAGTGTTCAGATCACCGTTTTCGCACTTGTGAGTAAGTAACGATGCGTTTCAAACCATCTAAATCGTATAATTACAATTATCAGATTTTCTATAGCTGTTTATCAATTCAATAGCTTACGAAGACTGTGCCCCCCCCCCCCCCCCACAAAGTGTTAAGGATAGATTTCTTTTATATTTGACCTTTGACCTTTAAATGAGACTTTGATCTTGGGCCTAGGGACCTGGTTCTTATGCGTGACGAACCATCTAACAATGCTCATCACTTCTGCCAAGTTATTTAAAAATCCATCCGTGCTGAACAAAGTTATGCTCCGGACAAAGTGATATTGATAGATTTCTTATATTTGACCTTTGACCTTGAATTGTGACATTGACCTTATACCTAGGGACCTGGTTCTTAAGCGTGACATGCTGTCACACCTTTTTTATGACTTCTGCCAAGTTATTTGAAAATCCATCCATGCTAGACAAATTATGCTCCGAACAGAGTGGTAAGAAATGAATTATTAGAAAAAAAACTTTGACCTTAAATTGCGACCTTGACCTTAGACCTAGGAACCTGGTTCTTGCACACAACACTCTATCTCATCATGTTTATCACTTCTGCCAAGTTAAATGAAAACCCACCCATGCTAGACAAAGTTATGCTCCAGACAAAATGGTAAGGATTGATTTCTTATATTTGACCTTAAATTGTGACCTTTGACCTAGGGACCTGGTTCTTGTGCAAGACACTCCGTCTCACTATTATCATCACTTCTGTTATTTGAAAATCCATGCATGCTGGATAAAGATATGCTCCAGACAAAGTGGTAAGGATTGATTTCTTATATTTGACAATTGCCCTTAAATTGTGACCTTGACCTTGGACCCAGGGACCTGATTCTTGCACGCGACACTCCAACTCATCATGCTTATTACTTCTGCCAAGTTATTTGAAAATCCATCCATGCTGGACAAAGTTATACTCCGATCAAGGATCACCCGCCGTCCGCCCGCCCACTTGGGCGTTCCCATAATACAACCCGTTTTTCAAACGGGCATTATAAAAAGCAATCCTTACAATATCAAGTTTGATGATCAATTGGAAACTGTTGGACATTTAGAGCGGAAACTGCTACAAAGGCTTATTTTAGATAATTCAAGGGCCATAACTCCACAATAATTCCTGGTGTGATTTGATCTATTATCAAACTTGGCCAAGATATTATGCCGACAATCATTTTCTGAAATTTGGATGAAAACTGTTGGATTAAGACAGCACAAATGAAACAGACAGACCGACCTACCGTCCAACATTAGCAAACCATTGATATTCTCTGCCATGTTTAATGGGGGGCATAATCAGCTTTCCTTAAAATCACTTGCAACTCATTCTAAAATAAAGGAATTGTCACGACTCTTCCAAAATTGTGTAAAAAAATTACTAAAACCCCCATTTCCATTTATTTTTTATGAGTTAATTAAACTACAAGTAATTAATTTGCAATCAACAAGTCATCAATTTGTCAATTTATATCTTTCTTAACCGATTCGGATGCTACACTTTAACTCCATAATATCGCGATTCGCGAGGTAAACGGATCGCGATCGCGATATAACTTGTAAGGCCATTCAGTAGATATAAATGTACACACTAGCCTGTTTTTCCCCGATCTCAAACATAAATGTAATTAAGTAAATAACTCACCCTTTTCAATGTTGTTAACATCCATTATGTATTAAATCCATATATAAAATATTCCATTTGTATACGAAAATATAAATATAATATTATTCCTTTAATAGCGATAACAGAGGATTTTTTTTAATTTAGAAAAGCCTATAAAATTATACACCATTTTAAAGGTTATTCTTTTAGAAAAACAAAACTGCAATTGAAATTACTGTATCTTGAAAAATAACAAAGTTATGTGTATCTGAAGAAGGTAACCCCCCACATTTCCTTCTGTCAAATATGTAAATTCTGTCAATAATACACTGGCAATAATTTCTGGCAGTTAAACAGGTTCAAAGTAATCTTTTCATGTCACTTTATGCTTTGTTAAGTAAACACTTCACATATTTTCACTGTCTTACATACATGGTGACTTATAAAAGACAACAAATCATTTTAAATGGAATGAGTATTAAAGCCAAATATGCTGGACTGAATCTGGGTAAGACAATGTCTCTAGTACTGCATAAAACACATTTGGCATTTACAAACTGCAAGTAAAAGATGTTATATACATTTATAAAGCTCAGTTATATATATTATATATATCTTTAACATGCTTAGTACATATAACAGACTAATTTATTTCAGTATTCGGAACAGTGTATTCATTAACTCTAAAGGCATATATCTGACATTATCTCCAGTTTTAAGACCATCCTTTCTGGAAGACCAAAACACAAATTAATATATTTTACCTTTTAATTCTGCCAAAAAGATCATGTACTCTTCAAAGTTATTAAAAAATGGCCACAGAAATGTAAATACATGTATTAAACAACATGCGGTCTTGATGAAAGGTGGTCTTTCAATGCAGCTTTTGCTTTAGGAACTTTTTGGAATACTAATTGTTCACTCATTCAAAAGAACCCAAACCATACCTTAAATACAACAACTAACATGGTTTGAATGCTGAACAATTTTTAAGTATTGATCAGAAAATACTTGAAAAGAACATAGTCTTGTGATTATAAGAAAAACTTTTCCGACAAATATGAACAGTAACAGCAACATCAAACATTAACAAATTGAATACTGGATAGGCCATCTCAGGCAAAAGAAAAAAACAATTAAAAACTGCAATGCAAAGCACCACAACACAACTTTAAAGACTCCTTGGCTGACCATCTTGGAAACAACCTAACACGAGAAAGACTGTTAATTTCTGTCTTCAAAAGCCACTGTCTCCACTGTCTTGTTTGTACTGTATGAACAGAAGACTAAAAACCAAAGCACAATATCTTTCAAAAACTGCAGCAATCATGAAATTAATATATGCAAAAGCAAATCATGCAATACTTAATGCTGTTACTTAACAGCATTTTATGAAGTGCTACTAGTATTGCAGTTAAGTTAAAATATCAAGCATGCAGAATAAATGCTGTTACAAGATTGTTTTCAATGTAAGAATTGTTTTTCAATGTAAGGATGTTTTAAGATTTAAAGAAAAAACAACAACAAAAAAGCTTTAAATTTAAAGAAAATATTAAACCTTGTAAGTATACAACATGAAGTCATTCAATTAAACCTGCAGTGACCACTTAAAGGCAATGACAAGGGAGGGAGTGCTCACCCCTCTCCCACCCAGCTACCTTATTTGCAGCTTATTCAAGAAATGATATAGATTAAATTGGTCAATTATAAATGAAAATAAACACGACAGGCTTTGCATTTCAGTTGTGAACACGGTGATGATTGAGGATCAATACTGTGCTATAAATCGAGACTATGTCTTGTCAAATTGTTGTCCACTTTCACTTTCACTATCTTCCAACAGCCTAAACATCGTAAATCTTACGTGAAATAATTATATTAACAGCCATCTTGCATGCACGAATTGCAATAATAATTATTTTGATGTGGTAAATAGTTTGCAGTACCTGTAATATACAATCAAACAACAAAGATTGACAAAGACGTCAAAGTTGCACGACTGCAATACCTCGCGAAAACCAGTCTTTGCGAAACTGGCTAAAAAACGCCGGTCATCCGGACAGGCATTTTGTAAAAAGTTGCCGGTCCGAACAAAAACTTGCCGGACCGAAAAAGACGTGTACATTTTAAACTTTTATCATTTATTTATTGACCAGGATTGTGTTGACAGCACTTATTTCTACTATACACTAACTATACATAGTATAAAGTGTTAGTTTTCTTTAGTGTTAGAGTTTGATGGACTGTGATGCTTAATATTTGCTTAATCATTGGAAGTACAGGTGAGCATTTTGTCAGCATTTAACAGTTCACTTTGAAAGTCTATGCATTCGTCATCATTTTCAAGAGAATCCAGTTCATCATCGACATCGCACAGGCTTTCGACTTGTTTCTCAAAGCTTACGACTGGCCCCACAGGCACAACTTTGACTGGCACTGTTTCGTCCTCCGACTCTGAATCCAGACATATCGATATTTGTTGCACTTGAAGCTGATGTAGATGGGGCAGCAATGTCACTTGTTTCTTGTTCAAGTTTACGCTTACGTTTGTATGATATCCGCCTTCCGCCAATCGGCTCAGCCTTGAAATAAATAAAAAAAACGAATGATTATTTTAAATCAACAAGGTTGAAACATTAGTATAATGGTAAGTTATGTTGAACCATTTGTTTTTGTCATACTTTATAGCCTATAATATTTTTTCAATTAATGAATTTCAATAAACTTAATAATAGTTAGTCTGTTGATTGTTGTAGTACTGAACAACCAACATTTATTTCCAATTTCTACTGATGAACATAAAAGGGATCTAATTGTAACTCTGTGTCTGATGAAATGGTTTCAAAACAATAGCTGTACATAATTATCCTACCAGCCATGAGTCAATAGCAGCTTCAGGGTCAAAAGAGGTAATGGATGGAGACAACAGTTTAACCGTCATCAGATCTTGTAGAACTGTTTCCGATAGTTTTGACCGCCTGCACGTCTTCAGAAGTTTCAGCTGAGAAAATGCTGTTTTACACCGGACGCTGGTAGATGGCAGTGTCAGCAACAGATCGATTACCAGCCGGATGTTAGGAAGATCATCAGCCCCTGGGCCTTCACCTTGTAGCACCAGGTCCCAAGTGAGATCTGCTAACTCGTTGCCATGTCTGTAAACATATTTGACTTATATATTGCTAACTCGTTGCCATGTCTGTAAACATATTTGACTTATAGATTTTTTCAGCCTAAAATTTATTCACTAAAAGTTCTAAATTTTCCTAGACTTGTTACTACACGTATAGAAGAAACATAATTTATTAAATGAAAATGTTTAAACCAATAATTCCTTACTTCTTCTGTACCAGTTTCTTTAGAAGTCTCCATTCACTTCTTGATGCTTGTGTTGAGAACTCCGTGCTAGTACGAAGTAGGGTTTGCTCGAAATGGGAACATGCCAGACGAATCTCTTCATCACCAAAGTCTGAAATTGATTTGATTTAAGTAAATGATTTCATCCTCAAGTACAAAATGATATTGTTAAATATTATATAATTACAATAATAAATATGATTCAGATGACTTTTAGGCATAATTCAAGGAATTGTAATATATTAACTATATAATTTATTTTGTTTAGTGAAAGTATTAATGTTTAAGCTTTAATATTAATAAAACCCAGCAATGTTGATGAATAAATATCTCCTCAGTCTTGTCGAATAAAATCAACTCGAAACTGGTCAAACTAGGACAACACTCTCCATCCATTAAAATGTTTATTCAAATGCTAGCAGTTAAATTTACTTATAACAAACTGACAGTATGTTGCTTCTCAGTTTTGAATATCAGATTATCTTCAAAAGGTTTCAGATTTTTAATCGGTGTTGGGCGGGGAACAATAACTAATACTATCAACAGCAAGTAGCAAACAACAAACAAAAAGGAATGATTAACAAGATGCAACGAGAAACTTTAAACAATAACATGCCTACACTCAAACTTCGAACTGAAAAAAAATCAACTTCAGTCTTAGTAACAGGAACTTGGGATCAACAGAACAGTTGAACCTGTCAATTTGCTCATAGGCCAACTCTTTAAGTGAAGAATCTTAGTAGCATTTTGGATGTCTTTTGTCGCTGTTGAAAACCGTGTCCTAATGGCTTCTACCAGACCATCAATAATCGCATCTGCGTACTTCATGTCAGAAGCATTACCTCTCAGACACACACCCTCGAATATTCGATTTTGCAGAAGATGGTCCACAGCTTCAGGTTGCCTTGCAAACCAGCACAAGCTATTATTTTCAAGTGTGTTGTGCAAACAATACTGCTTGTATATATCCTAGCAATAATTAAAATTTATATATATTATATTAACATCTCACCTGATGTGACCAATTTGAGTATGGGTTTGTCCAGTGACTACAGTACCTTCCTTTCGTTTCTTGCAGGAGTTCCATGGTGCTCTCCACCCAGCAAAGACTATCTGACAACATCACATCTGACCTCTGGAGCTTGAGAGACAGTCGCATCGCAGGTTCAAGTGCGTCCTGAAGAATCAAGATCATATTAATATGTAATGTATTGTAATTTCGAAAATAAAGTTCAAAATGTTTGCATACATTTATCATTATTAAAATTCTTAGCCCTGTAAGAACTAGATTACTAAATAACTATTTTGGTTTTCATAATAATAATTAACATGACAAAATGTCACATTGAAATGCTTAAAGTTACTTTGAAACTACAAAGACGATCACATACACATATATATTTTCTTACCAGAAGAAAGACACTGAAAGCCAGCAGATTAATATCAGTCATCAGCTTATAAAGACCTTCAGCTTTCGAGTTGCTGTGGCTAGCAGTGGCTAGATGTATTTCCAGTGCCCCAAAAGTCTTTATAAGAGCTGTTGTAGCTCTGAATAAGTGCGGTAGCCACCTAGTGCCTGTTACTTTAGGTGGAAGCACACACTTGCCGATAGTAGAAATGGCTGCAAGAAGTCTCGTTTTGCTTTTGTGGCTGTTTTTGTACAAGTAGTGCAAGCCAATTAGCAAGGTCATAAGCTTTTCATTTTGTTTGTTTTTCTTGATTACATCCCTGAAGGCCAATTCCAACCTATGTGACAAGCAATGAACATTTACTAGTTCCGAATTTATTCTTTGCTTCAATCAAGTTGACAATCCTGATCGGGAACCGGTCATGTTAGAAGCACCATCACTCCCCATACCCACAAGTTTGTCTGAAAAAAGAAAAATGAAGAACAAAATTAAACAAGAGCTGTCACTATCTGATGACATATTCCCCGACAAAGCTCAAGTTGAAAAATGCAAAGAACAATAACTCATATCGCATAAGAAATGTAGGAGGAGTAGGAGGAGTTAACCGGACAAGAAATTGGGACAGACAGACAGACAGTGTGATTAGTTACTATAGTTACTAGGGGCATACGAATTCAATTCGTGCCTAAGCCTCGTATTGTCATCATCTCAGAGTATTTTATTCTGATTTTTATTCAGAGTATACTGTTTAGTGTTAATACATTTTAATATTAAATAATATGTAAATTATCAAAACTTACTTAGATGAACTTAACTATAGTAGTTTTAATAAATGAAGTTATTTTAAATTAGCAAATTCTTTTTATAGTTCTGTGTCATACTGATAATTTTAATAAAAATTACTACACTAATTTGTATTTACTTTTGTCAATATCTGCTTGCTGGAAAACATGCATAACATGCTCATACAGGTCTTCTGATGTTGTTGATTTGGGGGAACTCATGTTTAAAAGCCTTTCAGTAACATTGCCATGGATTGAATATCTGAGATACAACGTTTCTTGCTCTGATCCTGAAATATCAGTAGTTCCGTCCATGATGAAGGGCACAAAAGGTGCAGTGTTGCACTGTGTTACTCTGCTTGAAAGCTCAATCTTTGCAATGTGATGAATAAAGTTCACAACAGCATGGCCATTTATATAGGTTGATCCAATATCAAGTTGCTTAGCACGATCTAGTTCACACAACCACTTAAAATCAGAAATTGGTCTGTTATTCTTGACTACTGCATGAGCGTTCCTAAAAAGGAAGCAAAGCCTGTGGCGTTCAGATGCCTGTAACATGCGCAAAGTACTTCCAGCCTTTATATCTTTCAGTTCTGAAGGTGTCAATGGCTTTTTTACGGACGTCATGCGTTCAGCTCTTTCATGAGGAGCAGATTTCTCATGATCGACAATCGCCGAATGCCTAAAATTATTGCATCCATCTACAAGAGCATTGCCCTTGACTGACTGTTGATTCGCCTTACAGAACTTGCAAAACATTTTATATTGATCTTTATCATATTCCAACCAATCCCTGCCGTTTTTCCAACGATCCTGGAATGACCTGCCCACCCTTCTTGATTCGTATTCTTTAGCCTTTTCTTTCTTTTCATCGTTAGTTAGGTTTTGTTTTTTACCTGGTGCTTCACCAGGGTAATATCGCAAAAACGACATCTTGGAACAACAACAGAAATTTGTTACAGATAATCTAATTGGACTAAGAATGATAAACTATCCAATGAAATAGCGTTTTTCAAAAGACAAACCAATTTGATGAAAAGTAGAAAAGAAACGAACATAAAATTAAAGGTTATGGTACACTATTAAATTTATCAAGTTCATGTAGAATATTCAAGAAGAAAATGATATATTAATTTACTTAAATGTTTGCTAAATGTAGTTTGTTCGTATGACCTGTAAAATGTTTTTATTAATAAATTTTTAAGTTTGGTGGTGGGGGGTCATTGCGCGCAAAATGTTATCGACTTTACACATTTGCTAAGGTTTGAAATAAGTATAATGTAACCTTGATATTTTCGGTAATTACATTGAGAAAACGTTGTGTACTCACCGGTTAGACGTGTGACGCCATCTTCCAGAGTGTAAACATGTCAATCAAGTTTTTGGTTATTTCGTATTTTCCCATTGCATTTTTCGGAACAATTTAAAATTTTGCCGGTCGCCCGGACCGACATTTTCAGAAAACATAGCGGTCCAAATGAAATTTTGCCGGTCAGGACCGGCGGACCGGCAATTTCGCAAAGACTGCGAAAACTGATAACATTCAGGGGAGATCACTCTTTGCAGTATGACGAACGTTAAGCGGAGTGACACGAAATCAGATTCGGCTGATAACGGGTCGCTATCGGAAGCTGACGGAAGAACACGAAGTACCTGATCGACAGTTAATGGAATTAAATGAATTGCGCAAAAATGCGCTAAGATGTAATTTTAAGAAACTGATGTTAAATAGTGGATGGATGCTTATATTTTGCTGGTATACTTGTGCTTTCCAGTGACCATATTGTTTTCATCAGACAAATGGCCAGTGAAAATTGCCTAAATTTGGTGCTTTGCTGCTCTTCCATGCATTAATTTGCATAATTTATTTTCAGACTAATAGAAAGCGTGTTCTTTCCCCTTTCCAATGATGTATAATACATGATTGTAGCTAAAAATAGGCAGGAGTAATTTAGATTTAAATCACATGATCCGTTCGTGTAAACAAAGATAGAAGACGCAAATTCTGTCCAGTAAACAACAAAATCGGCAATTTAATAGTGCAAATTATCAACAAAACGCTAATGATTTTCAATTTTATTACTAATATATAAACATTTAAACTTTAATGTATTTAATTCCATCAAAATAATGACTTTTATGTCTGTAGTTAATTTTTAGCGATGTGATAAAAATGTATGGTTTACTATGGTGACAGATATGGACTGGCTGAATGAACAAAGCTTTGTTATTGCTACCTTTAATTCCGTTTAATAAATTTCAAATCGCGTGTAAAAATATAAGTCCGAAACGTCTATCAGAATTTCACTATTCACGTGAAGTAAACATAAATTCTATTAACAATTACAACACACATGTATTTCGTGTAAACTCTTTGTTCTGTTTGAAAAAGCACAACAAAAATTGCTGAAAATCATGTACGTCACGTTGTCCGCATGGAAAGCGTGGGTGTATTGATCGCCATATAAAAACTTTGTAGCGCAGAGAACATTGATATCTTTACTTTTGTATAAAAGTTTCGTAGCACACAGCAACAAAATTAGGTGTCTATATCGCGAACGATATGTGGTTAGCATTTCTCCTGAAACAAAAAAGAAACAGATAAGCCGTATCAATTACGTTATTATCATTCAGTAGCTCAGTATTGATTTATGACATACAGTTACTGTGTACACCTTCCAAGAGGACTGCGTGTAATTCGGGTGAAAATAAAGCCACAGCAGTGAAAGGACATTGTCATGGGTTGCACGCGCGCTGTAAGCTGATGTCAAACTGTTACACTTTGATGATGAGCGAGTCGGCGTATTGTTTGTCGCACTACAAGAGTGTGATAAAAGAGACGCCGTGAAGGCTCGAAAATCCGGATCAAACTGGATTTATTTATAAGCATTTGGTAATAGGAAAATATTGAAGACATGAAAAAAAATCAGGATCCACCGCCGATTCGCGTTATATTGGACATCGCGATATAGCGGATCTGCAGTGTAATAAGGCTTTTTGAACATGAACATTCTATAAATGGTGGTTAATATTGCCAAACGAGTGAAATGGCTGCCCAAATAGAATTAAATGGTCTTGCCAAAATTGAGACACGAGGTGCAGACTGTACCAAACCGAGAGGCCCAGATAAGGCGCATACACGCGTAAATTACACACAAATACTTGGAAGATACGCAGAAAATAACAATTTGGGTATACATTAACGCACAATTTTTCCGATATTCGCGTACATTAGTGAATGAAAGACAGAAATAGATAGAAGTTTTGACAAGTCTGTCTACCTGAATGTTCAGTAGTTAGCAATACGTCTTAAACATAGGCGCTTGGTTGTTCAACAAATACAAAATCATTTGCCTATATCTATAAATTGATAAGATAGCTCACTCGCCATTTTCTATTGTAATGGAAGTCGATTGACTGGTTTCAATGTATAAAATTACATGTTTGATTCCTGAAATCTACATAGCCCATGCATTTAGGACCGGGTACTACTTAAAATTATAACCAGTCAATATGTCTCAATCAACTTCCGTTACGATAGAAAATGTTCATATTTATAATATAGGGAATAGGATTATTTTGTATTTGTTAAACAACCAAGCGCCTATGGTCTTAAAATGTTCAAAATTCTTACTTGTGACATTATTGTATTCAGATTACTGCATTATACAAGTTATTATTATAATATTGTTGGATGTAAATTTACCCCACTAATCGTACATAGAGTGTACATTTACCCCCACAATTCTGAAGTGAGTGTACATTTACTCCCAAATTTCCCGAATAAGCGTACATTTACGCCCAGCACAAATATTTATCTGGAGCAATGCCAAACCTGGAAAAGGTGAGCAGGTTTGAAACAGAAACATTTGAAATGTAAATCAGACAAAACTAACAAAAAATTGTTTGCATATGGATGGATCACAAGAGCCAATAAAAAGCTACTTGGCAAGTTCAAAACCAAAGTGTCTATAAATGAGCGCAGTATGGACACTGACATATATGTCTTGAATGAAAAGGGGCCTGCACTTCTGGGAAAGACAACAGCATCAGAAAATGGTATTTTGAAAATTGATGTAAATGCACTGTCTAAGAAAACTATTACTAAACAATTTCCAGAATGTCCCTCCGGAATAGGGCAGTTGAAGGGGTTTCAGCTGACGTTACACATCGATGAAAGTGACTTAGAATCTCAGGATATTATTGAAATGGTAGAAAAGCCAAGTCAGTGGGTGAGTCCAAGGATAGTTGTTCCAAAACCTGATGGTTGCATCCGATTATGCATACCCCGGTAGATATGCGTCGAGCTAATAAAGCAATTAGATGAGAACACCATCCGATTCCAACAGTGGATTAAACTATGTACAATATGAACGGAAGCAAACAAGAGCTGTTTGTAAACAGTTATGTGCCCCCTCTAGGTTAAAATATCTAAATAGGTTAATCTGAGATAATCAAGGGCCATAACTCCACAGTTACTGGACGATTTGGTTTATTATCAAACTTAACAAACTTAAAACAGAGATAATATGCCCACAAAGATTTTCACCAAATTCGCAAAAAAAGGCCAATTTCCGATAATTAAAGGGCAATAACTCAACAATACCCGGTGCAATATGGCTGATTATCATTCTTGACCTAGATATTATAATTACAAACATTTTAATGGAACTTAAATGAAGATAGGATGAAAACTATTGGACTTAGAGAGTGGAAACGGCTACAAAGGCTAATTTTAGATAATTCATGGGCCATAACTCCACAATTCCTGGGGTGATTTCGTTGATTATCACACTTGACCTACATATTATTATTACAAACATTTTCATTAAGTTTGGTGAAGATTGGATGAAAACTGTTGGACTTAGAGAGCGGAAATGGCTAAAAAGACCAATTTCAGATATTTCAAGGGCCATAACTCCACAATTCCACAAGCAATTTGGCTGATTATCAAACTTGACCTAGATATTATGCCTACAAACAGTTTGATGAAGTTTGGTGAAGATTGGATGAATATTGCTGGACTTAGAGAGCGGCCACTGCTAAAAATGATGAAAACTGTTGAACTAAGAGAGCGGAAACGAAAGTGGTCTGCCGACCAACCGACAGACCGACCGACATTAGCAAACCAATATACTCCACCATCTTCTTGATGGTGTGCATAATTAGACCTTAAATATGGGTATGATCAAATTGAATTAGAAGTCTTTGCGTGACAACGGTTTGTTCTGTTTCCAACGCTTGTTGTTCGGCACATCATCTGCCCCAGAACAGTTTCAGCATGTAATAGCACAAATATTGGCGTGTCATTAGAAAACCAGGTTTAATGCAAGTGCCTAGTGTCGTCCGGGATTAGCCTGTGCAGTCTGCACAGGCTAATCCAGGACGGCACTTTTCGCCTACAGTGGATTTATTTTTAGTAGAGACTACATTAAAACAGAAAATACCATAAAAGCTTAAAGTGTCGTCCCGGATAAGTCTGGGCAGATTTCATAGGCTAATTCGGGACGACACTTTACGCACATGCATTAAGCCTGGGTTTCCCATGACACGCCTCATTTCATGATTGTGAAGGTATTCAAAACATACAAGACGCTATTGTGGTCCATGGTAAAGACAAAATTGAACATTATAAAAGGATAGGAATTGTCCTGCAGAGAATAAGGAAGATTCTGACACTAAATCAAAATAAGTTTCCATTTGGAACTGACAAAATAGTTTTCATGGGTCATATAGTGTCAAGACATGGACTGGAACCAAAGCAAGAGAGAGCTGAAGCCACTGAAAATCATAATGCAACGCCGTCTAGGAATGCATCAGAAATCTAGAGTTTCCTTGGACTTGTGAATTCTAGTGCCAGATCCATTCCAAATTTGGCAGCGTTGTGTGAACCTCTGCAGAAATTGACCAGAAAAGGGGTACTTTCAAGAGGAAAATCAAACAACATGACAGCTTTAATAGGCTGAAACACTGTTTGACAAACGTAGAAAGTCTAGGACACTTCCGACTTGATGCAGCAAAGACTGTTGTAGTAACAGATGTCTGCAATGTAGGATTGGGTGCCGTGCTCTTACAAGAGCAGCATTTTTCCTCACCACTTTGGGAATGGTACCGGTACCGGTCAAATTGGGAAAATTAGCGTTATTTTCATCCAAATTAGGAATTTTATCACTTTCATTAAAAAATGTCATAAAAGATGTAAAAACAGTAGGTTACTTCCCCTAGCTGTTAACAGTAACCCAGAATTTTTTTTCAGGCCCCCCAGTCCCTACGTCGAAATTTTTGTTGCGACATGTGTCATATGACGTTATCTGGTGCGTTTAAGCTCTTAAAATTATGGCTAACACGTTTTCATTTTTTTTGTAAACGTTTAAACGAAATTAAATAGACGAAACATCACCATTTAAACGGTATACCTCTAGCCTTTTAAAAATAAAGTCTCATTGTAAGAATCATGATTAAAATACATGTATATTATACATGCTTTGTTCTTGCAAAAACGGCGGGATAATTTCCCCGTGCACATTGTGCCTGCGCGCGTCAAATGTTAAGACCTGTATTTAGAAAGCACATGGTCGGTACACGCACGCTTTCCATGCGTGGAACGTGACGTCGTGGTTGTCATTAGACATTTCGCGCTCTTTTGCAGAAAACACGGGTTTTACATGGCATACATGTACATAAACAAGACCGCTTGTGTTTACGAAACTACAACACTGAGCAGTAACAGTGGGTAGGCTTAGGTAGATTGATTTTTCGCAGTTTATTTTTTAAATTTATGAATTTTTTAAATTAACAAGTGTGCATATTATAAAATACGAAAGCTTGTTTACTTTTTAGGTGGACAATACGCTTGACGCGCGTATAAGGTTACTTGTGTGTGGATACATGCCAACTGCGCTGATTGGTCATATATAACGTCATTCCAAAGCGAAGATAAGCTGAGCGTTTCTATTGGCTCATTTCGATTTTACTTGAAACTCCGCCTACATGGCGGTGCTTCAGGGTGATTGATTGCGGCTTAGAAATAACGGTTCATTGTTAAAATTTTCGGCGAATTGACACTCGCTTTGATCATTCACTGACTTTATAGAGTGGGTGTACATGTTTCTCGAGTGAAAAACGGCCATTGTGACATAAGAGATTAGCTTTCACAACAGGAATTGTCGGTCTGCTGCAGTCAACACAGCTAATTAATTGATAAAGTACACGTGCCTCGGGCGATGTTTATAAGCGCAATACTAATATATGGCTCGCCGGATATGTTCAAGTTAAAATTAAACGCCCAGGCACCGGGGCGCTAAAACAGCCTGGGGAAGGCCATGCAGCTGTGCGTGAAGGTTTACGCTTGTGTAAAACTAAAGTAAAATACAGGAACATCGTCGACCTTTTCAGGGTCTTTTTGGATTTTTTTCTTACATGTGGGATTTTTTTAACTTCAAATTGGGAAAAATAGTCAGAAACTCCGATTGGGAATGGTACCGTTTTCCGGTACCAACTTTATATAGAGGAAAAACGCTGTACAAGAGCAACAAGAAAATGCTAAAGTCATTTGTTATGCCAGCGAAGCCTTGTCACCAGTGGAACACCATCATTCCACAACTGAGAAAAAGGCTATAGCAGTTGTTTGGGCCTGTGAAAAATTTTACCTGTATCTTTGTGGTGTGAAATTTGAACAAGAGCTGTTTGTAAAACAGTTATGCCCCCTCTAGGTTGAAATAGCTAAAATGGCTAATTTAAGATAATCAAGAGCCATAACTCCATAACACCAAGTTTGGTGAAAATCTGCTTTGAACTTTTTGACTTAAGAGAATAGAAAAGGCTAAAAAGGCCAATCTTAGATATTTCAAGGGCCATAACTCCACAATTCCTGGGGAGATTTGGCTGATTATTAAACTTGGCCAAGATATTATTATAACAAACATTTTCATGAAGTTTTGTGAAGACCGGATGAAAACTGTTGGGATTTAGAGAGCGGAAACCAATAAAAAGGCCAATTTCAGATAATTCAAGGGCAAGATATTATGCCCGCAAACATGTTCATGAAGTCTGGTGAAGATAGGATGAATATTGTTGGACTTAGACAGCGGAAACCGCTAAAAATGCCAATTTCAAATAATTCAAGGGCAATTACTCCACAATTCCTGGACTGATTTGACTGAAAATCGAGCTTGGCCAAGATATTATTATAACAAACATTTTCATGAAGTTTTGTGAAGATCGGATAAAAACTGTTGGGACACAGAGAGCGGAAACTGCTAAAAAGGCCAATTTCCGATAATTCAAGGGCAATAACTCCACAATTTCTGCGGCGATTTGGCTGACGATCGAACTTGGCTTAGCTATTATTATTACAAACATTTTCATGAAGTTTGGTGAAGATTGGATGAAAACTGATGGACTTAACAGTGCAGAAACGGCTAAAAAGCCTAATTGAAGATAATTCAAGGCCCATAACTCCACAATTGGATGGGCGATTTGGCTGATTATCAAACTTGACCTAGATATTATTATTACAAACATTTTCATGAAGTTTGGTGAAGACGGATGAAAACTGTTGGACTTACAGAGTGGAAACCGCTAAAAAGGCCAATTTTAGAGAATTTAAGGGCCATAACTCCACAAGTCCCAGGGCAATTTGGCTGAATATCAAACTTCACCTAGATATCATGCCCACAAACATTTTCATGAAGTTTCGCGAAGATCAGATGAAAACTGTTGAACTTAGAGAGGAAACGAAAGTGGTCTACCGACTGACTGACATTAGCAAACTAATTTACCCCGCCATCTTCGATGGGGGCGTAATTAGTAACTGATCACAAACCACTTATACAGCACGTATGTACTGAAGTCAAGGCCGAATGCCCAGATTGACAGGTGGATCATGAGATTGATGCTCTACGACTTTACCAAAGTGTATCGTCCTGAAAAGGCAAAAAATTTCTTTTCTGTGTTTCAGGCAACCTGACCCTACCTAACGCAAAAACCCCTGACCCTAAAGTTTTTAGCATCAATTTTTTTCCGTGAAATCTGTGTTTGTCATATTTTAGAAGATTTTCAATGTTTTTTGGACTGAAATGTGTCTTTCAAAAAAAAAAAACACAAATAAATCCCAACCCTACCTAACTTTTTTGAGACCGTTGCCCAAAACACACAATTTATTTATTTTTTTTGGCCAAATGGGAATATTGCGGATGTATTGTCTCAACATGTAAATACAAGAAATTTGGATCTCCAACCCGGTAAGCTTGAAACTGAAACTGATGGTTATATTTTTTTGACCAAAGGGGAATATTGCGTATGTATTGTCTCAACATGTAAATACAAGAAATTTGGATCTCCAAACCGGTAAGCTTGAAACTGAAACTGAAGGTTATATTTTTGGGGCCAAAGGGGAATATTGCGGATGTATTGTCTCAACATGTAAATACAAGAAATTTTGATCTCCAACCCCGTAAGCTTGAAACTGAAACTGATGGTTATATTTTTTTGACCAAAGGGGAATATTGCGGATGTATTGTCTCAACATGTAAATACAAGAAATTTGGATCTCCAACCCGGTAAGCTTGAAACTGAAACTGAAGGTTATATTTTTGGGGCCAAAGGGGAACATTGCGGATGTATTGTCTCAACATGTAAATACATGAAATTTGGATCTTCAACCTGGTAAGCTTGAAAATGAAACTTAAGGTTATATTTTTTGGGCCAAAGGGGAATATTGCGGATGTATTGTCTCAACATGTAAATACAAGAAATTCGGATCTCCAACCCGGTAAGCTTGAAACTGAAACTGAAGGTTATATTCGTTCAATAGCAAGGGAAACAACTCCATTAACAATATCAGTACAATTAGTGGAAGAAGTTTCAAAATGTGACCTGAACCATTAGGTGTGAGAGATTGTTTGAAAGCAAACCGCTGGGAAAAGTCGAACTTGTACTTCCTTCCTTTAAAAGGTGAATTGAGCTAATTAGTTTTTTTTATCTTCAGGGGACCTCGATTAGTAATTCCAAAAGAACTACGGACAAAATGTATTGAATTGGCACCACTTGGGGATTGTCAGTACAAAGCAGCAAATGAGGTCGAAAGTATGGTGGCCAAATATGGACAAAGATGTGGAGAAATATTTCAAATCGTGTGTCATGGTTGCCAACTTGTGGAAGGAAGTAATCCACCAGAACCGAGAATGCACCTTTACATCTCGCGGCAAATGGAGAAGTGGAAGGACAAAATCAGTCGTTGTTGAAACGTATAAAAATACCTGTTGCTGAATCGAAGAATTGGCAGCAAGAAATTCTAACATATTTGTTTGCATACTTCAGCAAAGTTGATGTTTGGACGCAAACTTAGAACAAAGTTACCACAAGTTGAAGAAATGGCAAGGATCACAGACGAAGGGATCCAAGACCAGGATGTCTACAAAAAGTATAAGTTTGTTTGTTTGTTTGGATTTTTTGCCGATTTTTAACAGTATTTCAGTCATATCACGGCGGTCAGTTAACCTACTCACACTTTTCCTGGGCATGTTTAGCCGACCTTAGCCGTTAACCAGTACTAAGTGCACATACCTATGTCAGTAACTGACAACTGCCCTACTTGAATCAGAGGTATGGGGAGAATGGCCGTAGAAAAAATGTCATGACCAATCCCCCACAAGTTATGTGGCCGGGCTGGGGTTCGAACTCACGATCCCCTGATTGACAGTCCAGCGCTCTACCAACTGAGCTAGCCGGCACTGTATATTGATAAGAAACGTTCAGTTAAAGTGCCTAACTTTCAGGTTGAAGATAAAGTGTTAGTAAACTGAAACAAGTAAACAAATCCTCCACACCATTTCAAGAAAACTTGCATAAAAGGAAGCAAACAATTGTATGACAAGAAACAATGATGGTGTTTTGTACAAGAGGAACAGTAAATTTGTGAAGGGGTACAACAAGCCTTCAAATGAGTTGGAATCGATGATGATGCGTGCAAGTCTGATGAGTCTTGTGTACCAATTCATTCTGGTGGAAGGTGGAAAATCCAAGCGAGTCTGTGGACACACTTTAATCAGGTGCGTGTATTATGGAAAGCCTTGGTATTTTTAAATCAGGAATACCCGGTTCAAGGAAATTGCGTACTAACTCAACTTCTTTTTCTCAATGAAATATATAGTTTGTGACAGTATTTTGAACATGTTCTATACAAATAGTGATGGTTTTATGCATGTTTTTACCATTAAGACAAACTACAAAAATACACAATTTCATGCCCATCTGGAGTTCAGTATGTAAGTTTTATTATGTGTTTGTTAATCGTATATTCTTAATTCGTTGTTAATTTTATCAATATGCTTGTGATCAAATTGTTTATATGGTTGTTACTGGTGATACAAATATGTAATATAGAATCTATGTACAATTACCACATTGCGTACATGAATGCGCTTTGGAGTGTTTATCGCATTTCAGTCAATGTACATATTTCTTTTAGCTTACGGATTTTTTTATTATTTAAGTATTTTTGCATTTAAATGGTCTTGTTCACAGATTTTTGCATTTTTTGAAGTATGCCAATAAATATCTTAACTTGACAGATTTAAGCATCGGAACTTAAAAGCTCAAGTATAATAACAAGGAAAGTATTTAGAAAAAAATAAAAAAATTGGTCCCAACCCGGTTCGAACCCAGAACCGCCGGATAAGAGGCTATCGTCTTAACCACTGGGCCATTCCTACATCCAGTTTCACTCGGCAATATTTACTTTATTTAAGTGTTCCACGTGATGTCAACAGTTTCAACGAAAACAACAGAACACTCCAAATTATTCCTTCGTTTAGCGTTAAAAACGCTATATAATTTTATCAATTTAAACTGATGATTTCTCATAAACGAAATGGTTTTTATATTCAGAGCTCCAGATAAGACGCGTATCCGCGTATTAACGCATTGAAATATAAAGAAAAATGCATTGGAAATCGGCCAAGTGCATAACGTTACGCATTGGAAATCTGGGTACGTATTTTTAATCGCTTTTACAGCTCAGCTTATAGTAGAAATTAGCCTTTGAATCGATTAAAAGTGAATCAAGCAACTCTTTCTACTCAAAATAGATTCGCCTTGTGTATGTGGTTCGAAATGAATGTTTTAAGCTCTATCAGCCAACGCCAGTAAGCAATACCTTGACAAATGTTAATCGGAATGAGTCTTGTGATGCATCTCCTATTTAAAAGGTGGTAAGTGGGCATCTCTTGGTCACAACAGTTGAAAAATCGGAAAAGAAACACAAAAATCATGTAAGTGAAACAATTTCTGAAAAAAAAAAAAAAAAAAAAAAAAACGGCGTAATCGTGGAAAACAAATTATAATTGGCTAATTGTCAACCAAGTAGGACCATAAATATAACAAGCACATAAAATACTCATTTGATCTTGTATAAAAAATGAAAATACCCTTTAGAACTGAAGGACAGGGGGTAAATACCATTTAACCAGAATTAGCAGGGGGTAAAATACCCTTTAGGCTAAAACCTTATCTGGAGCTCTGGTATATTTCTAGTTCCGTAGTATCATTTTGCTCCCTTGTATACACTGTTCTTTTATTTTTGTCATTGGTGACAAAAAGTTGAAAAATTGTCAATTCGTCAATCTGTGAACAGGTCTTTATGTTTACTAGTCAAAGGCATTGGCCAAGGTTGATGAATTAAAAAATGATTTTTTGTTGCATTCAAACATCTGTATGGTCATGAAGGCTAAATATCTTTGATCCTGTTCATGTATTGACCCACATCATAAATGAAATATAAATAAGATGGCAAATGTGGGAAAATCTTCAATATGCCAGAACTATTATGTTGTGATTATTATTTTGTTGTCAGGTTCCAGAAATGAAAGCATCTTCCTTGTGGATTTTGTTAGACAACTAATGAGTCAGCAGTCTGCGCGAAATGCCACACGCCCGACGCCCATGGCGTATAGAAATCGTATCGGGCGTGTAAAATATTCGATGCTGAACGCCCGACGGGCGTGTACGTTTTGTAAATTAAAAAAAAAGTATGTTTGAAAAAAAAAACGTTTTAATTCACGTAAACACTTCACAGTACTCTGGTTTCTGTTTAGAAAAGTGTACTACGATATAGCGCATGCGCGACCTTTCTACGTCACCGATATACATGTTAACATCAACCATGCGTCTATTGTCCGGAGCCAATTTCCCGGTGTTTTTTTTCGGCGTCCTCTGTCTAACGGTATGCATTCATCACCTTATTTGAAACATAATTGTAGTAGGCATATAAAAATATAATATATATATTGTTTTATTAACGACAAGAACTTATCATATCGGTTTGAAAGCTATTAAAAATGTCATGTAAATATTTAGGATCTTCTTCAACTGTTAAATGCTCCGTGTACCGGGTTTTACCCTTACAAGTTCATGATTTGACTGGTTTACCGTTTCCATTTTTCGATCGTATTTTTGGAAAAACAAACTGAGTAGCAGTCCATTGTTTACATTAGCAATGTCAATTGAACTTGAAGTACATTGCGGGTGCCAAACCTGGAGTAAAAAATAAATGTAAAACGCAAACACCAGCTGACTATGAAAAAAAACGTAAAAGTGTTCTGTCTATTGAAATACAGGACACATTCAAATTGAAATGATTGTTGTCTAAATGAACATAAAACATGTTAATCCGTTGTTTTATGAATAAATTTTTCAAAACTGCTTCGGGCCTGTAGATTTTAATTCGGGCCTATGAAATTTCTTAACCCACAAGCCCGAATGGCCTGTACTTTCAAAAGCATTTCGCGCAGACTGAATCAGTTTGACAGTTAAACAAGAGAAAAAACGCGGAAACCGCATTTTAGCCAGATTTTTTATTTGTTGTATTTGATGGGGGTACATGTACAAGTCAATGTCGGTGAAGAAGTATGGAAGTTTCATGTCGAGCTCTAGTGGCCATTTTGTGCATTGAGGCAGAACCATTTTTGGTAGAGGACCACTAAACGAACATTGGTGTGAAATTATTTGAAAATCTAGCCATAGGTCTAGAAGAAATTGGCATTTAGACATATTTCTATTTTTAGCTCTGGCAGCCATCTTGTGCAGTGAAGCGGAACCTTTTCCACCGGTTTGGTAGAGGACCATCCAAGGAACATTTCTGTCAAGTTTCATCAAGATTGACTAAGAACTTTTGAAAATATGACAGGAAAATAAAACTTGAACGCAAATTCTATTTTTAGCTCTAGGGGCCATTTTGTGCAATGAGGCGGAACCATCTGAATAGGTTTGGTAGAGTGTAAAGTTTCATCAAGATTGATCAAGAACTTTAGAAAATATGACAGGAATACAAAACTAACGCAAATTCTATTTTAAGCTCTAGTGGCCATTTTGTGCAGTGAGGCAGAACCAATTGAATAAGTTTGGTAGAGGACCAATAAATGAACATTTGTGTGAAATTATTTGAAAATCTAGCCAAAGGTTTAGAAGAAAATGGTGTTTAGACATAATTCTATTTTTCGCTCTGGTGGCCATCTTGTGCAGTGAAGCGGAACCATTTTACAGGTTTGGTAGAGGACCATCCAAGGAACATTTCTGTAAAGTTTCATGAAGATTGACCAAGAACTTTTGAAAATATGACAGGAATACGAAACTTTAATGCAAATTCTATTTTAGCTCTAGTGGCCATTATGTGCAGTGAGGCAGAACCATTTCAATAAGTTTGGTAGAGGAACACTAAACAAACATTTGTGTAAAATTATTTGAAAATCTAGCCATAGGTTTAGAAGAAAATGGCGTTAAGACATAATTCTATTTTTAGCTCTCGTGGCCATCTTGTGCAGTGAAGCAAAACAATTTTCACAGGTTTGATAGAGGACCATCCAAGGAACATTCTGCAAAGTTTCCTGACGATTGACCAAGAACTTTTGAAAATATGACAGGAATACCAAACTTTAACGCAAATTGTTAACGACATCGCAACGCCCGCCCGCACAACCAACTGGTTTTCGCTAATCTATAAGCTGACATTTTTCGTTGAAAATCTGGCTAAAAAAGCTTTTAAAACAAACCCTAAAGGAAAATAAAGCATACATGTCAAGTGACCCGGAACACACATCCTTAATTTGGAGACCCGCAATCAGTGCATACAGTTCAGCACAATATTTAACAAAAATATTTAATTCTATCAAATATCTCAAACATGCATTTTGATGCTGAGATATTTGTCTTTCAAAATATGTAAAGGTTTACATGATTTTAAGTACATTTAAATTGCAGACAGCGGTTTTGTCGTAAGTGACCCGGAACTACCCAATTAATAAGTATGAAACACATCATAGTTAAATTGACAATTTAATACGAAAGCTGCACAGTGGATTTTGATCTGTCCGGTATGATGACCACCAACCAAAGTAACTCACATGCCCTGGTAGAGAATCAAATCTGGGTCACCCACGTGAAGACCAAGGTCAATATAGTCCAAATTATTAGACGTAATCGGTAGAATCTGAGCTAAACAGTTTATGCCAATTTCCTGTACCAAAGTAATTTCACATGAACTTACGATTTTTTGGGTAAAACTTCAAAATATCAATAGTATCATGCATACAATGATGTTATTAATCCATATTGTAGAAGAAACCAGCACATCAATCAAGCAATTATCAACAAAACCTTGAAGTATTATCAAAGAAACAACACTCTCATTTGTTTGTTTGGATTTTTTGCCGATTTTTAACAGTATTTCAGTCATATCACGGCGGTCAGTTAACCTACTCACACTTTTCCTGGGCAAGTTTAGCCGACCTAAGCGGTTAACCAGTACTAAGTGCACATACCTATGCCAGAAACTGACAACTGCCCTACTTGAATCAGAGGTAGGGGGAGAATGGCCTTAGAAATAATTTCATGACCGATCCCCACACAAGTTATGTGGCCGAACTCACGATCCACAAATTGACAGTCTAGTGCTCTACCAACTGAGCTAGCCGGACCCGAAAGTAGCGATCAAAATCCTGTCGGAACAGTATAGCCCCAGGAAAACTTGCCACCACAGAAATGGTCTTTCCCTAGTATAGCCCATCAGCAACCATTGCCCATATAAAAAGTAGTTCAATGTTTACACTGGGCTTACAAGTCAGGGGCGTAGCTTCCTTTAGGCTCTATAGGCACGTGCCTAAACATTTTTCCAGAGATGAAAAATTCAAATATGCCAAAAATGCAATAAAACAAGATGGGGGTGAGGGGATCTTTCTTCGCTGTGTTGATACTTCATTGTTTAACGAGTCGATTACGTCAATATTACACGCTTAATTTACAATTATTTTGTAGAATCGGGGTTTAGCTGAAGTTAGTTGTTTGTAGCCACATAAGAGTATAAACACTCCTGGCCCAAATTATCGCTTACAGGGTCATTTTGTAGATTCCGCCTATTGTGCCTATACATTTTTTTAAACCTGCAAGTATAGCTAATCTATTGCAGCATGTAAAGCTTCCGACATGAATTCATGTCAGAACAATGCTACGGGAAAATGCCACTTACCCATATGAGGTCGGTGTATACAAACAGTTATTAATTTGTAGGTTGTTTTGGCGGCAATATCTAAAATTTTCCAAAAATGCTGAGAGAATTTTCTGGTAATGCATGCACGCAGTCCACGTGCGCTTTTTTTACGTGCTTAAACAACAAGTTTCGACGTATACATTTAATTACTTACCCGTTAGGATATTTTAACCATCAAATATTGCACAAAACCTGTCCTTAGGACAAGCTTCATTTCTCACATATGCACTTTTTTATGTAAATATTGGTAAACAAAGTGTCGACGCATCACATAGCCGCCATTGCACTGGAAAAGGAAACGGAAATGGCGGTAAGGTTACAAACCGCTTTATAGAGTGAAAGAGTTTAAAAAAATCAAAGAGCTGAAGGCACTAAATTTGTTGGTTATTGCGTAACACTTGGCACTATTCAGTCTTTTCAGACGTTAATAGTAACACAATTTTAAATTAAGCGGTGCAGTTAAAAAAAATATTGCTTAGATTATGTCTAAACGGAAATATGGGTGATATGAGTGGATTGGGGATGGTCATAAGCAACAACTGTGTAAGTATCCAAGTGTTGTAGTAAGCGGTGTTGGTGCTAAACGAAACGGTGAAATCTACTTAACCTTGTCACGGACGGAAGGACGGACGGAAGGACGGACATGACGATCACCATCAAGATGCCGGGGGCATAAAACACGTTAACGTCATTGAAAAATTATTTTTTTTGTCTTTGTTAGCATGTGACTTTCATTGTAGCATCAATAAACAATACGACATAGTGATTCTTTGATTATTATCTATGATTCTGACGTCATTCGCTCAATTTTTATGAATGAAGTTGACATCATATTGTTTTGTCATGCTTTATTGATGTCACTGTGTGAATGTACTTTGTAGGAAGATGGGCGGAGTATAGATCAAACATAGTGCTCTTTTAATATCTTTACAAAACAGACTAAAATCGTAATTAACATTGAATATATCGAAAAAATCTTCCTCAGCTGCCTATTAATATATTAGTACAGTCATTCAAAGTCAAATATGCAAATTATAGGAATTAAATGGTACACATGCCAATTTCGGTGTCCTGAATCTGTATGGGATGTTAACCACAAGAACAAAGCTCGGGAAATCTAGTGGTGCATATGCAATGTATTTGGT
Source organism: Congeria kusceri (assembly GCA_027627225.1). Lineage (NCBI taxonomy): Eukaryota > Metazoa > Mollusca > Bivalvia > Myida > Dreissenidae > Congeria > Congeria kusceri. The sequence goes on from CM051040.1 coordinate 17,401,955, forward strand.
CTAAAAGAAGGAAAAAATAAATAAAACTGTGAGTTTCTAGAATCATTGTTTAACTCAAATAATATTTAACTGAGCCTGTTCAAATCTCCTATATTGGTGTGTTTTGACAAAAGCCATACACTCATGGACTTTTATAATCGGTCACCTAGTCTCTTTCATCATTTTTTCATTAATACAAGAAAAGAAGATACTAACTTTATCAATACATTTGTATTTTATTCAATATATTAAATAAAACTAGCCTCAATTAATTTCATTCAGATCAAAGGCGACAGAGATTTAGCAATTTAAACCCACTGTCAGTTACGTAACAGTTTATAATTTTCACTCAATCATTTGTGTGGCCGCCTTTGAACTGAGATCCGGACTTTAAGCAGGCCATTCCAACACTTGTGTTGTTCTGATATTTTAAACAATTATCTATCCTAATGATGTGCCAGCAGTCAACACCCGGACTGTTCTATTGTTATTCTGTATTATTCAAACATACGTCACTCTGATGAGACGGCGTTGTCGAGCAGTCATTTATGCAAACAGTTGTCACACACAATATTGAGTGCAAATAAACAACTGTGACTTTACTGACAGTCCGTAATTGTCATCAAATAATTACATCTCTGTCGCCTTCGATCTGAATGAAATAAAATTTGGCCATATTTTAGTTAAGATAATAAATAAAATATTACTACAGTTGTTATGTTTTCAATTGTATTAATCGAGATTTATGAAAGAAATATGTTAACGATTATAAAAGTCCAAGAGTGTATACCGGTGGTAAGATCATTTTGACACAGGAATTAAATTCAATATGGCCGCCAAAATCCAAATTGTCGCAAAACGAGGGCGAATCAGGGTCATCTTCTGGAATCTATGCATAACTCAAATATTGTTTACCTCAGGCATTTCAAATCTCATTCATTGATTTAAATGGACAAAAGACATATGTAAACATCATTTTCACATTTGAATTGAATCCAAAATGAACGCCAAATCCAATATGGCCGCCCATATGATTTTTTTTTCATATTAAAAAAAAAAATATCAATAAAAACGTATATAATGAAATTTGAGGTAATTATCGTCTGCCATATTGTGAATACTATTGTGTGTCTTATAAAATGATTTGCTGCATATACTTTATACAGATGATAATAAAATCCGTCATGGCTAAAAGGTGACTTGTTGCTTATTTTCAACTTCTTTCTTGATAAGCAAAATATCACAACAAACGTCATGAATCGAGACGCTTATACAGTGTTAGGTTTACAATTCTTTAGCTGTCATGGATACAGCTCAACATCTGAATCCAAGTCTGGTTTTGGCAGCTCACGCCTTTGCATGAACTACATGCCGTGTTGCTCTTAAAGCTCGATTTTGTGCAGCTGCATGCCTTTGATCTGTACATCTCTACTACAGGTACACCGTAAAACTTTTAATATGTGCGATGGAACTGTGGTTGTTTTTTTAGTTTCTGGGAAAAGCCTACTACCGAATTATTCCCAGCCCCATTCTACTGGGTTGAGTTCTGTTTCCCCTTTGCCAGTATTGAACATGAAGGTTAACGTGCAAAATGTGGAATTGAGCTGCATTTGAAGTAGTCAGATTTTGCTAATAAACTGCTATATGCCCTATCAAATATTATTATATCACTGAGTGTCTCGACGTCATCGTTTGTACATGCATTATGCGAAACAAAGGTAGGTGCCTGTGTAAACGGTGGAATGTCCGAGTTTGAACACTAAGTTTGGAAGGGAATATTGTCCTAGTATGGATGAAAGGGGCTACTGTCCGGGTTTGAAAAAAATCGCGAAAGGGCTATGTCCGCCCTGGAAAATTCAGGAAGGGGTAATGTCCGCTTATGCATTTTATAACGAGGAGGCTAATGTCCATTTAAAGTCGCACCTTTCATTGAATTAGGAAAGCAAAATTACGGGACCGCCGCACTAGCTTGTTTGTATTAAACCGTCATTTCGTATAATCGCGATTCCACGGTATTTCTCTTAAACTCCGTTTTAATATTATTGCCTACGGCAATTGGTGTCGACATGGTATTGCAAAATCTTGTTTCATAATCTTATCTGTTGGGCTTCGCATATTGCATTATTGCCGCACTGATAAGCCCAGATCCAGACATCGCATCACAAGGATAGGGTCATGGTCATTGCTTCATTGTGGCACTCAGTAAAAGCTGCTGAACTAAATTGTGCAACAAAAGACGGACACAAACAATGAATATGAATTCTGTCAAGGAAAGACCGAAGTCGTACATTTGCATACAAGACACCTGGAGTCGACGCAGGTTGTAGTACGTTATTGTGCGTAGTCGCACTTAAGCAGCTCACTACTATCTACGTGCACGTAAGTTGGTTTTCATCAACCTGCGTGGTCCTGCGTTGTTAATGTACGACTACCTACGCCAACCTACGACTGAAATGACCTGCATTGTTTTCAATACAAACTGCGATTGCAGGTAGTTGTATGATTCTTAAGTACGGCTACGTACGACAACGTACTACAATCTGCGTTGTCCAATATGCCGGCCTATGACTTCGCGCAAGACACAAAATGACTCCTGACAAATATACATGTTAATTGTTAATGTGTTTGCTCTGTTTGATCAATTTATATCCAGGTATTCCCTGGTTTCGAAAATGACAACTATGACCATATAGATCAAAGTACATGATATCTTATCTGATAATCATGACGGCAACAAAGCACCTTGTGAAGTCAATTAAATAAGATTGTATATGAAATACAATGTACATGTTGTATATGTGATAATAATTGCAATAGCACCAATCACTGTAACACTAAATCAATATTAAAACAGAGTTTTAAAGAAATTATACTATTTCCTATATAAGTCTTAGTGACTATTTATTTACAAAACCACAATTCCAAGCAACGTGTTTCCAGCCGTGAAAAACTAATGTCAGCCATTTCAAATAAAGGGCGTGTCTTTGGTAGTCGTACGTCAGGCATGTGTGCTTAAGGCATTCTTATGGCAACGCACGATTACACACTGTGCCGTACGTCGACGCAGGAGCTCTGCTTTGCACTGACGTACAACCATGCACGTTCACGCAGGAATACGTAGGGCTTACGTCCGACGGTTTCTTGGGCGTAAGAATTCTTTAATACGACGCAGGGCAATGCATACCACGTTATATGTGATACGCCCTTTAACGCAAGACTATATGTAAGCATCTTGCCTCCAGTCGGTGATTGAACATGTTCAAAACCCAGCTACGACTGATTTTTAGCCCTTAGGCTACGCGCGACGTTTAATTAAAGTGCTGAAAGCACTGTTGGACTAGGGGCTTTGGTGTTTCGGGTGGATGTAGCGATATATTTACATAAACGCGCAATTTGTTGGTGTTATGACGTCATCAATGGAACAAGAAATAATCCATACACAATTATTTCAATGAATTCCAAATAAAGCACTAAAATCACTACACAGGGTCCGTTTATGTTGAGCCTGAAACATTTTTACCAAAACTTGGACACGCTGTAATCAATATTGACACAATCTTGAAAACGTCAATTTCAAAACACAACTACAAAATGGCGTCTCCAAACAATTTGGCGACGTGTGTTTGCCGATGAAATTGATCGTTGCAATCCATGTCAGTGTGCGTTTTCAACATTATATGATTTAACGTGTGTGTAATCTATGTATTCGTAGTGAAAACAGATCGTTTATCATTATGAAATATTAATATTACTAATAAGGTATTATCCAGTCAACGTTTAGAATCCATAACTACATGTACGTGAATGTGTAAAAGCCGGCTTAGCAAAATCAGCACTGCTATAAGTGTTTAAATATAAAAGAAAATCATCTTCTTTGGTGTAATTTTAAGAAAACCAAAGTATGATATATAGAAAAACAGATTACTGCCCTGATCTTGTATAATATATAAGGTTCGGCACGAATAAAATAACGGCTCGTCAAGCCACGCCGATATATTATTCTAAGCCTTACCTGATATATTACACAAGGCCATGCAGTAACCTGTTATTCTAGATATATATTGATACACATTAACATTGTCGAAAGAACATTTGTATTGGATTTCATTGCTGTTTATAGTTATTGCAGTATAACTGTACCTTTGCTTGTTCCAAATATAAACAAAGTGAAACTGCAGCTGCGAACGCAGAAGTAAACTCTTACCATCAGCACGAGGTCCTTTATTTATGGTAAATTGCCAAAACAACACGGAACAATTCGAAGTAGTAAATCGTACTAAGGGTTTTATCGCAGGAAAAGGGTATATAGTGTATGCAGCTTGTCTAATCGAATGTACATAATTATGTATATATAGTTCTTCAAATATTTACTGCTAATGAATGTCATTGTCCCAAAGTTCTACAATTAAAAGACATTTTGAGATTATTTCGTTTTAAATATACAAAGGTATAAACCGATACGTTTAATAACCGGTCAACAAAACATCATTAGCAAACTATTAGTCACATGATGTACGCTGGAAATCTAAACAATTATCTTCTTACACGTAAATCAATCTAGGTCTAATATCTAAAACCATTTATTCTTATGATGTCAGCCGATGTTCCAGTCACGCGATGCAATCTTAAATAAAGCAGTAAAGTGATATAAGCATACATATATTAGAGGCGTGTCTTGGGAAAACGGGCTTAATGCATGTGCGTAAAGTGTCGTCCGCACAGGCTAATACAAGACGGCACTTTCCGCCTACAGTAGATTTATGCTTAGAAGAGACTTCCTTGAAACAGACAATACCATAAAAGGGGAAAGTGCCGTTCTGGATTAGCCAGTGCGGACTGCACAGGCTAATCCGGTACGGCACTTTACGCACCATGCATTAAGCCCGGTTTTCCCACTACACGCCTCATTAATATACCAACGACCGATGTGCTCTCGGCCTGCAAATCAACCAAGCGCCGTCAGTCTAAATATCAGTCATATATAACGTCCCTATGACAGAAAGGTCGTTCGATATCATCTTTAACAAAGTAAACAGTACGAGTTTATGTAATCACTCATGTACAATGTCAGCCTTCCTATATATCTAGTAAAATCAACATACTTGTTCATCTAGAAAAGTCAGTTTACATATCATTCACGTTACTAGTAAGTAAGCCTACATGTAAAGTATGTTTACATACTCACAGTGATGGCACCCTGCATACCAGTCGCGTGTTGTCAGATTGCCTTTTTAGTGAACGACCAATAATGCATGCATTCATTAACCACAAGTAATAGCGCATTCTTTAACCACAAGTAATAGCGCATTCATTAACCACAAGTAATAGCGCATTCATTAACTGCTGTAATGCAATGTTCACTCGAAATTAAAAATTCTTTATAAATTCATACGCTGAATTTGCTGACAATTGTGTGTATACAAATAAATTAACTAATTGGTTTGTAAATATGTTAGACATCATCACCAGTTATTTCAAGAATAGCTGATATTTGCACATACATAAAATATAATTCAAAAACAACGTGATTTAAATGCTCAATGCATTTTTAAAATGCTTGAATAAAAAAGAAAACATATTTGTTGTAGACCTATACAATTTAAATGCTCAATGCATTTTTAAAATGCTTGAATAAAAAAGAAAACATATTTGTTGTAGACCTATACAATTTAATAGTGATGCATAAATATCAACACTGACTTCTTTCAGCTTTTACATATATATTTCATAGTCATTTATCATTATATATATAATAGAAAAGCAACCTTGTTGACACATATATACATATATACATTTATCGCAAAAAGCGTATATTAACCTTTTAGAAATGAGGTGTGTAGTGGGAAAATCAGGCTTAATACACGTGCGTAAAGTGTCGTTCCGAATGCAGTCCGCACAGGCTAATCCGGGACGACACTTTCCGCTTTTATGGTATATTCTGTTTCAAGGAAGTCTCTACCAAACATAAATCCTCTATAGGCAAAAAGTGCCGTCCTGGATTAGTCTGTGCAGTCCGCAAAGGCTGATCCGGGACGGCACTTTACGCTTGTACATTAAGCCCGGTTTTCCACGACATACGTCAAATATATATTAGCGCACACAGATTTTGCATATCCTCGCCCTAAATAATGAACCGTAGCAAAATTAATAAAACATGTCCTTTAAGTGTAATACTCAAAGACTCTAAAAATGATGCTTCTATATTGGAGTACATGTAAGTTATAAGGCATTGACATGAAGATTATTCTAAAGTTTATTATTTGCTATAATAAATCCTTGTAAAATGGACATTGTAAGCAACAATAATTGTTTTATCTAAACAATGGACCGTATATATTCACATCAAACAAGTATATAAATAATGGGAAAAGAGTGTACGCATTCTGAGATAAAAATCAATTTTATAATATGGGTTGTGTTTGTTTGGCCCTTTTCCTGTTTACATTTTTACGTCAGAATTGTGAGCATTTTGTATAACCATAGTTTACAAACGACTCCTTACCAAGCATGAAAGCGCAGTTGGTTAAAGCGCTGTCTACTGTCATTTCTTCGTATGGCTCGTAAGTCGTGAGTTAGATACCCGCTTGGGGTTGTAATTTTTTCCGGCTTTTTTGCTTTTATCGAATATCTTATTGTGTATTGTATCATTTTTATTTATTTAATGCACAAGTCTTAGTAAAGCGTATTTCTATCAAAATAATATAACTTAGGGTGCAATAGGAAGCCAATTTTTCGTTGACATAGGCCCTTTAATATGTAGATTCCCTTATGTCCTATTAATTAGTCATTAAATATAAAACATACACTGCAAGCATTAATGTTATGTTGCTTCGCGCTTGATTTAGTTTATGTCTTAAAGGGACATATTCACAGATTGTTGCAGTTTTCAAGTGTGCCATTAAATGTCTAAACTTGACAGATTTAAGCATTGGAACAAACAAGCTCAAGTATATTACAAGAAAAAAAAAATGACAAGAAACAAAATGTTGCTCCCAACGCGGCTCGAACCCCAGACCTCCGGTTCAAAAGGCTATAGTCTTAACCACTCGGCCATTCCGACTCGTGTAGGCCTGAATTTTTACTTTATTTAGGTGATCCACGTGTTGTCAACGATTTTAACGAAAACAACAGAAACATTCGAACATATTACATCGTTTAGCGTTACAGACGCTTTATAATTGTAGCAATTTCAACTGATCATTTCTTATTTATAGTATATTTTTATGTCCATAGTGTTACTTCGCTCCTTAATATACACTATTCTTTTGATTTTTGGAATCTGCGACAAAATATTTTGAAAATTGTCAAATCGTCAATCTGTGAACAGGTCCCTATAATACAATGTGATTACCGGTATCGCATAGCTAGCACTATAACACTATGTTGTAAGATTTTACGCACGTTAAATATGTCGTATGTGTTCGTATCTATCCACAACTCGTACCAAAACAACACGTGTTACGTATTTAAAAGCACGGCTTATGTTGTTTATGAGTTTATGTCGTATACGTTAGTATCTCTCCACAACATGTGATAGTATCATTACTTGCTGAAAATAAAATTAATCAAGTCTGTTATCACGTCCATTTTCCTTTTTGTTTCTGTAGAACGTTCGTCTATGGTATTCACTAACGTCTCCAAAGTGTCATACCTGTTGTTTAAGTCATTAATATTATTCTCAGCATTTTCGATGCCCCATTCCGACCTTCGTCCGACAGCTTGAACCAAAGACCGTATTTCACTGCACCCCATTTCCAGCTGGTCTACACGATGATTTGTTTGATTTATCGCCGCTTGGCCAATCCCTCCGCCGCTCTCTAGTTTCTTCAGCACGTCGCTTTAGAATGCCTTCAGTTCATCTAATTCATTGCGGAGAGTTTCCATTAACTGAGCATGCACATTTTTCTCGGTCTTGACGGCTTTTATAACATTATTCAATAGCATTTTATCATTTTCATTGTGATTCCCTGCTTCTTCAACGTCTGTATTCTTCGCCTTCTTTCCTCGAGCACTACTTTCAACATTTCCAGATACCAATAGAAATAATTGTTCTATGGCCTGTCTTCTAAATTCTTTCTCTCTCTTAAGTTCTTTTCTCAGGTCATTAATATCATCCTTTAAATCTACAATATCATCCATTTTGATCCCATCGATAGCGTGCTCAACGTCAACAAGTCTGTCCAGAATTCGTTGTGTAGGAACACTCACAAAGGCTCCCGTTATATAAGCCTGAATAATAACAAAAACGATCAGTAGGATGTTCATGTTTAGTTTTTGAAATCAAAACGATAGTCAACTACAGACATAAAATGCTTCCTGCCAACAAGAGCTCTTATAATAATAGACTGATGCACCTCCGCGCTTTCCTGGGTTAACATCAGGTATGCTTGTATCTCGGCTGGCAGCGTTGCACAAGATCTAGGTCAGTGGATGCCAGAATTACACGAACACGTTGGTCAAGGTTATGCTGCAAGCAACGCGTTTTCCAGGTAAGCAAATAACACAACTTCACGAAATAACATGCGATCAATACAGAAAGAACTTCAAGCTTACTTTAGTCTTAAGCATATATGTACAACTTATCGTTATATATGTGTACATACGAAATACAACAAACGCTCGTTTCACAAAAATGAAGAACATACATACATTAAAGCATTGGCACAAATGGACATGCAACTAATATTTACATAAATTGATGATGATTGTAAGAGAAGGCTCGCAACTTGTGTAAAAAATAATAAAACACTAATAAACAATAAAAATGCTACACTGTATTAAAAATTATATATAGCTCTTCTTTTAAAAGCTTTAACATAAATACAATATTTTATGAGGCGTATTAATACATACTTTGTGGCTTCGTTTAATAGTTGTTAAAAAGAACACATAGTCTTCTTTTATTAAATGTAGGTATAAATGTTCACCTCAAATTATCATAAAGAGGAAATACAGCTCTACGCACAAAATGTATTCGTCTTCTAGTTCTTGTAAGGTACACACTTTACATATAATCGCTGTTCTTGGAATACATGTATGTTGACGTGTACATGTTTTCTCTACAAATGTACATGGTAAGACAATTTTAATTTATAATAATATTTCTAAATCTGTAATTCCCTATGGAAAAAATATACTTCAAAGTCATAACCAAATTAAGAATTGGATACACACTTATAATCAAATATTGTTACATAATATAACGGTTGATTTAGTATATAAAGTCTGAATTATACAAGACATAAGAGAATGAAATAATGTGTGATTATTATTTATATAAAAAGTAAAAGCACTTTTAAAAGCAGGGTCGCTTTTAATAATACATTTGGGTAATATGGTTATACAGAGCTTTTTAAATATATAAGTTTTAATATACCAACATACTACACAACCCTTATTTGAACACAACATTTGTGTAATATGGTAGTACAGAGCTTTTAAAGTATATCAAAATTCGTTTGAGCAAATTATTAGGAAATCATGTATGTATGTACATACATGTATGTTTTAAATGGGGTTGGTGTTTGTACAAATGGACACTACACTTGAGGCATGTCGTGGGAAAACCGGGCCTAATGCACGTGCGTAAAGTGTCGTCCCGGATCAGCCTGTGCGGACTGCTGATCCGGGACGGCTCTTTACGCTTTTATGGTATTTTCGGTTTCAAGGAAGTCTCTTCTAAACATAAATACACTGTATGCACATACATTAAGCCCGGTTTTCCCACGACACGTCTCATTTGGAGTTTCTTGTAGTTATATTATTTGAAAAATGAAACGTACGTTTTGACTCAGCATTCAGTAAGTTTGTTAATAAAAGCCCTCAAACAACAATAAAACTCGAATCCTATCAAAACGTCGAGGTCGACAGTGCATTTATTATGTTATATTAATATGTATACATCAAAAAGTTTATCATGCAAAATGTCATGTTACACATTTTGTTGTTAGACAGTTTATTTTGCAGACAGTGTACGTTTCAATAAATGTTTACAAAGAATAACAAAAATGCCGTCTTCATTTAATGTGGTGGGTAAAAACAATGTTTATTATACAAGTAATTACATTAATGATTCGTGGCATCGTATTGTCTCCTTTCAGTCCACTCCACACCATACTATACACCATAGCATATCATGGCATAGCAAAGAATAGCATAGAATAGCATAGAATAGAATAGAATAGAATAGAATAGAATAGAATAGAATAGAATAGAATAGAATAGAATGACTTGGCATGTAATAGCATGTCATAGCATTTAGTATTTGATCATAGCATACGGTATCATATCGCACATAATATTGCGATATCAAGAAATGGTCATTAAAGACGTACATTTCCGTTAATTCCTGCATTTTTATTGTATTTTCAATTCCACGAATCTTATCCGGTCAGTTTGTCCTGGGCGCATATAGGTCCAGTACATGGATGATAACCGTAACAAGGACCTGTATCCGTCGTAATATCCATTCAGATTTGAGAGCGAACAATATTCATTAACCACCAGCCACTAGAATAAACACACGCACAGCAACCTCTGTTATTGTCATTATCAGCATCATAAGTTGAAAACAAACTACCGTTATTCGTATGTATATCTGGACCTCTGTTAAACATGTCTTCAGCATCGCCACTGTATCCAGCTACTTTGAGTCGGTATTTATCTATCTCAGATGAGATAATGAATTCGTCGTAAAGCGCGTATTCTCTGCGACCGCCAAATGTCTCCATGTCAATTCTCATCAGGCGTGGATGACCCCTAGATGTGTTCGTTACCCAACAAGAACTCCCCACTTAAGTTTCCAAAGCCTGTCTTGTAGTCCGGCCATTTGCGATTAAAGTTAACTGATCCATCTAATATGCGCTGAATAACATCCACCCTTTAGTTTCTTTATCAGTTTGACAATAAACGTTAGTGCTTCTTTGATTAGAGTATGGATATACAGTTACTATACCAGATTCTTCCACCGTACTGCGTAACTTTGGGTACAATGTGTCGTCGTGATATTTAGCAGAGCTACTATTCCCTCCATTTAACTCAGGGCACTCGTCCTGATCATTTGCATCACCTGAATAAGTGGGGCTGTTGTGTGTTGTGTGAAGCATATATAAACTAATGGTTTTATTAACTTCATTGATCATGTTCACTAGCTCTTTAGTTTCACTGTGAATCTCACGTCGGACGCATTCAGAGAGTGCAATAATTGCTTGATTGACCTGTCACGTTGCCCTTCCTCGGTGCCACGTGACCAATACTTATTTGTACACGGAGAGAGATGCTACCAGTTTGTAATATTTCAGGAACATACTGGGTTGATGCCAAGTAAGTTTTCTATTTTTTCTCGTAACAATGTGCTATAATACTTTGCTCTATTACGGAATCCTGTTTCCGCCAGTTAAAGTTCGCATAGTACTTGACCGCGACGATGCGACAACGCGACAGTTAATTTTTATAATCTGCAGATCTCGCACTGAAAAATTTCATAGACACGCGAAATTTGGGCGATAATTATCGTCCAAATTTCATGTGTCTATGCATTGTACACAGCGGTAAAATTTATTGTATTGCCCAAATCTTGCATCGCCGCATTTTCGCATCTTTGCGGTCTGGTACACAGCGATACTTATCCCCAAAATGTCGCGTTGTCGCATCTTCGCCCTCGGACAATATGCACGATATGTTAAGGAAAGTCGCACCGGTATTTATTTTAAACCAAGCACCGTCTGACACATAGAGGTTACGCATGCGCAAATAAATTCCTTCTTTGTTACATATAAAATATTCAAAATTTGATCTCACTTTTCACCAAGACCAAGCTACTTTCCAATATATCACCGTACATTGTTGGAAGATGAGGACATAACCTTTTGATAAAACAGCATGTCAAAAAATTCTATGTGTTGTAACTCAAAATATTTACCTTAGAAAAAACACACCGGTTTTGACGGGCATGGAGGCTGCCATTTTGCGCATGAATACATGGGCCAAAAGTTATGAAGCTGGGAACCACTAGACAAAAAAGTAGTGCACAAAACAGCCTTTTTTCTTATTGCTTACATATACCTTTTAAATGATACAAAAACATATCATTTAAACTGTATTTTACAAATTATATGCATCCTGCACTCAGCCACATGTGCTTATTATCTAACTGACAGCATGTAACCCTGAGGATGTGACTTTCGTTTTGGGGTAATTAGACCTAGATATAGAAAACTACATGCCGCAACGCCTATTACCCGTATGCAAGTGAAATGCGTCTGCGCGTCCGCTATATTGGTGCGGTCGTCGATTGTAAACATTGCTATGATTTCTTAGCAAGGTTATCCATAATTAGGCTTTTAATTTGATAATCTGAGGAAAAATCTTAAAATTAATATTGTTTTATTTTGGTATTGTGAATATTCTCTCTAATAATATACAATAAATGTATTATTTCGTGGAATATAATTATAATTATGAATATAAAAGGATGTCGGATGAACACCACTCAGTCTGAAATGCTGATTCAATTTCGGATTAAAATATTTCTGCTAATTACAAAGTTCACGTAGCTGACAAATGAATTGCAAAAATTGATGGCAACAGTTAATACAACTCAGCTTGAAATGTACTAGCCGTATAGATAGATTAAGTATGCCAATACATTTATCCTAGAAGGTGTGTGTGTGTTACTATCATGCATCATCATGGATAATGGTGTTGTGGAGTGCTTAAATAACAACAATCTTAATTTATGCTTAAAATCTGGATTGATACTGACATTAGACTGCAGAGGCACCAAAGCAAAAAATGTTGGAAAATGAGATCCTGGAAATACAGGTATATAAACACTGCAAAGTCATTTTAGTCAAGACACTATGAATATTTTGTTCCATGTATTTGTTTAAAATGACTGCAGTCTGTTAGAATCTAATTGCACTGCAATTTCCATTTGTAAAAACCAATGTTATCCTCGTTCAAACACAAGTCATTCATGTTCACTTTGAATGAACTTTCTTTACTCTTTTTTTATGCTGTTTGTTGTAATTTTTCTTAAAAATCCACTTGCCAGAAGGGAAATTTGGCATTTTGTCACTGGTCAAGTGCAAATTTAGATTACCAGCTACCAGCAAAATATTACTGTGCTGAGTACTTTTTGATGCCATACTACAGTATTCTTACAATATTCTGTATTGTATAAATGGGTTGAATTGACTGATATAAATATTGCCACCAAATATGTATTTCATGACTTTTCTGAGAATATAAAATATCGTTAAAGTTCTGCAAGCCTCAGACTCTGTAGTATAGTTTTTTTTTACATTGATTTGTTAAGTGGTTGCAGGTTAAATTTAAACAGTGAGGATTGTAAGCTTCAGTTGCAGATTTCCACAGCCTTAAATGCAAACATAAAAAATGGTGAAATGACAACATTTTATATATTCTAGCAAAATCAATTTCTAAATCACACACTTCTGTAATCTTCAAAGAAAGGGAGAAATATGAAAACAAATGAATATTCAAGCAATGCACTGAAGTTTCTAACTTATCGGTTCATCGACTTTTTGTGCCCGTTGTAGATTGACTTGTATGCATATAACTATGTTTGCTTTTTACATAGTTTGCAAAAAAAATGTTTGCCTCCCACGAATTCCAAAATATTATGATGAGAATGTCGTAGATAAATAGCATTGAATTAGACGCGCGTTATGTAAGTTTTAATTTGGAAAGACAGTGGCCTGGATCTCCATCTTCAATTTTAAGTAGATTGTATAGTTATGAGTTTCGATATTTGTTTTGTAGAAATGATATAACAGACAGGTGACTTACTTCAATAAATATTCCTTATGATAAAAAATACTCAATTCATTTGCTTTTAGTTTCTTTTCTCGCCAACAGTCTTTCTACGCTATCAGCGTTTTGATTACTTTTTTGCCAGAAAAACAAGTAATACATGTTACCGGTGTCAGTATAGGAATTCGCCCTGCATATAATTAGTCAGGGGCGCAATTTGGGCGATGATTATCGATGTGTGTAATTTCATAGACATGCGAAATTTGGACGATAATTATCGTCCAAATTTCGTGTGTGCACGTTTTTCAAAGTGCGAGATCTGCAGAAAATTAAAATTAAAATGTCGCAATGTCGCATCTTCGCCGTCTTGTATAGAGCAAAATTTTAACTGGCGGATTCAGGATTCCGTAGTCTGCTGTTGGTGATATGTTTACTTCCTTTTTACATTTACATTTTACAGCATCAATTCTGTTGCTCATGGATTGCTACTGAAGAGAACAGTTGTTTAAAGCTCTTAAATAGTATTAATAATGTTCATACATAATCTCCCAAGGCTTTCATTGATTGCTATGTTTAGTTTTTGACATTGCCTTGTTTATGTTTAGTTTTTGGCATTGCTTTGTTTATGTTTAGTTTTGACATTGCTTTGTTTATGTTTAGTTTTTGACATTGCCTTGTTTATGTTTAGTTTTTGACATTGCTTTGTTTATGTTTAGTTTTTACATTGCTTTGTTTATGTTTAGTTTTTGACATTGCTTTGTTTATGTTTAGTTTTTGACATTGCTTTGTTTATGTTTTGTTTTTTACATTGCTTTGTTTATGTTTAGTTTTTTACATTGCCTTGTTTATGGCTAGTTTTTGACATCGCTTTGTTAATGTTCAGTTTTGACATTGCTTTGTTTATGTTTAGTTTTTGACATTGCTTTGTTTAATTTTGACATTGCTTTGACTATCTTTAGTTTTTGACATTGCTTTGTTAGTATAAATGTCAATCACATGCGGACAAGATACAACGATATTTTACCACTTATAATACGAATGTTTACCGGCATAAAATAACTCTAAAATGACTTACACAATTATTAAAATTATTTACTATGAATTCAGCGAAATCAGTTCTCAAATTATTTAAAATAAGTCATTTCGCAAAGTAATTAATATATTCTTAAATCTAAGTGTTTTAATTGAGTCAGTCAGTGAAAAAGACATGGCAATACATTACAGTGGCGTATCGACGGCTAAAACGATATAATATTTTCAAAAATAATTATATTCGAAGAAGTATTTATTAAATGCTTGCTAAACACATAGGTCTCGTTTTTATAAACAGACAGTAATTTAATTTATTGTTTAATTATAAAAGTGGTCACTTAGACACATTTCGCGGGCACGGGAAAATAAGTAGAAGTAGTAAAATCGATATGAATGAAATTTACTTGAACTACCGCTATGCGCATGCGCATTATTGATAACTACGAATCCTGTTTCTGCCAGTTAAATTTCGCCCAGTACCTGACTGCGACGATGCGACATTTCAACTATTATAATCTGCAGATCTCGCACGGAGAAATTCCATATAGATGCGATAATTGTCGTCCAAATTGCGTTTGTCTATGAATTGTACATAGCGATAATTATCGCCCAAATCTGGCATCGTCGCATTGTCGAATACGCACGGGATGTTAAGGACTGACGCACAGATATTTATTTTTAACCACGCACCGCCTGACAGATATTATATTATGTTTATATCAAAAAGATACTCATTTTTTCGTTAAATAGGTTACAAATACGAATATTTATTTGCTATCGGACGTCATGTGCCATAGTTTTTACTGTTATACAAGAAAAACAACTTACGAATGTAACCGGTGTCAGCACAGGAATTCGCCCTGCCAACAATTAGTCCTGGGGCGAAGATACGATGATGCGACAACGCGAGATTTGGGCGATAATTATCGATGTGTGCAATTTCATTGACATTCCAAATTTTGACGATAATTATCGTCCAAATTTCGTGTGTGCACGTATTTTTAAAGTGCGAGATCTGCAGAAAAAATAAATTAAATGTCGCGTTGTCGCATCTTCACCGTCTTGTACGGAGCGAAATGTTAACTGGAGGAATCAGGATTCCGTAGATAACTGTAGTGTAGAGTACAAAGTTTTCATTTGGCATTGTATTTATTTTTTCTTAACGATTCCATCAATATAGTATTGCTACTAGAAGAATATATTCGTGAACAATTGGAATATTTCTTGTTTTAATACGTGTCTATATTTATGGGAAATACCGTCGATATGCCCCTTTAAATCGCAATTCCTTGAAACTGGATTCTTAAAATAGGCTAGTCACTAATGTAATTATTGCAGCAGACAAATTGCATAACAATCGGATGTTTCTATGATGTACTAGTAAATACAGAGCCTGTATTTAAAATCTTGTTTCCCGTTTTGTAATACAGAAATGACTGTAGCAGCAAAGGAGGCAGTCTTGTTATAATTAAGGACGAACAAACTCAACAGTTCATTATGGCCGCTCTCGGTTACCTAGGCAACAGTAGGCATGGCATCTGGATTGGACTGTCGGACAGTCGCAAGGAATTACATTGGGAATGGGTAAACGGTATATACATATTTAATTACTTCATAGCTAAATGACATATGGCGAATTAATTGGCATTTTGTCATCGCTTATTTATCATGGGCAACTTTGGGTACATTGAAATCATTACAATGCTTATGTGGGTAGATGTAATACCTGGACCGTAATTAAAGCTGTGGCTAATTTCCTACGCATGACGACCATCTGAGCACAATGTAATCACGTTTTATATCCTCGCCAAGGTGAGTCACTGAGCGGATATCGCAACTGGGCCGGAAATGAAGGCGGGGCTAATGGGCTACACTTGACCCAGGACTGCGCGCAGATCCGCTGGGATGACCATGGACTCTGGCATGACAGGGAGTGTCACCTCTGGCCGCAGACGTTCTCGTACATTTGCCAGTTTGGTATGTAATGACTAAAAGGGCGTACATAAAGACAGGCAGACAGACAGACAGACTGGCCTTGGGCGGGCAGGTAGGGCAGACAGACAGACAGACAGACAGACAGACAGACAGACAGACAGACAGACAACAAACAGGCAGGCAGGCGGACAGACAGACAGACAGGCAAATATATATTTAAGATATTTTAGAAAGAATTATTCAGGTTACAACACACAAGTTTGCAACACATAACATATTCAAATTTAAAATCTAGAACAATGGTATCACTAACCTGTAGCTTATAAATCTATCAGAAGAAATAACACTTGAAAATCACTAATTTCCTCAAATAGAAATGAATATGCTACAGAAACTATTTCGAAGCAATTTAAGTACTAACATTTGTTTGAATCAATCAATGTGATGTTAAAAAGTTAAATAGTTTTAGTTAATGTGTGTAGATACCTAGGATGGCCCATGAAATCCCGAAAGCTTATTTCCGATTGGGTAACTTGGGTATAATACTTACTTATGTTAACAAATTTATGTATTTAATGCACTTGAGGTACTTTATAAGGTCGCGGTGGCGTGGTGGATATGGTGTCCGCATAGCGCTCGGGAGGTCCCGGGTTCGATCCCCACTCTGGGGGCGTTCTCAAGATCTCCCCCAAAGACACCAAGTACTGGTTCTACCCAGGAAACGGACTCGAGAGTTTCTCTATAAGCCTTAGGCTTTCGATGCAATCGAGCTAAAATAAATAGGTTTTAACTAAACTATTTGAGGTACTGATCGAAAGAACAACGTATATGCATGTATGAACAAACAAATGTTTATAGTCACTAGTAAAAATAATAGGTGAATGTTCTCATGCAAAGTAAGATTATTAAAACAAAACCATAATTTGTAAACAGCTTCAAGCCGATCATGTTTGAACTTCGGCTTAGCAAAAAATAAGTTTGAATTGTACGAGTAAAACTTACATTCAATAATGTATCCTTCACTTTTGTTCAATACAGAAATGCGTCCAACAACAACGACCACCACCACAACAGCGACGACAACAACAAGTATACCAACTCCTATGCCAACACCCACGGTCACAACTACTCCAGTATCAACAGCGACGTCAACAACTACTCCAATACCAACAACGACATCATCAACTACTCCGATACCAATAACGACAACTACTACACCCAAACCAACAACGACGCCATCAACTAACCCAATAGCAAGCACGACGTCAACAACTTCACCAATACCAACCACGACGTCAACAAATACTCCAATACCAACAACGACGTCAACAACTACTTCAATAGTAACAACAACATCAACAACTACTCCATTAAAAACAACTCCGTCCACAACTACTCCAATTACAACAACGACGTCAACAACTACTCCAGTCCCAACAACGACGTCAACAACTACACCAATACCAACAACGACGTCAACAACTAATCCAATACCAACAACGACGTCAACAACTACACCAATACCAAAAACAACGTCAACAACTTCGAAAAAGCCAACAACGACAGTAATTCAAGTATTTAAAGGTGAATATGAATAATCCGCTCAATATAGCAACACTATCCCATAGCTGTATGGACATTTATATATATAGATATACTGAAATACTGTAACATGGGTTATTTATTAGATCTTTCTTGAAACATGCCTATTTAATTAACAAACACTTAATTTATGAATAACAATGATACAAAGGAACGTTTATACATGCGTGAATTTATATATTGTCAACAATTGAGAAATATTACTTATGTTTTATAATACATGCATGCAGGCGATAGCGATGTTTTATTAGTAGTAGACCCAAATATATCGGAACAGCGAAGTACCGCCCTTGTAACCGAAATACACAAAATATAATGCAAACTACGATTAATAAAATAGTTCCATACAAAAATTATAATTTTCTCCTTATTTTACATTCAATTTGCTGCAACAAAAGAAATTTAATGTAAACATTATAAGTCATAACATTTTTATTTTCCTTGCTGCATCAATCATATCGCTACAAAACTAAATAAGTAACTTAAACAGATGAAAAAATACATGTGACATCAAGAAGAACTGCTATTTCGGCCGGTATAGCCAACAAGCGCCAAACATTATTAATGCTTTAGTCTAGAAAGTTTAGTATAAAATAAGAGGTGCTTTGTTAGTAAGACTACTGTGAATCCACATCATGTATACCACAGTTGAGTTCTAACACTTTATAATCACACAATTCCTAGACTGAGAGTTTAACAGACCCTGGATAATCCTGTTCAATTATTAACACAACAGATGGAGACTTAAATGCTTTTAAATGCTTTAAATCCACACCTTAGTATCCAAATTTTCACTCGGCGAGAAAAATGCAAAACAATCTACAAATGACATCACTAAACAAGTGATGACGTGAAAGCTAAGTCATCGATCAATAGCATCCACACGGGCGTATCTAAGCTCTTTGCTTTGCCTGGGCATAACTTGTCATTAGAAAGGATAACATGTTAATACAAATCTCAAAATGCATTTTTTTCTTATTGTCATGTTAAACAAATCATCATTATTATCTGTGATATAAATGCACAATAAATTAGACGATCTACATGCATCTAGCAAATAGACACATCAATGTGAAATCAAATCCGTGTTAAAGCTACGATCGTGAACCGATGTTACGTCATGAAGATTTTCTGTGGTCGCTTCTAAGAAAAGGAGATCTAATGTTTACTTAAAATACCATCACATGTACATGTTACATGCTAGTGAAATGAAAGCGCTTTGTTTAATAATAACACTTGTAGACCTTGCATGATAGAACACTATCCAGCAAAAGTGAAAAAAAATGTCAAATTGATTTTTGTAGAATTAGAACTGGAACGAAATGTTCATGTGTATTAATTATAAAAAATATTTAATCAAACGTTAACAATTAATGCAAAAAAACGTAACATTTAACAGTACAAGACATCTTAGTTCATGTCGAAATATAATTTGCATAAAAATAGGACACACAGATATTACTACGCCGGTGATAAGGCAATGCGTTCATACGATTATGAATGCATACCCCTTCCCTTTTAAAATGCATATGAAATGTAAATATAAAGTTTTGTCTTGCAGAACTGAGGGTTTGTTTTGTTACATGAACTCATTACAACGTCATGTCTTGCATAACTCAGGGTTTGATTTGTTACATGAACTCGTTACAACGCCATGTCTTGCAGAACTCAGGGTTTGATTTTTTACATGAACTCGTTACAACGTCATGTCTTGCAGAACTCAGGGTTTGATTTGTTACATGAACTCGTTACAACGCCATGTCTTGCAGAACTCAGGGTTTGATTTGTTACATGAACTCGTTGTACAACGTTTTGTCTTGCAGAACTCAGGGTTTTGATTTGCGTGTTACATAAACGTTATGTCACGCAGAACCATGCGATTTTTAAAAAATAGCAAAGAAATATCGCTTCTACAACAAATGTACATGTAATAATTGTCAGCTTAAAGTTTAAACTGCTATAATTATGACATAACAACTATTCGTACCGTACAGGAACGTTTTCATGTGTGCCTTTTTAGGAAAGTAAGTATTCAAACAGCGTTCCGTACAGTTATTAAATCGTATTTTCGAATATATTCGAATAAGTAATTCCACTAAAACGAATATTCGAATAACAATTTCAGTATTCATTCCGATCCCTAGTGTAAACACACTAAACACACTGAACATTCGCAGAGGTCATATATTTCTTGCCTGGTGTACAACCGCCCTGCATGTATTCTCTTCATTTACATGTTAGTACCTCGTCAAGTCCGTATAATTGTTCTATGATGCACCTATTAATATTTTCCCCCGGGGGGAGCGGCGGGCTGACCCAGGGGAATATGACTAATTTTTATTTTTTGGGGTCTAATTCCCCACCCTAGAGCCAAGCATTTTTGTCTAAATCCCCACAGTGGGAGCTGCTTGGGGGCCAAATATCACCGGGATCTAAAATCCGATGAAGTCTATTTCCCGGGACCCGGAATTATTCGGCGTGTCAAATTCCAGCCTGTCGGGAATTGCTTTCAGTCTAAAGTCCCGTATATGCCCCCCCCCCCCCCACACTCCCCCCTCGGGGGAAATATTGATATGTTCCTCGTCAAGTCAGTACAATTGCTCTATGGCGATTATATTATTTTAAGGCTCCTACGTCTACATCGAAACAAGTGCACCTCGGAAGATGGGTGACAAGGCGTGGCTCCTGGGACCCGAAATAACGGCCTACCAAACGATCTGTCTGACCTTCTGGTATTATATGAACGGTGAAAGCACGGTTACGTTAAGTGTGTACGTTTCCAGCAACGGCACGTTGCCTGGTAGCCAGCTGTGGACGTTTAGAATAGACAAGTTTCACGTTCCTATTTTCAGTGATTATCACGACACAATAATTTATCAGCGAATCGAAATCGAGGCTCGCGATGTATTGCTAGTGGTTAATACTGGTTGCATAGTGGTCATTTACAGTTTATTACTTTTAAAATGTTATAAATATTCACATATTTTTACTTCCTAATAAACAGAAATGGCATGGTACATAATATAATTATGATTTATGAAAAAGAGAGTGTCAATTTAATTAGTAAATCGTCGCTAATAAAGAAAAAAGCAATTGAGACTTAGGTACTTTCTCTGAGACTGACAGACTTCGTATTGTTTAAACCTGGTCTTATCAATTATAAGATCATAATCTTGTATAAACACATGACCATTATTATGTAACCAGAATGTTTATATAGGTCCTCATTTTAAAATAACATGTGGCACAATTGCGTAATCAAAGTGCATACCAATTAGCGAAGTAATACACGGGTCATTGTCTCGGCAGCTATGCCACTGACTTCATGAATCTACTTGATAACAAATGAAATAACTATCATTTAAAATATAAAAAATAACTTTATTTAAGACAAAAATTTAGTTTTATTCGCAATTATCGTGATCATTTGGTTGAACTCATGATAGTTTATCAGTGGAATGTAAATGTGTTTGTACACAAAGTTTGAAGACATATAAAAACGATAAATGACACTGCTTTTGAACGTTTTGATATTAAATAATTATGTTTTATTTCTCAGTCATACTTTTTTGTTTGTTTTTGGTTCTCTATCAATAGAGAGTACAAAGAAAAAACGTCTTTGATCAATTCTGGTTAACTCGATCGGTAGAACTCGTAAGTTGTTTCACTCAAATGAACAAAAAGCATACTCCGGGATATCACTGTCTTGCACATACTGCATATATAATAATAATAATAATAATAAAGTAACATAGTAATTATGTCAAACATAGTTTCGTTTGCAGATTTGTGATTGTTACATTATTTGCATTATAATTTAAGTATTTGAAACATATCCACGTATACATAATTTAGTGAATAAAATAGAGACAAGTTTAATGAAAAAACAACCAACATTTTATAAGTTTATTCGATATTTTCTCCACTTAACATTATTTTCCTTTATGGACAATTACAGCCAATACATCGTCAGCCTCGTTCTCGATTCGCTTTATCAAGGGAGACAACTCCTACAGTACTCGATAACGGGAATGTGAAAAGGGTATATTGAAATATGTTGACAAAGACATCGCACCCTATGACTAACCAAACATACAAATAATTTTTTACCTACTTTATATTTTATCAAAATGTACATTTGTTGATGTTCTGAATAAACTTGACACGAACTTTTACTGGAAAATATCCGATTTTATTGATTTTGTAGCGTCAGTACGCAGCACTAACGACTTATTTTCAGTTAAATGCTACGAACACAACACGTTGTAGACATGTCTTCGGATTCGCACAGTGCAGGACGGTTGAACGTTAGTTTAATACGTAAACATAAACAGTGTTCGGGACCGCGAAAACGCTATTAAATGTGTTGTTGTATATAAAATCGTTACGAGTTTTATTGTTGTTTTTTTTCCTTGCTTAAAGAAAAATATTTTCTGTCCATTGCGGAGTTGGAGGCTTTAGCCTTTCTATAACAAACTTCGCCAATGCGAATCTTTATGAAGGATAATAACGTTAACATAAAACATTCACAGTAGATTACCCAGATCTGCGTCTGATTTCAGGTCCTATTCGAGGCCACCGTTGGTGACGGTTACCTAGGTGATATCGCAATTGATGACGTCACATTTTCAAAAGAGAATTGTCAGGCATGGCCATCTGGCTCCATGTTGTCCCACCAAGTATTAGTCGGAAAATAGTGTTTGTATATAAGCCTCGTGGTCCAATGTGTCCTATATTTATATATATAATACTAATTGCTTCAACTAATTTAATACATTAGGGATACACGTATGTTGAAGAAACATTGCGATTGTGGTAGTTCGATGACCTATAGATCCAGTATACCAGTGATTTCCAAATAATGAAGTTTGAACAACAAACACGAATAATACTTGAGTGCATCGTTATTACATCTGGCCACGCTCGAGCCGAATGGAACCGATATGTGTTAATGTTTATTTCAAAACTGACAGTGTGAAAAATGATCATTAGAAGTCATTGCTTAGGAAAAGCAGGAAACACACGGAGTATCATATTGTCAACAAATGCTGGTAAAGGATATTGAATACAAACCTAACAATATATGCTCAACACAAGAATATCGGTAGAACAGATGGATGCTCCCCGATGCCGGTTTGCCCTTTAAATGTGACCTTGACCTCAAATCTTAGAACCTGATTCATACGGAGACATGCTGTCATGTTGAGGCTAGCATTCATGTGAAGTCTTAAAATCCATTCAAGAAGTTATCATTCATGTGTAGTCTTAAAATCCATTCAAGAAGTTATAAGTCTGGACAAGCAAAAGGCCAATTTCGCCTTTTGACCTTTGAGTATGACATTGCCCTTTGATCTACAGATCTTATTCATGCTCGTAACATGCCGTCTCATTTAGGCAAACATTTGTGCCATTTAATTCGAAAATAGCTCAATCCATGACCATGTCATAGTCAAGACAAGCAAAACACTGATTTTGACCTTTGACCTGTATGTGTGACCTTGACCTTTGACATATGGATCTGGTTTGCATACAATTTATGTTGTCTCGTGGAGATTAATATTTGTGCCAAGTGTTTTTTAAGATCCATGGCAAGCTAAAGCACAGACAAGCAGAGTGTCAATTTTGCCATTTGACCTCTAGATGTGACCTTGACTTTTGATCTAGGGACCTGATTCATGAGCGGTACACACCAGCTCATTGCAGCAAACATTTGTGCCAAGTAATTCTAAGATCTCTCCATCCATGGCCAAGTAAATAACCCTATTAATAATCAAAGGGCAATTACTCCCTGAAAAATCATCAGACCGGAACGACCTGACAATATGCGCATGTTTCATTGGTAGGAAAGCTGCATATTAAGTTACATTGCATTCAGGTTATTAGTTCATGAGATCTCGCGCGGAAACGAAAATTTCATTAGAAAATGTTCTACTAGTATTTCGAATCAAAGGGCAAAAACTCCCTGCAAATCATCGGACCGGAACGACCTGACAATATGTGCATGTCCACCCTATAGGGATGCTGCATGTTAAGTTTCATCAAAATCGGGTCATTAGTTCCGAAGATCTCGTGCGGAAACGAAGTATCGAAAGGATGGAAAGACGGACGGACATGGAGTATAATGGATAAAATCATCGGGAAAATTCGTTTAACACCCGGACGAACTGAATTGCTGTCAGATTTGAATTTGGACGGACGGACAAAGCGGCGACTATATTGCTTCCCCTTTCGGGGAGCATAAAAACTGGACACTTTTGCTAAGGTAACTAGAGCTTTTTCACAGGAGTGGCAGCGGGCCCCAAATGATAGCATGTTTGAAGGTGAGGAACCGTTTTCTATTTTTAGTAACGGTGACATTGACCTTGATCCCACCCACCCCCTATACAATCGCAAGCGATGTCTTGATAAAAGGAATCTATATTTGAAGTTGAATTACAATAGCTCAATTCATTCTCGAGTAATTGAGCGGGAACCGTTTTTCTATTTTTTGTAACGGTCACCTTGACAGTGATACCATCCACCCCCTATGTAATCCCAAGCCAGGTCTCGATATAAGGTATGTGTGGATGAAGTTTCATTAAAATATTTCAATTCGTTCTCAAGTTAGAGAGCTGAAACCAAAAGTTGACTCAGCCTGAAAATGAAAAATTAACAAAGGGCAATAACTCCTGAACCATGAAGTGCAGAGTAATGGTTCTTGTGCACTGCACTTCTCCTTAATGAGATCTATCCGCCCACGAAGTTTCAAATTAATAGCTGAAAAGGTTTTGAAGTTATGAAAGAAAAACATGTAAAATGTTGACGGACGGACCGACAGACGGACGGACAGGGTGATTACTATAGGGCACCCGCAAAAAATGTGGGCCCTAATAATTGGAATATGTGCCAAGTCAAACTAACACGTTTCGTACCACAACTTAGCTTAATGATTGTCCTGATTTTTACTTAGTATTTCATTTCTTATTTTCGGAATGAAGCGGGTTAAAGTTAAAACACGGAAATTCTACGTTTGCCACGCGAAGTAATAGCTTAAAACGGAAATGCCCAGTTGCTTATTGTATAAAATATAGGTTATTTAATCTTATAACGAACAGGTTCTGTAATGTACAATTACAAGTGCGTCCAGTAACAACAGTCACTAATGCAATACCGACAGTCAGCTCAGTTAAAAGTGGTAATCAAATACAAACACAAGATTCAGCATTTAGAATTTATTTTTGTTTTTAAGAAAAGTTATACACAAAGAAAGGCGTAAATGATACATATTTATTGGTGTACACTATTATGTGAATATTTATATTAGTAACTTGTAAACACATAACATTTGTTTTAACGAATCAAGTTTAAGTTTCAAACCAACAACCAGTGCATAAAAACTGAATATATGACCAACATAGATCTTAATCGTATCAATAAAAATGTGTCCGAATAAACTGATACAAAAACAAAGATATACCAAGACATTAAGGCACAATATGCTGAAACTCAGTCGAAGATATATGTGTCAAAGCATGAACTTACACAAATAGTTGCACATCTAAAGATGTTCACACTTTATTTAAAAAGGAAAATATATGTGTATATGCCAACCATAAAATATACATGTTAATTATGGTGTTTTATCACTTTATCATTACATACTACACTTAAAACGCATGGTTTTTTCATCATACAGATAATATTGAACATACTAGGTCAAAGAAATATACCCGTATATTCCCCAATAAACAACCCACCCTAATAAACGCCCACCCCCTCTCCCCTCCATTTTTGACAATACCCAAAACTCTCAAGCCAAATTAATGCCTTCATTGTGTTTAAAAACACTCAATGTAAAAAATGCATTATTTAGGTTCTTTACAGTCAAATTATAATGGTTTTCTATAGAGATCTACTGATATATATGACAGAACATCAAATTAGAGGAATCATATTAAAGGGACTTGTTCACTGGTTTTTCACATTTTTTGAAGTATACCCATTAAATGTATTAACTTGACAGATTTAAGCATCGGAACTAAAAACTCAAGTATAATAACAAGAAAAGTATTTAGAAAAACATAAATAAATAAATAAATTGTCCCACTCGGGGTTCGAACCCGGGAACTGCATATTAAATGGCTATTGCCTTAACCACTCGGCCATTCTGACTTCTGTATTTCACCCTGAATTACTTTTTGTAAGTGTTCCACGTGATGTCAACAGTTTCAACGCAAACAACAGAAACACTCCAAATTATTCCATCGTTTAGCGTTACAAACGCTTTATAATTTAATCAATTTCAACTGATGATTACTCATAAACGAAATGGTTTTTTACAGTATACTTCTTGGTCCATAGTGTTATTTTGCTCCTTTGTATACACTGTTCTTTTATTTTTGTAATCGGTAAAAAAAAAGTTGAAAACTTGTCAATCTGTGAACAGGTCCCTTTAAATGCTACATGAGGAAAATGTAAAGCCCCCAGGGGCGTTAATTAGGGAATTTACAGGCATGTTGTCCGTATTCACATTGCCATGTATAAGAAATGAATGACACAATAACACTAAAAGTTACAATACATGATATAGGGTTTGTGTACACCAACATATTGTTTTAATTCATTATAGATGATGCATGTAGTAATATTGTTGTTTATTATACTTCACTTGATTATTTCTCTATATAATGCATATCAACTGCAGCGGGCAACAATTTGATGTCGCCCGGCAACGTCACCCACTACCCCTATGTTGCCCGGTACGCAAATGATACGGGATTGTTCGGTATAATAAAATAAATATTGCCTTCCTTGAAGGTGTCATTGCGTCTCGTCAACCCTCGACAAACACTGTCGACATCGGCTAAAGCCTCGGTCTCGGTCGACAGTGTTGCCTCGGGTTGACAGTATGCACTGTCACCCTCAAGGAAGTCAATATATATATAATATATGAGGCCATCCATAAACTTTACTACTTGCCAATAAAAGCTATTGTTACACCAATTTACATAAAAATACAGTATGTCAACAATGCATTACCTTTTCAGGTCAAATACCGTCTCATTTTAACTCGATTAACATACAAAACAACATACAATGTTCAAGAATGAAGAGCACTTGTATAAAAATTCAGTATAAACTTTTGCAATTTAATTTTGTTTAAAGGATCGTCCATAAAGTGACCTAATAACTGATAATGAGATGGTGAAAACAATTTTGCAAAATGCAAGATCTGAGAAAATAAATGAAATGTGTGTAGTGAGTTATATGCCATAATTTATCAATGATGCTGAATACCCGCGTTTGCACTATCAGTAGCTATACCAAAGGACATTTTTCTGAAATGTAATTGATAATCAGGCTTACTTCTAGCATTAGCTGGTCCAAAAATATTTCAAATTGTACATGTACCAAATCTGCAGAATCGAAGAAAGTTGTACATGTTTTTTTTTTCTTAGAACAACCATCGATACATGCACATTCAACTGTGTTGATTTACAGAAATTACTTAAAGCTATAGAAAAAGTGACACTGGCCAAACTATTTTTCTGGCTGTCTTATTATGTTTACATTGGTCTACAGCCACCATCAGTAAGATTAAGATAGTTGGATACTGTTTTTTGCAAAAACACTGATCCTCCAAGTAAAACTGTTTACAAACTCTAGCTTATTTACTGCAGAAAATTGTGAAGATGCGGGTTTAATCCGTCTCTTCACCGTTAACATTCGGTGAGCGGCACAACATTCTACATAAAACACAAGCAACTTCGGCTAGTTTGGTAGTGTTGAAAATGTAAACACCAAACTGAAATTCACACTGTTCAAATACCATTTATTTTATGAAAATATTTACACGTTTATATCTCATAATGAATTATTTGATCTGATTATCTCAACATTAAAATATACCTGTTTAGTCTAGCGTGTATCACCTTGTTAGTGCCTTTCATGTTCAAACCCCTTTCAATGAACAGATTATCATTTCAATCTATGAAATTTTTCTATGCAAAAATTTGAACGGTAGGAAACAATTCAGTAATGCACCAAAATACAAAAATAGTTGATCTATATAAGAAATAACTCGTGCGGATAAACTATACATTCACATAAAATATGGCTATGTACACATTATTTTTTATTATAGATTTCCTACAATATGTAACAGTCATGATACATGTTTAGTTATGGATATATACATGAAATATTGCATAACATTTGAGAGAAATAATGGAATGGTTAAACATGTATGCAAAATTAAGATTTGGTACAAGTAAACATTCTTAGTCTCAAAAAGCATACACAAAGAAGTTTTACACAATCAACCAAGTATATCATATAAGGCATTTAACGGTTATCAATACAGAAGCACAGCTGCGAGACAAAGCATATGGAATATTATTTTCTTAAGAATGGAAAATCAGAATATTAATGTATAACAATGGCAAAACGCTATTTCTATTACAAAATCAACACTACTCAAATCAATCATCTCATCAAATCAAACTTTAGAGAAGCTAAAAAGCATAAGCAAATCTTGCAACAACAAATTATGTTTTACCACATTCTTTTCTCCATGTTTCATTGACATGCTACTATAATAACAAACAGCATACCCGATACTGTTTATGCAGGCTACCAAAGATGTGAGACATTTGTACAATGCAATGACATAATAAAGAAACGCATACCAAATGGTCTCTTTGTTTTGCTTTAATCATGCTAACTACATACTTAGAACCATGGTAACAAGTTTCAATTCATGACAAGTTCAGAACCATAGCAACCACAAGTTCAGAATCATGGTAACCTCAAGTTCAAAACCATAGTAACTTCAAGTTCAGAACCACAGTAACCAAAGTTCTGAACCATGTTAACCACAAGTTCAGAACCTCAGTAACCACAAGTTCAGAACCAAAGTAACCACAAGTTTTGAACCATAGTAACCACAAGTTCTGAACCATAGTAACCACAACTTCTGAACCATGGTAATCACTGTTTAGAATCATGGTAATCACAAGTTTTAAATGATGGTAACCACAAGTTTAGAACCATGGCAACAACAAGTTTAGAATCATGGTAATCACTTTTCAAATCATGGCAAGGTAACCACATGTTTAGAACCATAGTAACCACATGTTTAGAACCATGGTAACCACAAGTTCTGAACCATGGTAATCACAAGTTTATAATCATGGTAATCACAAATTTCAACTCATGGCAAGGTTACCACAAGTTTAGACCGATAGTAATCACATGTTTAGACCCATGGTAACCACAAGTTCAAAACCATGGTCACCAAATTAATTTAATAGCACACGATTTGTTACAAATGCTCAAAACAACTGTATGTCCAGCAGACCTGCTTCTGTTTTGTAGAACATAGCTCAAATAGTTCTCTTGCAAGCAAATTCATATACAATAGATGCCCTTTACTATTTTATGCAGCAGCAGTTCATGAATACATTAATTACTACTACACTTCTAGTACACCCAGTTGACGGGCACCCATTGCGTATCGGTTCCCAGCGAGTCCACGATTTTCCTAATTTCCCTGAACGTATCGTCAAAGCTGTCGTTCACAATGGTTGTGTCGAAATAACTCTTGTAGACTTTCTCAATCTGTGCTGATTCTTCAATGATTTTCAAGAAGTCTTCCTCCTGAATGAGAATAATTTATCTGATAACTTGTAAAGTGTGTATGTACCGTCTTACAACAGATATAGTGGCATAAATACACTTCACCAATTAAAGGTAATTAAGGGACATTTTCTATTTAAAATGGAATAAAAGTTAAGAACAAACATTGCTTTTAAACTCTCAATAAGCTAGCTTTTCTCTGTACAGACAAAAAACACAAATACATTATATACATTGACTTGAAAGTTGGTTTATGGTATATAACACTAGTAAACGATGAAAAAATTCGACACAAGTACTTGTTGATTTATTCTATATTGAAGTGTTTCCTTCGTCATTTTTATGTTTGCTTTCAAGTTTTATTGTCACTTTTATCTTCTTTTTTTGAAAATAACTGATATGAAGGATCGAACATACACACTTTAATGATGTTGATGCAATATTCTGAACAGAATATCACCACAACACATTTTCAAAGTTCTCTATGACATTTAATGTCAATTCCAATTTAGAAAAGACAATGTCTCCTGTCAATTATCGATTTCTCCTAAAAATACTGAAATACTTATTAAAATCACATTTCAAATGTTCTTTTATCGTATCATAATATGTTTAAGTTCAACTAATGATAATGTGTTTCAGTTCTACTTACAGTCTTGAAATCTATGGTGCCTGGACCAGCAATCTGAAAAGCAAAGAATATTTTGACATCATAGCAACTGGCAATTTGCGTATTCATAATCTAAAACCAACAACAAATAAACCATAATATGGTATATTCACTGAATACATCTAAAACCAACAATAAATAACCCATAATATGGTATATTCACTGACATAGCATCATTACAATGACATGCCATGGTATTGAAAAAAGGCATATGAGGAAAATGACACTCCAATTGAAGAGCCATGACTCTGGTTCTTAAACCTAAGTGTAACTTTAAAGATGAAGTTATTTTTTAATATATTCAAGTTCCAACATTTCTTCGAACATACTTGGTACCAATCCATGGAATCACTACTAAAACAAATTATGAAATATGACCACCCACAAATTTGTTCAAAACTTTATGAAAATATGGCTATTTCAAGTAAAATGCATAACGTCTAAACATCCAAGTTATTTAAGTGAGAGCAGCCATTTTAGTCAGGTATCAAAAACGAATGATAATGGTAATAATTATGTCTAAACATCAACAATTTAAGCCACTACACTCAGTTTAACGAATGATAATGGTGATAATTATGTCTAAACATCCACCATTTAAGTCACTACACTCAGTTTAACGAATGATAATGGTGATAATTATGTCTAAACATCCACCATTTAAGTCACTACACTCAGTTTAACGAATGATAATGGTGATAATTATGTCTAAACATCAACAATTTAAGCCACTACACTCAGTTTAACGAATGATAATGGTGATAATTATGTCTAAACATCCACCATTTAAGTCACTACACTCAGTTTAACGAATGATAATGGTGATAATTATGTCTAAACATCCACCATTTAAGTCACTACACTCAGTTTAACGAATGATAATGGTGATAATTATGTCTAAACATCCACCATTTAAGTCACTACACTCAGTTTAACTCCGGTATGGAAGGGGGTGGGCAAGTGTCCGTATTTAACTTGACACCATACAAATGGTTTTTCCGCTTGCATGGTGTGCATGTATAACCCTAGATTACCCTATTTCAAGACTTGCAATGATACAATTAACGACCACCAATGGCTTACCCCTCTGCCAACTCCCTTCCTTCTCCCCTCCTCGTACATAACCATGAGGGCCTCTGCACTAGGGGCTGCTATGAAGATGATGTAGGGCATGAACTCTGGCGTCTTTAGGGTTTTCAGGGACTGTAATAATATAACACCCAGTGTATGAAAACATGCATGTGAAACTTCTAGCAAGAAAATAATTGAATAAGCAGGGAAAGAGTAAACATTTCACTTCCAACTTTATAAATCAATCTGGAAACAGTTAGGAGGAATTGCTAAGACCAAACATCACAAAAATACGAATGCGAGTTATTAACACTTATAACAGAGATTGAACACAACTAAATAAAGAACTGTTGATAGAGCCTTGCACTGTATCATGAATATGTAATTATACACTCTCAACAGGAATATGTAATTATACACTCTCAACAGAGGTTAAACACCACTAAAGCACGAATATTACCAGTGTTTTTGCATGGCATTGGGGAAGAGAATATTAATATCATTGTGATGCTTTAAAATAGCCTACACACTACTTTATCAGAATTGTGTTATTTGTTCTCATAAGAGAGAGACTTACCAACAAAGTGTTTACTTACTGTTGGATTCACGTCAAGCACACACATTTTCCCTGAATGTATCGTGTTGTGCACAGTCTCCAGCTTTGTTCCGTACAGGTTCCCATTGAACACTCCATACTCGAGGAAGAGGTCATTGCGTATCTCCATCTCCATGGTTTCACGGTCAGAGAAAAAGTACTTCTTGCCATGGACTTCCCCCTCCCTTGGGGCTCGGGAGGTGTCTGCAACATCGTACATCAAATTGTTAAACACTTTTCAATTTTTCCTGAAGCTAGATTGACTACTGCTGAACTAAGAATGTCTTCTACTTGTATTAATAGTAATAAACAAAATGATCAGTATTAATCATAATTTCAGGTCATCTTTTACTCCCTAAGAATTTTTTTTTTACAATTAGACACACAAATATTATATTTTTAGTTCACATAATCAAATCATCAAATGTATCCATATCACTTCTCATATCTTCATTTGTTATGTCATGTTTGATTCATTAAGATGTTTATCACACTAGACATGTTGAAAATCACAAATAAACAGCCAATACAATTTTAAACTGCATTGAAACCACCCGTCTGCAGGGGTTAAAATGAGTACATGAGTATATCTAAAACTGATGGTAATCTGATAGAAAATACTATTTTGACGATCGACTTAATTTTCCACTGTATTTAAATGGGCATTTTTGCATACATTGGAATTGCAGATGCAAATCTGCATGCAAGTCCAATGGAATGTTCATACAAATGTTAGCGCAGAATTGCCGTACAAATCTATGTGTGCGCTTTAATAGTGCATTCTTGCATACATACTAGGAATGGCAGATGCAAATCTTCGTGGGTCACTCTTAATAAGTTTCTCCTTCAGTGACCTACGACCCACTCCATTGGCGCCGACCAATACCAGGGTTTTACGTTCGAATGGAGGCATCCGCGTCACTTCCTCATACAACACAAGGTCTGCATTGTCCCAATCTACAAAATAACGGATCGTTATTCTAACTAACCACCAATAAAAATATCCCAATCTACAAAATAACAGATCGTTATTCTAACTAACCACCAATAAAAATATCCAACTCTACAAAATAACAGATCGTTATTCTAACTAACCACCAATAAAAATATCCCAATCTACAAAATAACAGAGCGTTATTCTAACTAACCACCAATAAAAATATCCCAATCTACAAAATAACGGATCGTTATTCTAACTAACCACCAATAAAAATATCCCAATCTACAAAATAACAGATCGTTATTCTAACTAACCACCAATAAAAATATCCCAATCTACAAAATAACAGATCGTTATTCTAACTAACCACCAATAAAAATATCCCAATCTACAAAATAACGGATCGTTATTCTAACTAACCACCAATAAAAATATCCCAATCTACAAAATAACGGATCGTTATTCTAACTAACCACCAATAAAAATATCCCAATCTACAAAATAACAGATCGTTATTCTAACTAACCACCAATAAAAATATCCAACTCTACAAAATAACAGATCGTTATTCTAACTAACCACCAATAAAAATATCCCAATCTACAAAATAACAGAGCGTTATTCTAACTAACCACCAATAAAAATATCCCAATCTACAAAATAACGGATCGTTATTCTAACTAACCACCAATAAAAATATCCCAATCTACAAAATAACAGATCGTTATTCTAACTAACCACCAATAAAAATATCCCAATCTACAAAATAACAGATCGTTATTCTAACTAACCACCAATAAAAATATCCCAATCTACAAAATAACGGATCGTTATTCTAACTAACCACCAATAAAAATATCCCAATCTACAAAATAACGGATCGTTATTCTAACTAACCACCAATAAAAATATCCCAATCTACAAAATAACAGATCGTTATTCTAACTAACCACCAATAAAAATATCCAACTCTACAAAATAACAGATCGTTATTCTAACTAACCACCAATAAAAATATCCCAATCTACAAAATACCAGAGCGTTATTCTAACTAACCACCAATAAAAATATCCCAATCTACAAAATAACCGATAGTTATCATGTTAACAATACACATACATATGTAGCTGAATCAACAAAATGCTAGATTATTTGTTTATTAAAACACCTTCAGATTTAACCTAATCTACAAAATAATAGATTCCTGAAATTCAAATATTACATCTACAAATTATCCCAGTGTACAAATTATAAAATGCTAGCAAATGTCTAAACTTACTGCTAACAAATGTCTAAACTTACTGCTAACAAATGTCTAAACTTACTGCTAACAAATGTCTAAACTTACTGCTAGCAAATGTCTAAACTTACTGCTAGCAAATGTCTAAACTTACTGCTAACAAATGTCTAAACTTACTGCTAACAAATGTCTAAACTTACTGCTAACAAATGTCTAAACTTACTGCTAGCAAATGTCTAAACTTACTGCTAGCAAATGTCTAAACTTACTGCTAACAAATGTCTAAACTTACTGCTAACAAATGTCTAAACTTACTGCTAGCAAATGTCTAAACTTACTGCTAACATATGTCTGAACTTACTGCTAGCAAATGTCTAAACTTACTGCTAGCAAATGTCTAAACTTACTGCTAACATATGTCTAAACTTACTGCTAGCAAATGTCTAAACTTACTGCTAACAAATGTCTAAACTTACTGCTAACAAATGTCTAAACTTACTGCTAACAAATGACGACTGTTCAGCATTACTAAAATTTCAGAGGAGTTTAGTAATAACTTCATGTATTTAGCATTACAATGCTTATTAGGCACTTAATATATGTTTCCTTGAGACTTTCTAAATTTCCCACTTATTTTTCCCATTAACTTAAAAAAAAAAATTTGCAGCTTGATTGATACACAAACAGGCATTTTTCTAACATGCCAATAATTAGTTGTGTAAATATTTACCTACGTATACATAAACTGATATACGCCTAGTTTAACTGGACAAATATATTTTGCTGAACGAACTTAACCAAGAAGATGAACATATTAAATGCAAGTATAGTATGGCTGAACTTCCACTGTGTCAAATATACCAAGGGGCTTATGTCCATGTGTCCATTTTTAGACCAAGGGGCTTTGGGGCAAGGGGCTTTTGTACTACACCCTGATGAAATAACACCCCGTGGGATAAACTTAGCTGTATTCCACACTGTTGAATATAGCAAACACGCGCAGTATAATGACGTCATTTTGTTGTTTATCGTGACATCATTTTATGTTTTTTGTGCTATTTAGTGTTTTTCTTTAGTGTATTTTCAAAAGAAAGGTAGAAAATGACAGAAACAATGGGATAAGTAGAATACTAGGATTAGTGTTGAATATAGGAAAGTTTATCTTGCTCTGCTCGAACATCAGAAGCGCTCGCCAAGGCTCGCACCTCCGGTGTTCTAAGCCTGGCAAGATAAACTTCTCTATATTCAACACTAATCCTAGTATTCTCTATATCTCAAACTCGCTTATGTAAAAGTTGTGTACGCAATATGGAGTCTTTATCTGGACAAGGCCAACTTCAGACATTTCAAATTCTCTGTGACTTCAAGAAAATGAAGTTCACCTGTAAATATGAATTATGGTACCTTTATTTTTTGTGGCATTGTACTTAATCTTCTTCTTCTTCTTTCGCTTCAAACCACACACTGAAATACAAAACAACACCTTCATACAGTAATTATCGTATCGCTTTTGTGTAATGACGTTTAGCAGTATAGTATGTTTCATTTTCATTCAAATAAGGTGATTTTTTCAATTGCATACATGTACTGAATATAACTTCGGTCTTAAAATTACATCTTGGTTTCTATCCGCAAATGGGTCAAATTCATGTTCACTACGAATGTAATAGATGTTCCCATAAATTGTCAATCTAATGCAAACTAGAATTGTCACATGAGCGACGGATATACCCCCTCAATATGGCCTTGTCACAAAACTATGGCATTCGAAAGAAATGGACAGAGAGAGAATGCTTTCATTTGTGAATGGTCAACAGTGTATTTGGAAAAATTTAATTTCAATAGAAGCCATAACTGTAAACATTTAGTGGTTTGTAACCAAAGTTGAACTTGATCTGTATTTTATGATGTTACACCTATGTACCAAAAATAATTTAAATATGTGAAGCCTTTCATGAGTTATTGAACATGTTTTTCGGGAATTTAAGTCAAAAAGGGGCCATAACTGTGTCAAAATTTAGTGGTTTGTAACTAAGTCGAACTTGACCTGTATTTTATGATGCTACACAATGTCATGTGTACCAATAATTATTTAAATATGTCAAGCCATTGTTGAGTTATCGTCTGGAAACTATGTTTCTAGGGAATTTAAGTCAAATAAAGGGTCATAACAGTCAAAATTTAGTGGTTTGTAACCAAAGTCAATCTTGACCTGTATTTTATGATGCTACACATGTATACCAAATATTATTTGAATATGACAAGCCATTCTTGAGTTATCATCCGGAAACCATGTTTTGGGAGAATTTTAAGTCGAAAAGGGGCCATAACTCTGTCAAAATTTAGTGGTTTGTAGCCAACATCCAACTTGACCTGTATTTTATGATGTTACACATGTGTACCAAAAATTATTTGAATATGTCAAGCTTTTCTTGAGTTATCATCCGGAAACGAAAAACCAACAGACCGACAGACCAATGGACCGACAAGCTCACTCACTTTGTTTGTGGGGGTATAATTAATCTGCCATTTTACCTACTCAATGCACATTGGATATCATGTGTTTAAAGGTTAACCTACTTTACACAAAAAGCACGTGGTAAAGCTTGAGATGTGTTTGTGATGTTCCATGAGTGGAAATTAACCTTTTAAGAACAGCTGGGCTGGTATTTATAAAGAATCTTAGTCGAAATTTAAGAAATATCTTAAAATTCTCAAATTTAATTCTTGATTTTTCTGACAAAGTAATGCATTTCTGGAAGATTTTGACACATAATTTGCAATATCATTCAAAGTGTATTAATATCTAGCATTAGTCATGCAACTGTTCCAAAGCATAGTGTTTTAAACACAAATTCTAATTTTGACTTATGTTCAACTTAAGTTAAGAATGGCTTAAGAATCTTTAAAAATATGGGCCCTGGAGAAGAGCTTAAACTTTGTTGCAAAACCTAGAAAGGTCTACAAGTTTGTGAAAATTAATACATGTACATTCAATGTGTTCTTTTACAATTCTGAAAATGAAACTTCAATGCAGCACTTGCCATACGATGGCATAGATGAAATTGTGATTCATTATCATGTTAAATGAACTAAAATAAATTATATATAACATGCTGCACATTTCTTTAGGGAAATAACACTAAAACACTGATAAGGCAAAATGATTACAAGAGTAATAGGAAAATGCAGATCATATTTAGGACATAGACTATGGGTCACATGAAACAAACATGTCTCGCAATTTGCGGAATTTGAGCGATCAAGTCAGAAGCAAGTTTTTGTTGTGTACATAAGCTATGACTCCGCCTAACTCCACTTTCGACTCGGTGACAGCGAGTAAAATGTTTGTTTTATTTGAGGCGTACTGCAGTGCACAAAACAAGGACACTCACACAAACTGCTCTTGGAGTAGTCCATGTCCGATCGCACGAAAGCCTTTCTGTTCTCTTCTAAGTTCTTTGAAGGAATGAGGCCCACTCGGTTGGTATCATCACCAACAATTTTAGCCTAGAAAATAAATAAATTACAACAGTAGTAACAGTTTCACATGAAAATTGAAATAATTTGTATTTTTGTCTGAAGAATGTTCGAACAAATAGTACAGCAGATTCCACTTAATTGAATATCGGATAATTGAATATTTCGCTTAATTGAATAAAGATTGAAAACACCAAACCGTTTGCATTAATTCCCATTATAAAAACACCGCCTAATCTGATAGAAAATATGGTGTCCTACGGTTAATTGAATAGCCAATTATCAGTTGTAGGCATATAGTCCGCTCGATAATCTCATAATCTCCGAGGATACGTATCATATCGCAAGTTTTGACAGTCACGCTTCTATGACCGCCTTTGTTATCATTTCACACCACGCATGAATGCAGCGTCTGTTGAATGTCACGTGACTATAGGTGTACTTTGCGGGTCAAGTACAGCGCATACACATCTAGAAAGCAATGTAGCCTGTTAGTGATTATTACAAGTGAATTATTTTTCAAATGCACCGTATAATGGATAACAAACATCTATGAACGCTTTTCTGCATATTTATTAGCCTTCTAAAGTATGAAACATTTTGTTACGTAACAGGTTTGACATTGTATCATCAAAATGGATTAAATACGATCATATAACATATCTGATTAACATTGAAATAATTTAAATATGACTGATTCCGCATATATGAATACTCCAGTTATTTGAATATTCGGACGTGACAAATGGGCTATTCAATTAAGCGGAATCTACTGTACTTGCATTTTTATATATAAACAAGGTGAAATATGCTGTTGACAAAACACACGGACAACTTGTATATGATAATTTGGTCCATCACCCAGCAGATTTCAAAATCTAAATCTGTCACCATTAAACTAATGTATGTATTCAATTTGTAAAAATCTAGATTTCTTCCCGGGTATTCATGATGCTTCTAGGAATAACTTAAAGTACACTCACGAGACAATTTCTAAACATATAAACTACCGGTATCTGATATGCAATGATTTGGATACAAAAAGTGGAAGATGCTGTAAGAAGCAAACTGATTTTAACAGCATTTAATGAGAAAAACAATTAAGTGCAAAACTGAACAATAAATACCATAATTACCCTATATGTTGGGACACACTAAATGTTGGGATACCCTTTAAAGCTGATAAAATGAATATTTTTTGTGACTCTAAATTTAAGGACACTTTGAAAATATGAATTTTTCCTATTTCTAAATTTTAAGACACTGCTTTCCAAATTGGCAATTCAGTGTCAATTCCGTTAAGTCTGCAATTCAAAGTCGTTATGAAACTGTGAATTTACGGGCATCGATAAATTAGCAAATGTATTAGCAAACTGTAAAAGTTGTGAATTGAATACGCATGTGGATATTCCATATATCTATATCTCATGGCAGCTGACCCCATCAATGTGGCCCCTTGTAGGTGCGTCATAAATTACTCCCTGGGGCAGAGCTATATCCAAAGTGATGTGCTTGTTTTATATGGATTAATATAGACTGTTTGCTCAATTGAACATTACAAATATTAGTTTTGTACCTCAATTTATGACTCTAAATGTTGGGACACATTCAGGGGGATTTATGTTTTCTGCTTCTAAAAATTGTGACACTAAAAGATATAAATCTTTTTAAGTGACCCACCATATAGAGTAATTACGGTAAGATGTTTTATGTTTAAGTTCTGTTTGTTTGGATTTTTCGCCGTTTCCAACAGTATTTCAGTCATATAACGGCGGTCAGTTAACCTACTCACACTTTTCCTGGGTAAGCTGGTTTACCAGTACTAAGTGCACATACTTATGCCAGTAACTGACAACTGCCCTACTTGAATCAGAGGTAGGGGGAGAATGGCCGTAGAAATAATTTCATGACCAATCCCCACACAAGTTATTTGGCCGGGCTGGGAATCGAACCCGCGATCCTCGGATTTGTAGTCCAGTGCTCTACCAACTGAGCTAGCCTGCATGTACAAAGGTTGTAGTAAGGTGTTTTATGAATATGGTCCAAAGCCCTGTAATTCCTAAATTACAAATTTCGCCTGGCGTACCTGCCACCAGTTTGGGTCCTCGTGGTTCAGGATATGAAGGATGTCACCATCTTGGAATGCCAGACCCGCCTCCTTGCTGGGTATTAGACGGTCGTTCAT
Source organism: Congeria kusceri (assembly GCA_027627225.1). Classification (NCBI taxonomy): domain Eukaryota; kingdom Metazoa; phylum Mollusca; class Bivalvia; order Myida; family Dreissenidae; genus Congeria; species Congeria kusceri. The sequence goes on from CM051040.1 coordinate 17,442,076, forward strand.
GGGATTGAAGGAGTAGTGAGTCTTCATGAACATCTGTGAAATACCAATTACGAGTCATGCCAAGATGACTTGGCAAAGGGTATTCCTCTGGATAAACATTTTCTTTATCCAAAGTTACCGTATGTCATTGACATCTGTCTCGCTTGGGTTATTTGTCAGGTGTAATGAAGAAAAAATATTGGCCAAAGATAATTTTTGGCAGAGTAAGCCCAGAAAGACCATGAATCATGACTGTGCAGACCTAAAAGTCCTCATTTTCTCTCATTTTAAAAATTACATTTCTATGCTGTGAGGTGTGTCAATGGTAAAGACTTACATTTCACATTCTCTCATAAAAAATGGTTTAACAAAAGAAGTTAACTGATAGACCAATATGAACAGACAGTCATATACCTATCATGAATGTGAAAAATAACAGCAAAAACAACAGTTTCATGTTTGTTTGTTTTTTACTTTTAATGATGAAATTAACTAGCTGTCAACTATTTATTCTTATGTAATATTTTATTGTAAAAACCTATTTCTAACATGATACTAGCTATTTTTTCTGTAGACAAAGATTAAAACAAGAGATGTTTGTAAAGAGATGTATGCCCCCCGACTTGCAGCCAAGTTGTGAATATGTGCAATTGTTAAGAATTTTTTTTAATATGCAATCCCAATCGAGGTCTCAATATATGGTATGTATGTACGAAGTTTCAATAAAATATCTCAATGCATTCTCAAGTTATTGAGCGGAAACCGTTTTTCAATTTTTAGTAACAGTGACCTTGCCCTTGACCCCCACCCACCCCATATGCAATCCCAAGTGAGGTCTTGATATAAGGTATCTATGTTTTAAGTGTTATTAAAATACCTCAATACAGTCTCAAGTTATTTAGCGAAAACTGTTTTTCTATTTTTAGTAATGGTGACCTTGACCCCACCCACCCCATATGCAATCCCAAGCGAGGTCTTGCTATAAGGTATATATGCTTAAAGTTTCATAACAATAGCTTAATCCGTTCTCGAGTTAGAGAGCAGAAACAAAAAGTAGAGAAACTAGCTTACCGAAAAACTTTTACCTAGCTCGGACGCCGATGCCAACGCCGATACCAGGGCGAGTAGAATAGCTTGCCTTTTCTTTGAAAAGTCGAGCAAAAAACTCTTTGTCATTCTGATGCGTGGCTATTAAACAACTGGGACTAACGCCCTCGTGATTTAATTTCTATGCATAAGAACTCCATATCGTTGTTTATTGGCCGATAAACAATGATAAATCAAACATTATTTCCAAAATATCTCATTTAGTTCTCCTGTAGCAATTAATGGTGAAACCCTCAATTTCTCCCCCTTGTTTCTGCAGATGGTGAAAACATGAATTTTGCTTTTTTTCCTCACCCGTATGAATCTTTCAGGTGAAAACCTACATTTCCAATATTTCTCTCACCTGTGATGTCTGATGGTGATCTACGTTTCTTGGTATGATTTTCAAATTCACCCGCGAATCTGCGTTACGGATTTCTTCCATCAACATCTGCGGCGACATCACCGGTCTGTTGTTAACCTCCCTAACAATATCACCCACATGTAGTAGTCCTGAAAGAAATACCGGTATTTGTAGATGTACAACTGATACGAACTTGAATGCAGTATCCAGTCTTCACGAGTAAGTTTTAAAAGCAGTCGACCGTCGGTCCACCAAACCAGCTAAATCAACTGGACCGTACAACAATTTAGTGGACCACAATTTGTTTGTAGATTTTCATTCACTCTTACGTATATAATATATATGAATGATTTTATTTAAAAAAATAAAATGAAAGCAATAATGGTTTTCAGACTTTTATTCTAACATGAATCATGTATTTATTGCATTCACTCTCACTAAAAATATGGCGAAATATTAATACAAGATCGCCAGTTAAAGCAAATACCAGGTGTATATTTCGTTTTAGCCTATTTGAGTTCAGTACTGGCATAAATGGCCGAGCTGGTATCTGGGTCGAAAGTTACTCAAAATGCGTAGATCACATGGAAACTGCTCAGCTCGCTAGGATTGCAGAACATGGACTCCCTACTTCTAAAGAGTAGGGGTCCCAGTAATTGTTACCAAAGCACCTCTCCCTACCCACTCCTTTAACAATAAATGCTTTGTGTCCAAAAGTTATTTTTTAAAATTTGATTGTCGAGTAATAAAACATTTTTACTTTCACTGACTTAACTTTCGCTAACTTTCATGAAAATGTGGCAGCATAAGTTTTTGGGTGTAATCAGTGTATAGTTATACTTTTGAACAGCTCGTTTATTAAAAACATACATAGTCATAGCAATATTTTCTGTTAAAACGAATGAAGACGTACCTTTGAAATTACGCACTAAAATTCTCTGCGATCGGAAAACACAATTTGTCAACATCCCATTTCGTATTTTAAGCAATCATTTTGCAAACAATAATATAGTGACTTCTTGTAGTATGTAGTATTTTATTTATTATGTGGGTGTTACAAACACGCAGGTAACAACATGCATACCTCACGAAAATGGGTTATAAATTACTTCACCTTTACCAACGAGGGCGTGATAAACATTCTATCGACTACGCTCATCTACATATTGGAAATTTAATGCTTACAGATTTTATCGATAATTGACATGCTGATGCAGGAGAGTGTCATTATATGAAATATCATTTGAATCCATTAAATAGTTTTAGAGTTATGCTCCGCACAAGAAAATAACACTATGTAGTTATGCTCCGCACAAGAAAATAACACTATGTAGTTATGCTTTGCACAAGAAAAATAGGCCATTGGCAATAACTCCATCAAATTTTAAAGAAAGAATGGTGGACCGTGTACTCAACTCATCCTCACAAAGCCCTCTATGATTACATAAAGTATCATTTGAATTGCTTCAATACTTCTCGAGTTATGCTCCTTACAAAAAAATTACACTAGTTATGCACTGCACAAGCAAAATAAGCCATAAGCGATAACATATAAAATATTGAAGAAAGAGTTATGGCTCTTGTACTCTCCTCTCAACGTTCTCTATCAATATATGTGGTTTGATTTTAATACCTTCAATACAACTGGAGTTATGCTCCGCACAAAACAATATGAGGCGCGACGTGGGACAACCGGACTTAGTGCATGTGCGTAAAGTGTCGTCCCGGATTAACCTGTGCAGTCCGCACAGGCTAATCCAGGACGGCACTTTCTGCCTACAGTGGATTTATGTTTAGAAGAGACTTCCTTGAAACAGAAAATACCACAAAAGCGGAAAGTGCCGTCCTGGATTAGCCTGTGCGGACTGCACAGGCTAATCTGGGACGACACTTTACGCACATGCATTAAGTCCGGTTTTCCCACGACGCGCCTCATATACTATATGCCTCTGAAGCTCCCTTCGGGGACATAATAAAACTAAATGAAATAAATACTAAGTGAACTTGTATCAAATATTACTGTTAATTGCAAATGTAGTTGAACAGTAGCTCAAGTTAAGGTAAGGTATTTCAAAGGCCTAGCTGACAATTTGCAGGCCCTTTTTAATGATTTATGCCCATTATAAAATAGCAATGAATGCCACTCTGTGCTCTGCAGACACTATAGTTTCAATAAAAAGCATCTTTATATGTTTTTGAACTTTTTTAATCTAAAAAAATACTAAATAATTGGTTTGAGAATAGGACCCATATTCTGCTCTTTAGATACAGAGGACAAGGCCTGGGGTCATTTTCCAGAAACATCTTAAGTTTATCTTAAAATATTTTCACTGAAGTTCCAATGTTTGTAAGGTAATATTTTTAAAACTACATTTAAATTAATGAATCCAATTACAGTTAAGTAAATAGTAGTTAATAGTAAGTTGATAATAAGGAGGCATTTAGCAGAATTTTATGAATACATGGAATAAAATGCTTAAGAAAAATGAAGATTTTAAGGCTAAGGATAAGATTTCACTTAAGATGTTTCTGGAATTTGACACCTGATTTGTGTAAGCCCCTTGTCAATGCATACCTAACTTGTCGCTCATGCTGCCTGCCAGAATCCTGGCTATCACAAGGTCCCCACTCTCCTCAATCTTAACAGTGATGCCCTGAAAAAACATGGAGAAAATAATGCAAACAGCTTGTTATGTTGTTATGTCATCTCACAAAACAATGACCCTTTAATCTTGTTTCCCATATTCCATTAACAGGTTGAAGAGGTAGAGAACAGCTTAAGTGAAACGTTTAAGGCGTGTTGTGGAAAAACTGGGCTTAATGCATCTACGTTAAGTGTTGTCCCGGATTAGCCTGTGCAGTCCGCACAGGCTAATCCAGGAAGACACTTTCCGCTTTAATGTTTTTTTTTCTGTTTCAAGGAAGTCTCTTCTAAACATAAATCCACTGTAAGCGGAAAGTGCAGTCCTGGATTAGTCTGTGCGGGTTAATCTGGAACGACACTTTATGCACATGCATTAAGCCTGGTTTTCCCACGACATGCCTTATACATTGGTTTTCCCACAACATGCCTTATACATTTCACCAAACAATTTGTATTATTATACCTCACTTGATTATTTCTCTATAAAATGCATATAAACTGCAGCGGGCAACAATTTAATATGGCGTCTGGCAATGTCGCCCGATACCGCTATGTCGCCCAGTACGCAAATGATACGGGATTGTTCAGTATAATAAAATTAATATTTACTTCCTTGAGGGTGACAGTGCGTCTCGTCAACCCTCGACAAACATTGTCGACCTCTGCAAAAGCCTCGGTCAAGTGTTGACAAGACGCACTGTCACCCTCAAGGAAGTCAATATTTATATAATGTCACATGCAACAGTATGATGTCAACCTCGCCTTGAGTTAAGATTGAAAAAAGTTTTTGCCGTAAATCAAGAGAGGCCTTTGTGTAAGAAAATCTACCAGTGCTCATTCAAATCTGTTACTGTGGAATCACATGAATTTGCGGGGTACAAATTTTGCATACTTGCGAACGCGGACGAAGTCACACGATCTTAAATTCGCGCAAAGCCGATTTTGAAAAAAAAGTCAGCTGTGTTTTATAAAAAAACTAACGTGGCGATTATTAGATGAAACACCCAACTGGGCAGAACGCCTGTGAAGGTTTCAAATGAAACAGCTTGTTTGTTGCAATAGCACGTGACAGGGAATAAGCACCGGATTAGGTTAACTGGTAACAGTGGTTCACTTCTGAAGAACAAGGAGTGCATATTTTGGCAAGACAATAGATAATTAATATCACTTTGTATCAAACTGACATCTTGTTAATTAAATGCCGACTGAACTATAGACTCCACATTAATAGATAATTAATATCACTTTGTGTCAAACTAACATCTTATTATTAAATGCCGACTGAACGATAGACTCCACATCAATAGATAATTAATATCACTTTGTGTCAAACTGACATCTTGTTAATTAAATGCAGACTGAACTATAGACACCACATCAATAGATAATTAATATCACTTTGTGTCAAACTAACATCTTGTTAATTAAATGCCGACTGAACTATAGACTCCACATCAATAGCTAATTAATATCACTTTGTGTCAAACTAACATCTTGTTAATTAAATACCGAACTGAACTATAGACTCCACATCAATAGATAATTAATATCACTTCGTGAAAAACTGACATCTTGTTAATTAAATGCCGACTGAACTATAGACTCCACATCAATAGATAATTAATACCACTTTATGTCAAACTAACATCTTGTTAATTAAATACCAAACCGAGCTATAGACTCCACATCAATAGATAATTAATATCACTTTGTGTCAAACTGACATCTTGTAAATAAAATGCCGACTGAACTATAGACTCCACATCAATAGATAATTAATATCACTTTGTGTCAAACTAACATCTTATTAATTAAATACCGACTGAACTATAGACTCAACATCAATAGATAATTAATATCACTGTGTCAAACTAATATCTTGTTAATTAAATACTGCACTGAGCTATAGACTCCACATCAATAGATAATTAATATCACTTTGTGTCAAACTAACATCTTGTTAATTAAATGCCGACTGAACTATAGACTCCACATCAATAGATAATTAATATCACTTTGTGTCAAACTGACATCTTGTTAATTAAATACCGACTGAACTATAGACTCCACATCAATAGATAATTAATATCACTTTGTGTCAAACTAACATCTTATTAATTACAGAACAGAACAGAACAACACGTTTATTTTCACCCAAGTATATACATATACAATAAGGGCAATATAACAAAGCTAACTATTTAATGAATTATTGACTTCCAATAATTCTTTCGTTCGATAAAGCGTTATAATGATCGATATATAAGGGGGGTATTTACAATAACAAGTGATAATACTAATACAAATACTAAAACTAATACTACTAATAATAATAATGATAATAATAATAATAATATTGTTATCAACATAACATCATAGTAATGCAGACTGAACTATAGACACCACATCAATAGATAATTAATATCACTTTGTGTCAAACTAACATCTTGTTAATTAAATGCCGACTGAACTATAGACTCCACATCAATAGCTAATTAATATCACTTTGTGTCAAACTAACATCTTGTTAATTAAATACCGAACTGAACTATAGACTCCACATCAATAGATAATTAATATCACTTCGTGAAAAACTGACATCTTGTTAATTAAATGCCGACTGAACTATAGACTCCACATCAATAGATAATTAATACCACTTTATGTCAAACTAACATCTTGTTAATTAAATACCAAACCGAGCTATAGACTCCACATCAATAGATAATTAATATCACTTTGTGTCAAACTGACATCTTGTAAATAAAATGCCGACTGAACTATAGACTCCACATCAATAGATAATTAATATCACTTTGTGTCAAACTAACATCTTATTAATTAAATACCGACTGAACTATAGACTCAACATCAATAGATAATTAATATCACTGTGTCAAACTAATATCTTGTTAATTAAATACTGCACTGAGCTATAGACTCCACATCAATAGATAATTAATATCACTTTGTGTCAAACTAACATCTTGTTAATTAAATGCCGACTGAACTATAGACTCCACATCAATAGATAATTAATATCACTTTGTGTCAAACTGACATCTTGTTAATTAAATACCGACTGAACTATAGACTCCACATCAATAGATAATTAATATCACTTTGTGTCAAACTAACATCTTATTAATTACAGAACAGAACAGAACAACACGTTTATTTTCACCCAAGTATATACATATACAATAAGGGCAATATAACAAAGCTAACTATTTAATGAATTATTGACTTCCAATAATTCTTTCGTTCGATAAAGCGTTATAATGATCGATATATAAGGGGGGTATTTACAATAACAAGTGATAATACTAATACAAATACTAAAACTAATACTACTAATAATAATAATGATAATAATAATAATAATATTGTTATCAACATAACATCATAGTAATCGTACGCATAATAAAAGAAAAAAGGGCGATCGTAAATAGTCGTGATCGCGTCTATAATCATCATCATCTTACTGGCACATTTATTTATGGTACAAAAATGCATTAAAAAAAAAAAAAAAAAATATTAGTTGGTAATATTTTGCATTCTAGTATATGTACATTTAACAATAGCGATAAGGCAAAGGTACATTTTAGATGATATGTTGTTAACTTTTGTTATATAAACAACTGGTTAAGTAAAAAAAATTAAATGACATTTATGTCGAGATGAGTGCTTGAGAATATGGGTTACACAGATGTTAAAAAATCGCATAATCACATAATTTGATACAAACCGAGATTGATTTATGATAAAGGAAGACTGAGTATAAGCAAAGGTTGTTAGGAATGTCATTGGTAGCTGGTGGCATTGGCCGTCTAAATACAGTAAAGCACAGAATCTAAATAAATAAATGCAAACATGAATTATTGACTATTAAAAGAATAGCTGTTTACAGATTGCTATTGGTAAACATGAATTATTGACTATTAAATAAATAGCTGTTTACAGACTGCTATTGGTAAATGGTGGCATTTACAGTATACAGCTGGAACATTTGCAGTCAGAAGCAGTATATTAATGAGAACGTTTTAGCAAATAAAGCTGTTGTAAAAAAAAAAAAAAAAAAAAAAAAAAAAAAATACGGCTTAAACTTGCTGAAAATAAAACAAATAAATTTGCTTAATAATTAAATACCGACTGAACTATAGACTCAACATCAATAGATAATTAATATCACTGTGTCAAACTAATATCTTGTTAATTAAATACTGCACTGAGCTATAGACTCCACATCAATAGATAATTAATATCACTTTGTGTCAAACTAACATCTTGTTAATTAAATGCCGACAGAACTATAGACTCCACATCAATAGATCATTACTATCACTTTGTGTCAAACTGACATCTTGTTAATTAAATACCGAACTGAACTATAAACTCCACATCAATAGATAATTAATACCACTTCGTGTCAAACTGACATCTTGTCAATTAAATGCCGACTGAACTATAGACTCGACATCAATAGCTAATTAATATCACTTTGTGTCAAACTAACATCTTGTTAATTAAATACCGAACTCAACTATAGACTCCACATCAATAGATAATTAATATCACTTTGTGTCAAACTAACATCTTGTTAATTAAATACCGAACTCAACTATAGACTCCACATCAATAGATAATTAATATCACTTCGTGTCAAACTAACATCTTGTTAATTAAATACCGACTGAACTATAGACTCCACATCAATTAATACCACTTTGTGTCAAACTAACATCTTGTTAATTAAATACCGAACTGAGCTATAGACTCCACATCAATAGATAATTAATATCACTTTGTGTCAAACTGACATCTTGTAAATAAAATGCTGACTGAACTATAGACTCCACATCAATAGATAATTAATATCACTTTGTGTCAAACTAACATCTTATTAATTAAATGCCGACTGAACTATAGACTCAACATCAATAGATAATTAATATCACTTTGTGTCAAACTAACATCTTGTTAATTAAATACTGAACTGAGCTATAGACTCCACATCAATAGATAATTAATATCACATCGTGTCAAACTGACATCTTGTTAATTAAATGCCGACTGAACTATAGACTCCACATCAATAGATAATTAATATCACTTTGTGTCAAACTAACATCTTGTTAAATAAATGCCAACTGAACTATAGACTCCACATCAATAGATAATTAATATCACTTTGTGTCCAACTAACATCTTGTTAAATAAATGCCAACTGAACTATAGACTCCACATTAGGGGGCGCTAATTCTTTACTCAAAATGTCCCTTTATTGCATTGAAACGATCGCAATGCCTGCATAATTTCCATGAATCGGTAAATATTCGCCGTCGTCATAAATTTGTGCAATAGCGGGAGCGCAAAAAGTGCTAAAATTATACCTCCGCGAAAATTAGTGATTCCACAGTAACTTATCAAAATTAGTTGATGATTAAATAAGTTTCGTTTGTTTGTTTGTTTGGATTTTTCGCCGTATTCAACAGTATTTCAGTCATATAACAGAGGTCAGTTAGCCTACTCACACTTTTCCTGGGTAAGCTGGTTTACCAGTACTAAGTGCACATACTTATGCCAGTAACTGACAACTGCCCTACTTGAATCAGAGGTAGGGGGAGAATGGCCGTAAAAATAACTTCATAACCAATCCCCACACAAGTTATGTGGCCGGGCTGGGAATCGAACCCACGATCCTCGGATTTATAGTCCAGCGCTCTACCAACGGAGCTAGCCGGCCCAGCTATTAAATAAGTTATCATTTATCATGCATATGTTCCCTTATTTTTATTGTTCAGTGTAATGAAATAAATATCACACCCCAACGTATTGTCAACCCTCGAAAATGTACTGTCAACCGAGGTTTAATACCACTCTCGGGTAGACAATACGTTGTATCACCTTCAATGGGGTGTGATATTTATATAATGATACATATTCTTAAAGTCGTAAATAACATATTGTTCATTTCACCTCCTGCGACCCATGCTTATTACGGGTTGGTAGGTAGTTAGATACATTGCAGATCCGTTCTATCGCGATATCCAATATATCACGAATCGGCTGTGGATCCTGAATATGTACTTCGATATTTATATAATGATACATATTCTTAAAGTCGTAAATAACATATTGTTCATTTCACCTCCTGCGACCCATGCTTATTACGGGTTGGTAGGTAGTTAGATACATTGCAGATCCGTTCTATCGCGATATCCAATATATCACGAATCGGCTGTGGATCCTGAATATGTACTTCAATATTTTACTATTACACGAAGTTCATAAATTAATCCAGTTTGGTCCGGATTTGCGCACCTACATCGCTACTCATTCATTCACACTCTTGTAGTGCGACGAACAATAACCCGACCCGCTCCATATCAAAGTGTAACAGTTTGATGTCATCAGCTTGCATTGCACGTGCCACCCATGACAACGTGAGGGCTGTCACTTAAATTAGCAGCCGAATTACATGCCTTCCACATGGAGGGTGTATACAGGAACCGTTTGTCATAGATCAATACTGACCTATCTGAACGACAATGACTTATTTTGCTTTTCATATTAAAACCCATTACAATTTTGATCTAAACAATGGTAACATATTTGTAGAGATTGTGTGTTCATGGGTAATAAATCTTTGGAAAATCTGTAACAAACAACTGTGGCAACAAAGAAATATAGAGTAGATAGCATTTTTTGACAGTCTGAATAAAATAATAATGTTCATTACTTTTAACAAAAAGGAAAATTAAATTTTACCCCATTTGTACCCAAAATTTTTAGGCAAATAAAATAAACTATTTTTTACCCATTAAAAAAAAAATATTTTAAGTAGGGGCTATTTTTCCAGGTAGGAAACTAACAATATTTTATAATAGGCCTAACAATACCCACCAAGGGCTCATCTGTCTTCATGATCCCCACAACCCGGATGTCTTCATCCAGATCCTGGATTGTTGACACAGAATCAAACAGCTTCGGCTGGTGGATGTCCTCCACATGGGCCACCTCAAAGTTCCGGTCTATGATGTCGTCATGGGCATCCAGAATGGCCTGAAAACAGGTCAGGTGTTTTAATTTAGGTTTGAATTCTTTGAGGTGTGTCGTGGGAAAATCGGGCTTAATGCATGTGCAGTCTGCACAGGCTAACCCAGGACGACACTTTCCGCTTTTATATTTTCTGTTTCAATGAAGTCTCTTCTAAGCATAAATCCACTATAGGCATAAACTGTTGTCCCCCATTAGCCTGTGCGGACTGACTGCACAGGATAATCTGTGACAACATTTTACGCACATGCATTAAGCTCGGTTTTCCCACGATACGCCTCATTTGTATGCAGTGTTTATAAGGTCAGAAAAAGAACAGGACTCCTATTTACCGACCAATTCTTCGACGAAAGACTTAAGAATATTCTTGAAACTGTTCTGGTCTGAGAAGGCTCTTAAATTGAATTTTACTTGGTGTTCATCAACGCTTATTTTAGAATTCCTTCTTTATATTGGTTTATTTACGACATAAACAACATTTGTACCCGGCATATTTGCAAACGCATATGGTAAGTATTATTTTTTTAGTCCAGTCTATTCTTTATTCTTGAGTCTAAGAATGCGTTGGTTAGTACGGGCCCTGATATTAAAATGACTATGGATCAGGGGTCGTATTCAAGAAACGTCTTAAGTGAAATCTTATCCTTAGCCTTAACATTGTCATTTTTCTTAAGCATTTTATTCCATGTATCCATGAAATCCTGGTAAATGTACACTAAGTATCAACATATTATTAACTACTGTTTACTGAACAATAATTGGATTCATTAATTTATGTGTAGTTTGAAAAATATTACATTACCAAAATTGGAACTTAAGTGAAAATATTTTAAAATAAACTTAAGCTGTTTCTGGACTAGAGCCCCAGGCCTCAAACAAAGGTCTGTTTTTTAATTGTCATGCTCGAACATAAATAGTTCCCTAGGTAGGGATTTCTTTTTAGTATTCACTGTAGAAAGACATCAAATTTTCATCCCAAAACATGCCAGCCTAGTTTTTGCCGTGTTTTTATAACTTTAAAGAATAGCTGCTAAGCAAATAATTCTATGCAATTATTGCATTCGACACACTCAAAATGTAAGTAAATTAAACTCTAAGATTATTACAGCTTCAAAAATATTGCAGTCAAGGGGTAAAATGTATGGTCTGCTTTTTACGCCCATATGTAAACAGTGTATAAATAAACAAATCAGTCATTAGTCTGTAAGCAATATGCAAAGAACGAATTCTTACTAAAATGTTATACTTGGAAAATAAGATTCAAGAATACAAATTGTGAACACATTGAATGTTAACAAAGTTTCATACAGATAAAGGTTGAACAAATCTTATGATATTAAAAACATGCAGCTGGCTTAGTTAACATGGCAAATACTACAGGTTTAATGTCAAATAACAGACCATGAACACTTATGTTAACCTATTTACATTTTACCAGTTGTTGCAAGATAAAATGTCAAATATAAGCTGCACCACCATAGGATGTTTTTGTAAGCTATCTATGGGAATCTAAAGCAGTCATCCTGGCCAACATTTAGTTTGAAAACACTTTTACGAGTTTAGAGTACGACAAATAACTAAATAAAGACTTTACTTGAACTAATGTTCCATCATAACCAGAAATATTTGCATATAATAATTATTGGCATTAACAGTATGGATATCTACTGAATTTAACAATCATACCCACAATACTATAAATAATTATCAAATTTAAAATGGGCCAAAACTAAAGAAATTTTTTGAACAACAAGTCCCCATATGCATCAATGACAGTCAGCATTATACATGGATAAAATAGCAGCAGGTAGTTAGATCCCCAAAGGAGTTTTGGATCAAAGAGTCGGAAAATTGTGCAGTCAGTGTGGGATTTCAACCCAGGACCTCTCCCAACTGAGCTAAGCAGGCCATCACGCCCACATCTCTCCTATAATTAGAAAGTGCATTATCATACCAAGACGAACGCCCTTAATTGTTATCACCAATTCCTGACCTACCTTGACATGCACATCCCCAAGTATGTGGTTCAACTCCCGCAAATCCGGGTCCGAGTCCATCAGGTCCTTGACCTCGTGGTACACCTCAGCGATGCACTTCGCGGCATGCAGGGCCCTCGAGGGACCATCTGGGTTTTGTTCACGGAACTCCTGCAATCCATCCTGGATCTGCAACATTCACAGGAAACATTTTATTCTTAATTCGTTACTTCGATCTAGCCAGTGCCATTTCAATTGCAATGTATTTTTTAATGTGTACTTTGTATTGTTATCACATGCCCATATGGGTCTTGACTTATCAATGAATGTTCAACGTATCGTACAACACTGTTACCATTCAAAAATGCTTATATGTGTCTGTATTTTCATACTTCAAAACCAATACCTGTATTTTCATACCTTTAAACATTCTTGTTTTGTATGCCATTTTTTTAACATTATTACATTTAATTATTACTTATTTTTTTCATTATTGAATTGCATCATGAATGGTAAACCAACAAATTCAATTTCAACAAAAACATAATTGTACACACATCAACTATAGCCTGAAAGGTTGGGTCTGACAGAAGGTTACTGAGAAAGTTGATCTCGCTGTCCGAGGCATCCGTCGCATCCTGCAGCCGGTCCAAGTTATTTTGCAAGGTCTGGACCGCCACTGAAATTACCATCAAACCATGTTCAGTGATTTTTTGAAGGCAAAGTTGGGGCCCTTTTCCCCAGATTTAGGCCATATATTCCCTGGGATTTCAGTAGATTTTGAAAATCAGGAGTCAAATGACCCCTAGTCTGAAATTTCGAGGGGTCAGAATGACAATTTCAGGGGTCAAAATACTGGTTACAGAAATGTTGTTGCTGAATATTTTGTAAATTGTTTGCAAATGGTATTTTGGGTTAATAAAGGTTAAGAACTTTTCAAAAACATCATTATTATGACTTTTGAAGTTTGCAAATGGAAAACAAATGCTTCAAAATGATTCAAGGCAGATTATTTACTCGATTCAAAACTGAATAAATTGCAATTTGCTTGCTTCAAAAAGCAGGATTCTGCATCAATTGAAATCCCTGTATTTCCCCCCCCCCCATTTCTCAAAATGTTTACTCTTGATGTCTAGTGGTTGCTTGATAGGGCAATCAACAAAATAATCAGTATTTTGAAGTCAAAAAAATTTAGAAAACAGTTTTGTATAATGTGAGATAAATGAGATAAAAAAAAAAAGAGGCGTGTCGTGGGAAAACCGGACTTAATGTATGTGCTAATCCGGGACGACACTTTCCGCTTTTATGGTATTTCCTGTTTCAATGAAGTCTCTTCTCAACAAATCCACTTTAGGCGGAAAGTGCCGTCCTGGATTAGCCTGTGCGGACTGCACAGGCTAATCCGGGACAACACTTTACGCACATGCATTAAGTCCGGTTTTCCCACGACATGCCTCATATATACATGAAAGTTTTCTTAATATATTGCATAATATTGTTGTCTAAACTTTATTGTTATTTTTTTAGTGTGAATATAGTCTATGACTATTCTATACCCAAAATGTAAAAATGGTTTATATTTGAAACTCTTTTTTTTTTCAAATTTGTAGTGATTAGTGAAGTACATGTTGTGCAACTCTGTGTCTGACAGTGCATTCTAAGGTTTTGCATAGTCCAGCTTTGTGCTTCAATTATTACTTGAAAGTAGAACTATTTCAAAAGCCTACCAAGGCTTGACTCCTCGACACTGGATGCTGCCGCAGGCATTTCTGGGCCACGTGTTGGCCAACAATGTCACACTGAAACGGGACAACAGATTTTGATGATTTCATTGTAATATCATGTTTTATTTCATGAGTGGTCATTAAAAATCATGTTTTACTAGTTCCACTGTATGGACATAGCAAAAATACTGTTATTAAACTGGGAATTTTTATACAAGATGATTTTTATCGCTCATTCTACAGTTCCTCACATTTTGTCACATCAATAAAATTGTCTTGCTATTTAAGGGTTCAACATCAAAATTATTTGTTACTACACCATCAGACATTACTAGACCTGACCTTATGCCTGCTATACCACATATTAAAGCATTATAACATGTTAACAATAATTTTTGTCAGTTGGAAATCAGTATTCAAACAAGACCATTACTTATCACAAAAATCTGGATATTTGGGTAACAAATGTTGTAAACCAGTATTCGTCGTTATTATATAAAACAACAGTAAGGCCTATTTCCATTACAATCATTTTTAACAATTTACTTTAAATGTCCATTTACATAATTGTCAACAATTTTGGTTGTCAACAAATATATAAAAACTGGTTTTAAAATATCTCAAAGGCAAATATAACAATTGCATACAGCAAACTCATATATAAATTAATAAATTTTGCAGTTTGGGCTGTCAACAACATGGACCGTCATGACACAGTCATATTAAAACATTTCAAAGGCGGTTGAAAAATGTATGTGTTAGGAGTTGTTTACACTATATCACAGTTATGAGTTATTAACTATTTCACCAATCAGACAAGGTACAGCTGTGTTAACTAACCCGGAATGAGAAATAATTTTAATAGACAATGTCATTCGGAAGTGCCAGAAGTGTTGAAGCCCGAGTTTCTGTAGCTCAAGACATAATTGATGTAACTAGCGGTAACCATAGGTTACGTTGCTTAACTTCACAACGCAGTCAGTACTGGTTAGCGAGTATTTGTCGGACAGTAGTATTATCCAGACGTTTTTAAATATTTGCGTTTTGTAACCGCTTTTCATATTTTATCATCATAATACAAGTAAACGCTTGTATTTTCAAGAATGTTTCGTTTTTCTTCTAAAAAAGTGAGATTATTTTTAGGCAAAAACCCAAATGTTTACGTTGATAGTCTGAAACGCATGCAACTGTCGTCTGGGGAAGTAAAATATGTGCGCATGCGCGATAAAATCCCAATTTGGGGCCCAAACAAAGTTTGTGATAGTTTTGGCTGTCTGCTTATTATAACAGACGAACTCTGGCAGAACATTATTTAACCCCCTATGTTACGGATGTGCGTAGTAGCTACATAGATACATAACGTCTAGTAAACTCTTTAAAACACCATGGTTCCGTATTTGTTTCAAAGCCTTACTTATATTCTCTAGTTATCATTAAATCATTCAATAAAGTGGTATTATTCTGATATAAATTACGCATCTGATAATTTGTTTTCTAATATAGCTTAAATAAAGTTATAAAGCGTTTCTCTGTATATTTCACAGTTTAAAGAAAATGCTACTGTCAACATGAAAACGACCGTGTTTTATGTACCCCTTTCTGGGCATTTATTTGTTGCGCATGCGCACAAGTGACACTTATTTTGTTTACATAGGTAAACGGGTGATGAACCCAGGATGTAACATGCAAATTTTCATCGTTGCGTTTGTTCATGAATTAAAACTGTCCCAAAATACATGCATATTTCGTCCGACAAATACTCACTCACTAGTACACTTTAACCGCATCACTGGAAAGCTAGCTCATCAGCAAGGCTGTTGAAGTGACCATATTCACTACATTATGGAATGCAGACCAATTTAATGTTGCCAAATATAAATATTCTTACTTAGTTACATATACAAACAACAATGGGCCATACATTAAATGCAACTTTCTGGTAACTGAAACACTAAATTGTTGCAAAATCAGTTGTCTAGCCAAATGAAATGAAGATGAACTGTTTATACAAAAGATAGGTTTTTAATCGAAACACCAAATATTTAGGAATACAGAGTCTTCATTCTACTTAAACTCAAACTAGATTTACTTGTAAATTTACTGTAAAACTATGTAGGAATCGTGTTGTTTACATGCTGAAGTTTCATTTCCTGTTCCAGAAATCGGCCATTTTTGTATATAACATATCTTAATACTACGAATATATTAAAGCGAATCAATTTAATTGTCACAAATAAATTTAAAGAATCTGAAAATCTGCATAACATTAATACACTTTTGTAGGTGTGTACCTTTGCTTTCCAAGAAGTAATCTTTAATGTTCGCACCTGAATTTTGCAAGCTGACGCGGTTTACAGCAAACACCTGAAGTCACGTGACATAACATCTGTAACGCGCGTTCTGATTGGTCAATACTCGCATAGGTGAGATTCCTCAATGGCCGCATCGAATTAAAGCAGCTACCTCACGCACGTATTGTCCAATATAATTTTATATGCATTAAACTTTGAATATTGTATCAATTTATATTATTGATAAACACAAATTAGTGATATTGTTTTTGCATCTAATCTGGTAAGTTCGTGGCCTCCGGTAAGTTCGTGGATGAAATTATGACGTAATTTTGTCTTCAATGACGTAACGTCGCGTGTCCAAATTCTTTGCAAGTGTGAGCCTAAGAACAGCTTGACTTACTAAAGCACATAATTGCGTACAAAACATCGACAGATAAATATACCATGTTAGTAAAGTTTATTGCAGTTATTTGTGTTTTAAACTTAGTAATTGCTAAAAAAATTCAACCCCTCGTGTTGTTAAGAAACATGTTATAAGCATTAATTTCATTAAAATCCAACAAAAATCAAAGGAAATAATGACACTAAAAACTTGCCGTATTTATATTAAAACACAAAAATCAGTGGAAGGACCTCTGCGTATGACGTCATAAAAAGTTGTCCACGAACTTACAGGAAGTTGAAAAAGATCAAGGTTGTTGTTGGGTCATGTTTATTTTTAAGGAAGATTACAGATTTCCGAATAAAGATTGGCAATTTTTATATATATAATAGTAAGTGTACATTCAGATTGATTTAGTGTGATATGTTTTTATTGAAACAAGTGCGGTTTTATGCGCATGCACAACGTCGAATTCTTAACATCCACGAACTTGCAGGTGTAGAGGCTAATGACTGTGGATTACTGATACAAATAGATCTAATAAAAGTTGTTTGCAGCAATGTTTGGAACATTTTAATTAGTATATAATATATACTAATTATATAATGTTTTTCACATAAAAAAAGGTGGTGTTCTGTTCTGTTCTGTTCTAACTGTGTCAGTTCTAACACTTTGTTTGTGTGTCTTACGGGTAATATAAACAGGAAAATATGTGCAAAATAATGCATTGATACTAGCAAAATTTAACATATGTTTATGTAACATTTTACACGGTTATGCCAAATTTTGAATGTGATCTTGGTCACTTGCAATTTAAATGCTGTAGAAAAAAATGATATCAAAACAGGAGTAAAACAGATAAAATGAATATAAATATATTACAAAATGTTTCTTCTTATATTTGTTCCCGACTATTTTACTTGTTTAAAATAAAAATGTATTTCGAATGTTTCATTGTATGTATTTTTTCCACATTGACAAGGCACCTGTTTATCAAGTTTAAATAACTTGTGTATGTGTAAACTTTGTAACAAAGGGTCTAGCAGTCATTTAATGGTGTGAACACGTGTTGTTTTAACAGGTTTCACACGTTTCATTGTTTGTATTGTACTATTAATCTGAATCACTTTATCAGCTGGACAAGTTCAGTTTTAAACATAATTTAGCCCCACAGCAATTTGTAATTTTGTGTTTTTGCATTCTTTGAATTTAATTTCAAACGATATTCGACCTTTTGTGTGCACTGTTTATATGTAGACTAATGTGGAAAAAAAAACAATACACAACTGTTATTGTTTATGTAAAGTATACACCATGGCAATCGATATTTTGTAAAGGTCAAATGAAAAAATAACAACATTAAAAACAATTCTGGTTTTGCGAAGGATTTCAATAAATGTTGACCAGGATATCCACTTAAAACGTACTTATTACACATTAAATATATCAGTACAAAAACAAAACAAACTTCTTTCGTATTATTCAATCAAATGACACATTTTATCTATGTTTAATAGGCTAAGAAATGCTTGAATAATAATGCTAAATTTTTAGATTATTTGTTTTACCGATTGATTGGTGGATTAAGAACTACATTCTGTAATTGTATACATACTAAAACCTAATAAACATTAAACTGTAAAACGAACATATTATGATGGGCAAATCGTTATACATACGGGGCGATCCGTTATACATATCGGGCGAGTCGTTATTTGACATGGGGCGAGTCGTTAATGGGGCTAGTCGTTACATATTCGTTTGATGTAATTATATGGAAATAATTTATTAATTACACTTTACATTTTTAGTCTGGAGACACAGGATTTTGATGCATTTGCGTTGCATTATCATTTCTCATCAGCTATCAATTTGTACGGTTATTTAATTTTTTTATTAGTGTATTATTGGCCATGTTTAAATCTCCTCTCTTCCCAATATTGAACAATTTGGGCCGAATATAAGTCTTTTAGGAATGCTGCAATAGTTTGACCTTGTTTTAGTTGAATAATAATGAATTTTTTAGTCGCTTATATAAACAGAATAAGCCAATATATTTATTATAAGAAGCATCCGTTTGTTTTGCTATATCATATTACAAGTTACCCACACCAATACCTATAATTATGAAAAGGAATTACCGTACCGCTGCGCTAAAATGCGGGCGGATGAAGGTCGGCGGCGGCCAACTTCGTCGTCGGACTTTTCATTCCGGAACACCTCAGTGTGTAGAAGTGACAGCATAATATGAACCGCGTCGTTGCATTGCGAGTAACGGAGGGTAATGCACCTATCAATATTTTGCCCGACAGGCGGGAATTGACACGCCGAATGATTCCGGGTCCCTGGAAATAGACTTTGTTCGAATTTTAGATCCCGGTAATATTGGCCCCCGGGCCATTTGATACACCAATTAAGCATCCTACATTAAGGGGGTTTAGACAGAACTGCTTGGTGGGGAATTAGATCCCCCAAAATACAATTAATAAAATTGGGACGCCCCGCCCCCCATAATTGTCACCTACCTCTCTGAGTACACAGGTGATTCTAAAAATAAATCTACTAGTATCTTACGGAGCATTCCGGAGATAGTCGATGTATCACGACAGTGTCTGCTACACCTACGTCATGTTTGATTTCTTTTCACGGTTAGAATACTGGTTATTTCATTATAATATTGTTCTATTTCGTGACATAACAAACAAAATTCAAGCAACTACGTCGAGTTTGATGTTGATCATGTAGGAAAATATGGATTCTACCACAATTAAAAAAGTTTGTAATTTTTTTAGCAATTAATAAGTTCCATCTGGGCCCGTATTCGCAAATCTTTTTAGTGAAAACTTTAATAAATTCATGCAATTCATTGAGTCTGTGGTTGTTTTACGTATAGGTAATTTTACAATAAAATTTTTCAAAGTAATAAATATTGCTTAGACGTTTCATTTTTTACCATTTTATGAACAGATATCATTGCATTCCACATAAAAATGACCTGAAAAGGCCACGTAAGTACCGTAAAAGCTCTATATTTTCGGACACTTAAAAATAATTTAAAATGTTCGTGTCCAAAAATGTGGATACACAAAAATATGCCCAAATGACAGGTGTCCGAAAATTGATGGACACTATGACAATATTTCAATTACGTTCGGATATGTCCGTTGTATAACGTTTTTTTGCCGAATATACACGGATAGTATCGATTTATGATTGCGTGTGCTTGTTAAACACCACGCCGAACAGTATCCCTTTTGTACACTCACTTGTATTCGTAGCATTTTTTTTTCTTTTTTGCTTAATAGTACCGCTGAACTTTTATTTGAATCAGAATATCATGTCAGAATAATTAATGCATGTTTTTTTTTATTTTCATACAGGTAAACTTTTATTTGAATCTGAATCTGTCTGAATGATGAATGTATGTTATGTGTGTTATCCATTACTGAAATGAAATAAACGAAATAAATCAGTATCCACTAATTTCATTGCGTTGAGTCGTCTTTCAAGCTTTGAGGTAAGTGCAATTTCACAGCTTTGCTATCGCGTACCTGAAACGACTTTAAACACCAACTGTGAATAAATATAGCAGAATTTATTGGTAATAATTAAGACTGGGTAAGACTGGTTACTAAATTCGATAATTTCAACAGCATATTGGAGATACGATATTACTACTGGTATACACACTCGGGTAAACTCATTATTTACGACAAATGTCTCTTTATCCAATAACGCTAATGTAACGTCCACCGCATCCACTCATTCATCTGCAAGGTTTTAAGACCATCCGGTTGTAAAAACACATGTGCGATGTGTCATCGGAATAACGCAAACAGGTTAAAATTCAGCAAAAATACCACTCTCATATAAAATGTCCAAAAATTAAGATTCATTACTTATGGTTTAAAATCAGGATGTCCGAAAATATATAGTGACAAAAAATAATTATTTTGGCTAAAAAAGAGGGTGTCCGAAAATTTATAGTGTCCGAAAACATATAGATTTTATGGTACAACTTAAGTTAAGATTTCCCATAGGAGCTTTGTGAATACCAGCCCTGGTTTTGTGTCATTTGATTTGAAACAACTTGCGCAATAGGAGATGGATTAAAACTAATTCTGTGTTTAGAAACTGTCGATAACATCAGTTTGTGCTCTTGTTAATAATATTTAGTGTTGTTTTTTTTTTACTTTATTGTGAACAGACTGAGTAAACCAATACTTTAAATGAGTTTCAATATATTAGGAAGAGTTTACCTTCCGAAGAATTACTTTAAGTCAGCTTTTACTTCAGCGGCCATATCCACAAAGCTCCTAAGGAGAATCTTAACTTAAGAAACATTTAACGGAAAAGTTCAAATAATTTTTTTTCCTTGTGAAAATCAATATTTTATATTAGAAATATGTTAAAATGCAAAGCATCCGTTGATTCTTGACCAGATTAAAATCATTTAAGACAAAATAAACCTTAAAAACGCAGCCACAGACTTAAGGAATTTTATGATTTTAAGAAATGTATTTAAATTCTCACTCAGGAGCTTTGTTGATATGGCCTTCTTAAATTCATCAAATTCCTAAACTCTGTGGCTGTTTAATGTATAGGTCTATTTTCAATGAAATGCTTTAAACTAGTAAATACTGCTTTTATGTTTATAAATTTACCAATTTTGAAACAAAAATCCTAGGATTTCATGTACAAACTTTAATCTAAAATTTTAACTGAAGTACAACTTAAGTTAAGATTTCCCTTAGGAGTTTTGTGATTACCCGCCCTTGTCAACTAGTACTCAAATTGCGTTATGCATTGACATTTCAAACCAACCTCTTTGTCATACCAAGACCAAGACGTGTATGTGGCCATGTTAACGGGACTTGTTCACAGATTTTCGTATTAAAAAAAAAGTCATTTGATGTCTTAACTTCAAGAACTAAAGAAGTTGGACTGACCAAAAACACATATTATATAAAGAAAAAAAGAGTCAATTAAAAAACAAGTCACGCAAGAGTTGTTTATTGGCCGATATACATCGATTCTAACATGATTTGACATATATTTTTTTCAATTGTAATTGGAACTACTTTTTATTATGCTCCGCTCATAATCGTTTTTGCGTTGTTTATTGGGTAGTTTAATGATAATTTTGTTCTTTGTCTATAGAACAATTAGCGAGTAATATGTTATAATATTATTCTGACAACGGAACACGAAATATCTTTCTAAACAACTCTGACATGCAAATTCATAACCAGAAATGCCATTGGAGAGTCCGACCTCTGCCAAGACATCGTATTATAATTCTGTTTGCAACTAAATAGTTAGGCCATACAAATTTGATTCTATGTTTAGCGTCCCCATGAGTTTTCGAAACCTACCAACCAGGCAGGAAAAAACAAACACGTCGATAAAAAATATTTCTTTCACAACTTATTCATGGCAGTGGTACAAGCTAAAGCAAATGTTTACTTGCAAAACTGTTATATATCATCTTTATATTGGGAACCTACTTAACTTTGTTAATTAATTTAACTTTGTAAATTAATTAGTTGCACAAATATAAGTAAAAACACCTTAAAGTCAGTTCTTTCTTTGTTTTCCCCAAATGTTTATATGCTTTTCAACTCGATTTTCGCATTGTCAAAATTGTTGTTTTTTTTTTCGTTCAGGCATCAGAAAACTTACCAGCCCGAGGACGCTAAACACAGAATCAAATTGTTATGCCCTATGTAGCAATATGCCCAATAAGAATTAACCTTTTAATTTGAATCGCAATGCTATGAGGTTAAATTGTATTTACATTGATATTAATTGTGGGCTAAGTGTGAGGTTCGGCATGCTTTAAACCGATTTAAACCCCCAATGCTTTGCATTGACCGTTCCAAGGCGGTGAGCCCAGTTTTAGTCATGTTTAAGTTTTGTGTTGTGTTGTGCGTATTGTCCTGTATTGTATAGGCAATTGGTCACTTACCTCAAATAAAGTACCAGCGGATGTTAATAAGAGTTTCTCTCTTGGTGATGTCGCTGGAGTTTCATTATTCTTATTTTTAAAAGATCCTGGATCTAGACGGTGATCCCCATAACCACCAAAATCTTTTCACTTGTTCATTGGTCTATTTCCAACCCTTTCCGGGAAGGAAAGAATTCTATGCAAATCCGTTAAAGGGACGTGTTAACCGAGTTTCGTAATTTTGAAACATGTCATTAAATGTCGTAACTGCAAAAACGTAAACATCTGGAATAATCTTAAACAACTAATATAATAAAGAAAAAAGGTGAATTAATTTTTTTCCCTTCGCTGGGACTCGAACTCGGGACCTTCGGTATCAAAAGTGTCATGCGTTAACCACTTGGCCATTCGTACTTATAAATTCAGAAGTGTATTTTTAATGCTTTGTAAGTGATACACGTGTTTTCCAAGATACATGCTTTGTAATTTTATCCTTTTGACTGATGATTATCCATAAGCGAAATGATATTTCCAATATATTTCTTAGTCACGAGTGTTATTTCGCTTGTATATTACGTATATTTTATTTGTGGGATCTATGGCAACATTTGTGAAAATGGTCACTTTGCCAATCTGTGAACAGGTCCCGTTAAATTGCAAACAAATAAAATAGCGCCAACAGAAACATACTTTCCTCGTCAATTAAATGTTGTTTATTCCTAATGTCAATGGTAAATGTTAATACAGGGCTTGTATGCACACAGCTCCCTAGGGTAGATTTAAGTAAATTTCTTAAAATCATAAAATTCCTAAAGTCTGTAGCTGTATAAGTATATTCTGTTCGGGCGGACATATGCATGGTTACTTTGGTTTTAATAATCCAACATTGGACGTTTGTTTGTACGTACGTTCGGATGCGTGCATTTGTTAATATCCCGATAATATGGTGTACGTTCGTATGGACGTACGCGAGTATGCATTTCTATATCATACTTAGACCGTACAAACGTATTGACTAACGATTAAGCGCATGCATACATTAGTATATAGCTAATAAATGGTGCTTAGTTTCTCATAGTGATGACAATACTGATGATGACGTTAATTATAATGATAATAATGGTGATGACGAGAATAATTGATGACGATGATGACGATGATGATGATGATAATAATAATAATGATGATTATTACTGTATAATTATGCTCCAAATAATAATTTCATCGATTGTCGCGATACAATTTCACCATAAAATATGTGAAAAATGTGAACCGTACGCACACCCCTTTTGGCCAATCACATTCTGTACACTTATAAATGTGAAAAATGAGATCCTATTTTTCACAGGTGTGTGAAAAATATGATTTGTGAAAAATATGATCTACAGAATTTTGTGGATACGGTACGAAGGAAGTATTGTTTTCGTTAAGATTTATAGTTTACAAAGTCAAGACAAAATTAAAAACCTTTATTAAAGAAGTATACAAGTCACACAAAATCAAATAAACAGAAAACATGTTCCATATATCATATACCATGAGGTAATTCATATTGGAACATAGCAGAAATAGATCTATACTGAAAAAAGTAAACACGTATACACTTCCTGAAGTTTTATAGAAAAACAACAACACATAAATAGGTATTTGTAAAATCTTAGCATGATGCTGTTCTTAATCTACACATTACTATATTGAAGTCGAAAAGTTTTAAACACATACGAATATTATTTGGTTTTACTGTTTGTTCCCATCGGCGATTAGACAAATGTGCACGATTTCGATACGTACAATGGGTAGCGTATTTTAGTACTAGTATAACTTTTTAATCAGACGTTTATAATCCATTTTCATTCACGAGAGTACGTTGATTTACAAAATTTTTGTTGCTTCTGTTGCTGTTGTTATTGTTCTTGTTTTCTCGAAAGTACACTGATTAAATACCGCGTGACACCAGCACTCCCAGGAGCAGTACACCCAGTAGAGCTGCCATTTGACCGGCGCCGCTGCGGGTGTTGGAGCAAATAGCAGCCCAGACTTCAGTACTTCCAGCAACAGATGCGCCAGTTCCGGTAGCCGTGCCCGTGATTGTAACGGTATATCTGCAGGTTTTGGCCTGGTTGAGCGTAACACCTGTGGCAACCTTCAGTGCGCCCCATGTAGCGTCAACCGTTCAGTCCGCTGTGGTAGCTAAGTAATGAGCGTATAACTAATAAACGATCATGTTGTTGGCATTTATTAGTTTCATAATTATAACATGGTATTTGTACCTAAGGTATCTCACAGTAAATGCAATTATTCAAACGAAGTCCGTTGTGGTAGCTAAAGAATGAGCCTATCACTACATATGTACCTAGTGTATTGTTCACTGATTTTACCTTGTTTGTGTGTGCCATAAAGTGTCTCATGGTTCGCACGATAATAGGAATCTGATCATGGGAATATCTGCTGACTATCATGGCCATCAACGTGGCGTATCCAGTGACATTAGTTGGATTAGTTACGACATTTTAGTGCTTTGATTTTCAGCATTTAATGTAAAGCATGATAGAATGCACAAAATCCCTTGTGCAAAATGCTTTATAATTATACAGTTAACATAGAAATTATATTAATTTTTGTATTTCGTATTAACTGTGTTCTTAATAAGCGTATATAAACAGCCTAATGACTTGTAAAAGTTAACATAACCATAACAATGAAATGGACATTATCGAATAAATGCGCGATGTTTATTGGTGATCTTAACCAACTGTCTCTGTAGCTTATATACATGCTTTTCCTATTTTGTGATTAAAAATCGCTTTATACGTGCTTTGGTTATTCTGAACTGTTCTAACATTTGAAATCCAAATATATGATATATACTTAAATGGAGTAATTGTTCATTATATAATTATGTTGTAAACACTATCTTTTAGAAATTGACTATTCAGATATACAGCATTCGGCTGTAAATCATCGATGTCATTCTTGCATGTTAATTTTATTGCAGTGAGTGTCACAGTCAAAGGAGTGCAAAATCCACAATTGAAAGACGTGTCCATTTGATAGTTAGATTTCAGCAATTCTCCACTCGCAGTAAGATGGCCGTGTTTCCTGACTTGATCGGAATCGTGTTCTATGCGCGCGTGTCCTATAACTCATCGATATAGTCAAAAATTGAGAATATTGTATATATTTAATATATTTGAAACCGTGCTGGAACTCGGCGGGTAAACGTATAAATATACATAGAATTGGTGTTGTGATTTCGAACTTAGGACCTTCTGGTCACACGAATTCAGTTGGTTTTAATATGCAGATTGATGATTAAATCTATCTGCTATATTATCATAGGTAGCTTAAACACAAAACATTTATGCAATATAACATTAATTTCAGACTGCTGTTGTTACGCAAACAAAACTGATGTCATCGGGCTAGTGCTTTTTAAATTTGCGGGTAAAGTGCTATCAACGGTTCCGTGTTATTAGTGTATGCATACGGATTGAATTTCACGAAAGCATTTGTGTACATAAGACCTACATTTATTTCTTTTTATTTAAATGCATGAATATTTAACGAATTCGCAAATATTAATTAACGGCACATTTAAATCATATTTCTGTTTCAGCACTATTATTTGACTGCTGTGATTTTCCTTATGTGATCTGAAAATCATTTAACCATTCTTTAAACCATGATCATAAAGATATTGCTACACTTAAATTTGTCTGTTTCCATTTTGTTTAAACGCTCCTGAACAGTTGAATGAACAAGATACGATCTTTGTAACCCTGATTCGAAAATTGAATGGCTCAGCTAATAAAAACACTCGGAAATGATCGCGGTGTATCTTTTTTTGTTATGCAGGTGTAGGAAGGAATCTCAGTTTTTTTGGTTGGATGTCTGTAGTTAATTCGCCGTCACATTCGCAAAAACCTACTTTGAGCAACTGTCGCAATATTGTATTTAGGATGACGTTAATGGATACAAAATGTATTGACGTATATTCTGGGCCAAGTGTAAGGATCGTTCGCCCGTAAAGCGGTTTAAACACCCAATACTTTGCACTGACTGCTCCAAGGCGGTGACCTAGTTTTATTATTGTTTGTGTTTTGTGTTTGTAGGTTTTTTTTTTATTGTGCTGTGTTGTACTGGCAATGGATCACTTGCCTTACATAAAGGACCTTGGACCGTCTTATTAAACATCATAGGGCATATTTACATTACGATACATTTTTTAAGAAGCATAAATGCCAAGCACCAACATGTTTGATTACATTATTTCAGTAATTATATTCATTTCCTTGGTATCTTTCACATGTCCTTTATTTCAGGAACATACTACTGATCATAAATGTATATTTTTTTAAACTACAAAATTCAGTTGTAAATTTAACTTGTCGTAAGATCTTTGATAAGACAGGGCCCTGGATATTTTTAATCGTTCGGTTTTGATGGCATATCAGAGACTTTTATTATAATTTCTTTTTAGTGGTCACATATTTTATGTTTGCTGCCTGCAACATGATAACTCAGTGCGGATGTACCTATTTTATAAAATTGCAACAGCTATGAGGCGATACACACTTTTATTGTTACCATCATAAACAGCATTGGCTAATGGATAATAGTTCACATAAAACACCAGTTATTTAAAATATAATAAATTAACTTACCTCGTGCAACCCTCTGTTACACTGTTGTTGTCACTACATTGAGCATAGTTTTTGTAAATATCAATGCTCAATATAGTGGACATACATTCCAAATTCCAATTCAAGATTATATAAATATCCTCACTATTCCTCTGTTGTCTGTCCAGTCCTTTGGCATAAATTCTTTTGAAACAATAATTCAATTCTTTATTGTACAGAAATCATTTTAAAAGTTTAAAATGTTCAAATGGGTTCATGCTATCCGGCACCCTTATGCATGCTGACAAATATGGCATTCATTCCTTCGTAAAAACGCGTTCCATCTTGGTTTCTGATCTATTTTAAATGTAGAGGAACATGTTAAAACTCTGATCTGCTTATTTTCTTCCCCTTTAAAATATGCATTCGTTTCTCTGTATCTTAATTTCAAGGTACTCGAACCTTGTCGAGAGCCGAGAAAATGTTCCGACTCCATACTAATTTGCTCATGCCTTAAAAACTTTATTTCTTGCAAAGTTTTGTACTATAGATTCCTTTTATTTTTCCCAATTTGTACAGACAGAAACGTATGTTCACCATACATGTCTTTCTTCAAAAACGCATTTATAATCGTTATCCATGTTGGTACAAACATTGGTTTATTTTTGAAAAACATTTAGGAAAATGTTTATTCTAGCATACTATTCTTTCATTTAAGAAAGACTGTTGCAATACGAAATAGTTACTACTGATAAGTCAATATTGTGATTAAGTACTAGTAATCAAATGAAAATAATTTTAAATTATTGTTGTCATGAGAATAAGAGAGAAAAGCATACAAGTAATTCGTTTTATGAGCAATTACATTGAACACATTATGACATTATGTTATATTGATTTACTGGAGGAAAACTTGACACTACCTTTAGTAAATATGCGATATGTGTGACATGCATTATATATATATTTATTTTCTATTATGAATTCGTAACAGTAGCTTAAAAAACCACAACAACAAATCAGCGTTAAGTTAAAAAAGTATTAATAAGACAACCCGACGTACAAAATAATGTTAAAACATGTATGTGTAATAGAGTATTATTTTCACAGTAGTTTGTCTATTCTTTTTTTCACTGCCATACATGTATTATTGCAGAGCAAATTGAGATAGTTTTAAAGAATACATATTTAATGCCATTCAAAACAAACATTTAACGGAAAGACAAATGAATTAATTTCAATGCAGACGATCATAATGTATATTATGCGCCAAATGTGTTTGAATTTTAATTGAAATGGGTATAAAGAAACTAAGTGATTATACCAAAACCTTGTAGAGCATATATCAACTTAAATAATATAAATAATCATATATGTGAAATAAGTAATGAGTAACACACATACACATCGGAGTTTCAACTTTTTTAATGATGTACATATTTTAAGTGGGTAATCAGTATTTTGATATTCATGAAACATTTTGATTAAAGCAAAATGGACATGAAAAAATTCACCGCATTTGAATAGATTATATCAATTCATACTGCCATTTCCGACCGCGACATTATCTGTATTCTGATTCTAATATTAAATTTCCACATCATTATTAGACCGTACAAACGTATTGACTAACGATTAAGCGCATGCATACATTAGTATATAGCTAATAAATGGTGCTTAGTTTCTCATAGTGATGACAATACTGATGATGACGTTAATTATAATGATAATAATGGTGATGACGAGAATAATTGATGACGATGATGACGATGATGATGATGATAATAATAATAATGATGATTATTACTGTATAATTATGCTCCAAATAATAATTTCATCGATTGTCGCGATACAATTTCACCATAAAATATGTGAAAAATGTGAACCGTACGCACACCCCTTTTGGCCAATCACATTCTGTACACTTATAAATGTGAAAAATGAGATCCTATTTTTCACAGGCGTGTGAAAAATATGATTTGTGAAAAATATGATCTACAGAATTTTGTGGATACGGTACGAAGGAAGTATTGTTTTCGTTAAGATTTATAGTTTACAAAGTCAAGACAAAATTAAAAACCTTTATTAAAGAAGTATACAAGTCACACAAAATCAAATAAACAGAAAACATGTTCCATATATCATATACCATGAGGTAATTCATATTGGAACATAGCAGAAATAGATCTATACTGAAAAAAGTAAACACGTATACACTTCCTGAAGTTTTATAGAAAAACAACAACACATAAATAGGTATTTGTAAAATCTTAGCATGATGCTGTTCTTAATCTACACATTACTATATTGAAGTCGAAAAGTTTTAAACACATACGAATATTATTTGGTTTTACTGTTTGTTCCCATCGGCGATTAGACAAATGTGCACGATTTCGATACGTACAATGGGTAGCGTATTTTAGTACTAGTATAACTTTTTAATCAGACGTTTATAATCCATTTTCATTCACGAGAGTACGTTGATTTACAAAATTGTTGTTGCTTCTGTTGCTGTTGTTATTGTTCTTGTTTTCTCGAAAGTACACTGATTAAATACCGCGTGACACCAGCACTCCCAGGAGCAGTACACCCAGTAGAGCTGCCATTTGACCGGCGCCGCTGCGGGTGTTGGAGCAAATAGCAGCCCAGACTTCAGTACTTCCAGCAACAGATGCGCCAGTTCCGGTAGCCGTGCCCGTGATTGTAACGGTATATCTGCAGGTTTTGGCCTGGTTGAGCGTAACACCTGTGGCAACCTTCAGTGCGCCCCATGTAGCGTCAACCGTTCAGTCCGCTGTGGTAGCTAAGTAATGAGCGTATAACTAATAAACGATCATGTTGTTGGCATTTATTAGTTTCATAATTATAACATGGTATTTGTACCTAAGGTATCTCACAGTAAATGCAATTATTCAAACGAAGTCCGTTGTGGTAGCTAAAGAATGAGCCTATCACTACATATGTACCTAGTGTATTGTTCACTGATTTTACCTTGTTTGTGTGTGCCATAAAGTGTCTCATGGTTCGCACGATAATAGGAATCTGATCATGGGAATATCTGCTGACTATCATGGCCATCAACGTGGCGTATCCAGTGACATTAGTTGGATTAGTTACGACATTTTAGTGCTTTGATTTTCAGCATTTAATGTAAAGCATGATAGAATGCACAAAATCCCTTGTGCAAAATGCTTTATAATTATACAGTTAACATAGAAATTATATTAATTTTTGTATTTCGTATTAACTGTGTTCTTAATAAGCGTATATAAACAGCCTAATGACTTGTAAAAGTTAACATAACCATAACAATGAAATGGACATTATCGAATAAATGCGCGATGTTTATTGGTGATCTTAACCAACTGTCTCTGTAGCTTATATACATGCTTTTCCTATTTTGTGATTAAAAATCGCTTTATACGTGCTTTGGTTATTCTGAACTGTTCTAACATTTGAAATCCAAATATATGATATATACTTAAATGGAGTAATTTTTCATTATATAATTATGTTGTAAACACTATCTTTTAGAAATTGACTATTCAGATATACAGCATTCGGCTGTAAATCATCGATGTCATTCTTGCATGTTAATTTTATTGCAGTGAGTGTCACAGTCAAAGGAGTGCAAAATCCACAATTGAAAGACGTGTCCATTTGATAGTTAGATTTCAGCAATTCTCCACTCGCAGTAAGATGGCCGTGTTTCCTGACTTGATCGGAATCGTGTTCTATGCGCGCGTGTCCTATAACTCATCGATATAGTCAAAAATTGAGAATATTGTATATATTTAATATATTTGAAACCGTGCTGGAACTCGGCGGGTAAACGTATAAATATACATAGAATTGGTGTTGTGATTTCGAACTTAGGACCTTCTGGTCACACGAATTCAGTTGGTTTTAATATGCAGATTGATGATTAAATCTATCTGCTATATTATCATAGGTAGCTTAAACACAAAACATTTATGCAATATAACATTAATTTCAGACTGCTGTTGTTACGCAAACAAAACTGATGTCATCGGGCTAGTGCTTTTTAAATTTGCGGGTAAAGTGCTATCAACGGTTCCGTGTTATTAGTGTATGCATACGGATTGAATTTCACGAAAGCATTTGTGTACATAAGACCTACATTTATTTCTTTTTATTTAAATGCATGAATATTTAACGAATTCGCAAATATTAATTAACGGCACATTTAAATCATATTTCTGTTTCAGCACTATTATTTGACTGCTGTGATTTTCCTTATGTGATCTGAAAATCATTTAACCATTCTTTAAACCATGATCATAAAGATATTGCTACACTTAAATTTGTCTGTTTCCATTTTGTTTAAACGCTCCTGAACAGTTGAATGAACAAGATACGATCTTTGTAACCCTGATTCGAAAATTGAATGGCTCAGCTAATAAAAACACTCGGAAATGATCGCGGTGTATCTTTTTTTGTTATGCAGGTGTAGGAAGGAATCTCAGTTTTTTTGGTTGGATGTCTGTAGTTAATTCGCCGTCACATTCGCAAAAACCTACTTTGAGCAACTGTCGCAATATTGTATTTAGGATGACGTTAATGGATACAAAATGTATTGACGTATATTCTGGGCCAAGTGTAAGGATCGTTCGCCCGTAAAGCGGTTTAAACACCCAATACTTTGCACTGACTGCTCCAAGGCGGTGACCTAGTTTTATTATTGTTTGTGTTTTGTGTTTGTAGGTTTTTTTTTTATTGTGCTGTGTTGTACTGGCAATGGATCACTTGCCTTACATAAAGGACCTTGGACCGTCTTATTAAACATCATAGGGCATATTTACATTACGATACATTTTTTAAGAAGCATAAATGCCAAGCACCAACATGTTTGATTACATTATTTCAGTAATTATATTCATTTCCTTGGTATCTTTCACATGTCCTTTATTTCAGGAACATACTACTGATCATAAATGTATATTTTTTTAAACTACAAAATTCAGTTGTAAATTTAACTTGTCGTAAGATCTTTGATAAGACAGGGCCCTGGATATTTTTAATCGTTCGGTTTTGATGGCATATCAGAGACTTTTATTATAATTTCTTTTTAGTGGTCACATATTTTATGTTTGCTGCCTGCAACATGATAACTCAGTGCGGATGTACCTATTTTATAAAATTGCAACAGCTATGAGGCGATACACACTTTTATTGTTACCATCATAAACAGCATTGGCTAATGGATAATAGTTCACATAAAACACCAGTTATTTAAAATATAATAAATTAACTTACCTCGTGCAACCCTCTGTTACACTGTTGTTGTCACTACATTGAGCATAGTTTTTGTAAATATCAATGCTCAATATAGTGGACATACATTCCAAATTCCAATTCAAGATTATATAAATATCCTCACTATTCCTCTGTTGTCTGTCCAGTCCTTTGGCATAAATTCTTTTGAAACAATAATTCAATTCTTTATTGTACAGAAATCATTTTAAAAGTTTAAAATGTTCAAATGGGTTCATGCTATCCGGCACCCTTATGCATGCTGACAAATATGGCATTCATTCCTTCGTAAAAACGCGTTCCATCTTGGTTTCTGATCTATTTTAAATGTAGAGGAACATGTTAAAACTCTGATCTGCTTATTTTCTTCCCCTTTAAAATATGCATTCGTTTCTCTGTATCTTAATTTCAAGGTACTCGAACCTTGTCGAGAGCCGAGAAAATGTTCCGACTCCATACTAATTTGCTCATGCCTTAAAAACTTTATTTCTTGCAAAGTTTTGTACTATAGATTCCTTTTATTTTTCCCAATTTGTACAGACAGAAACGTATGTTCACCATACATGTCTTTCTTCAAAAACGCATTTATAATCGTTATCCATGTTGGTACAAACATTGGTTTATTTTTGAAAAACATTTAGGAAAATGTTTATTCTAGCATACTATTCTTTCATTTAAGAAAGACTGTTGCAATACGAAATAGTTACTACTGATAAGTCAGTATTGTGATTAAGTACTAGTAATCAAATGAAAATAATTTTAAATTATTGTTGTCATGAGAATAAGAGAGAAAAGCATACAAGTAATTCGTTTTATGAGCAATTACATTGAACACTTTATGACATTATGTTATATTGATTTACTGGAGGAAAACTTGACACTACCTTTAGTAAATATGCGATATGTGTGACATGCATTATATATATATTTATTTTCTATTATGAATTCGTAACAGTAGCTTAAAAAACCACAACAACAAATCAGCGTTAAGTTAAAAAAGTATTAATAAGACAACCCGACGTACAAAATAATGTTAAAACATGTATGTGTAATAGAGTATTATTTTCACAGTAGTTTGTCTATTCTTTTTTTCACTGCCATACATGTATTATTGCAGAGCAAATTGAGATAGTTTTAAAGAATACATATTTAATGCCATTCAAAACAAACATTTAACGGAAAGACAAATGAATTAATTTCAATGCAGACGATCATAATGTATATTATGCGCCAAATGTGTTTGAATTTTAATTGAAATGGGTATAAAGAAACTAAGTGATTATACCAAAACCTTGTAGAGCATATATCAACTTAAATAATATAAATAATCATATATGTGAAATAAGTAATGAGTAACACACATACACATCGGAGTTTCAACTTTTTTAATGATGTACATATTTTAAGTGGGTAATCAGTATTTTGATATTCATGAAACATTTTGATTAAAGCAAAATGGACATGAAAAAATTCACCGCATTTGAATAGATTATATCAATTCATACTGCCATTTCCGACCGCGACATTATCTGTATTCTGATTCTAATATTAAATTTCCACATCATTATTAGACCGTACAAACGTATTGACTAACGATTAAGCGCATGCATACATTAGTATATAGCTAATAAATGGTGCTTAGTTTCTCATAGTGATGACAATACTGATGATGACGTTAATTATAATGATAATAATGGTGATGACGAGAATAATTGATGACGATGATGACGATGATGATGATGATAATAATAATAATGATGATTATTACTGTATAATTATGCTCCAAATAATAATTTCATCGATTGTCGCGATACAATTTCACCATAAAATATGTGAAAAATGTGAACCGTACGCACACCCCTTTTGGCCAATCACATTCTGTACACTTATAAATGTGAAAAATGAGATCCTATTTTTCACAGGTGTGTGAAAAATATGATTTGTGAAAAATATGATCTACAGAATTTTGTGGATACGGTACGAAGGAAGTATTGTTTTCGTTAAGATTTATAGTTTACAAAGTCAAGACAAAATTAAAAACCTTTATTAAAGAAGTATACAAGTCACACAAAATCAAATAAACAGAAAACATGTTCCATATATCATATACCATGAGGTAATTCATATTGGAACATAGCAGAAATAGATCTATACTGAAAAAAGTAAACACGTATACACTTCCTGAAGTTTTATAGAAAAACAACAACACATAAATAGGTATTTGTAAAATCTTAGCATGATGCTGTTCTTAATCTACACATTACTATATTGAAGTCGAAAAGTTTTAAACACATACGAATATTATTTGGTTTTACTGTTTGTTCCCATCGGCGATTAGACAAATGTGCACGATTTCGATACGTACAATGGGTAGCGTATTTTAGTACTAGTATAACTTTTTAATCAGACGTTTATAATCCATTTTCATTCACGAGAGTACGTTGATTTACAAAATTTTTGTTGCTTCTGTTGCTGTTGTTATTGTTCTTGTTTTCTCGAAAGTACACTGATTAAATACCGCGTGACACCAGCACTCCCAGGAGCAGTACACCCAGTAGAGCTGCCATTTGACCGGCGCCGCTGCGGGTGTTGGAGCAAATAGCAGCCCAGACTTCAGTACTTCCAGCAACAGATGCGCCAGTTCCGGTAGCCGTGCCCGTGATTGTAACGGTATATCTGCAGGTTTTGGCCTGGTTGAGCGTAACACCTGTGGCAACCTTCAGTGCGCCCCATGTAGCGTCAACCGTTCAGTCCGCTGTGGTAGCTAAGTAATGAGCGTATAACTAATAAACGATCATGTTGTTGGCATTTATTAGTTTCATAATTATAACATGGTATTTGTACCTAAGGTATCTCACAGTAAATGCAATTATTCAAACGAAGTCCGTTGTGGTAGCTAAAGAATGAGCCTATCACTACATATGTACCTAGTGTATTGTTCACTGATTTTACCTTGTTTGTGTGTGCCATAAAGTGTCTCATGGTTCGCACGATAATAGGAATCTGATCATGGGAATATCTGCTGACTATCATGGCCATCAACGTGGCGTATCCAGTGACATTAGTTGGATTAGTTACGACATTTTAGTGCTTTGATTTTCAGCATTTAATGTAAAGCATGATAGAATGCACAAAATCCCTTGTGCAAAATGCTTTATAATTATACAGTTAACATAGAAATTATATTAATTTTTGTATTTCGTATTAACTGTGTTCTTAATAAGCGTATATAAACAGCCTAATGACTTGTAAAAGTTAACATAACCATAACAATGAAATGGACATTATCGAATAAATGCGCGATGTTTATTGGTGATCTTAACCAACTGTCTCTGTAGCTTATATACATGCTTTTCCTATTTTGTGATTAAAAATCGCTTTATACGTGCTTTGGTTATTCTGAACTGTTCTAACATTTGAAATCCAAATATATGATATATACTTAAATGGAGTAATTTTTCATTATATAATTATGTTGTAAACACTATCTTTTAGAAATTGACTATTCAGATATACAGCATTCGGCTGTAAATCATCGATGTCATTCTTGCATGTTAATTTTATTGCAGTGAGTGTCACAGTCAAAGGAGTGCAAAATCCACAATTGAAAGACGTGTCCATTTGATAGTTAGATTTCAGCAATTCTCCACTCGCAGTAAGATGGCCGTGTTTCCTGACTTGATCGGAATCGTGTTCTATGCGCGCGTGTCCTATAACTCATCGATATAGTCAAAAATTGAGAATATTGTATATATTTAATATATTTGAAACCGTGCTGGAACTCGGCGGGTAAACGTATAAATATACATAGAATTGGTGTTGTGATTTCGAACTTAGGACCTTCTGGTCACACGAATTCAGTTGGTTTTAATATGCAGATTGATGATTAAATCTATCTGCTATATTATCATAGGTAGCTTAAACACAAAACATTTATGCAATATAACATTAATTTCAGACTGCTGTTGTTACGCAAACAAAACTGATGTCATCGGGCTAGTGCTTTTTAAATTTGCGGGTAAAGTGCTATCAACGGTTCCGTGTTATTAGTGTATGCATACGGATTGAATTTCACGAAAGCATTTGTGTACATAAGACCTACATTTATTTCTTTTTATTTAAATGCATGAATATTTAACGAATTCGCAAATATTAATTAACGGCACATTTAAATCATATTTCTGTTTCAGCACTATTATTTGACTGCTGTGATTTTCCTTATGTGATCTGAAAATCATTTAACCATTCTTTAAACCATGATCATAAAGATATTGCTACACTTAAATTTGTCTGTTTCCATTTTGTTTAAACGCTCCTGAACAGTTGAATGAACAAGATACGATCTTTGTAACCCTGATTCGAAAATTGAATGGCTCAGCTAATAAAAACACTCGGAAATGATCGCGGTGTATCTTTTTTTGTTATGCAGGTGTAGGAAGGAATCTCAGTTTTTTTGGTTGGATGTCTGTAGTTAATTCGCCGTCACATTCGCAAAAACCTACTTTGAGCAACTGTCGCAATATTGTATTTAGGATGACGTTAATGGATACAAAATGTATTGACGTATATTCTGGGCCAAGTGTAAGGATCGTTCGCCCGTAAAGCGGTTTAAACACCCAATACTTTGCACTGACTGCTCCAAGGCGGTGACCTAGTTTTATTATTGTTTGTGTTTTGTGTTTGTAGGTTTTTTTTTTATTGTGCTGTGTTGTACTGGCAATGGATCACTTGCCTTACATAAAGGATCTTGGACCGTCTTATTAAACATCATAGGGCATATTTACATTACGATACATTTTTTAAGAAGCATAAATGCCAAGCACCAACATGTTTGATTACATTATTTCAGTAATTATATTCATTTCCTTGGTATCTTTCACATGTCCTTTATTTCAGGAACATACTACTGATCATAAATGTATATTTTTTTAAACTACAAAATTCAGTTGTAAATTTAACTTGTCGTAAGATCTTTGATAAGACAGGGCCCTGGATATTTTTAATCGTTCGGTTTTGATGGCATATCAGAGACTTTTATTATAATTTCTTTTTAGTGGTCACATATTTTATGTTTGCTGCCTGCAACATGATAACTCAGTGCGGATGTACCTATTTTATAAAATTGCAACAGCTATGAGGCGATACACACTTTTATTGTTACCATCATAAACAGCATTGGCTAATGGATAATAGTTCACATAAAACACCAGTTATTTAAAATATAATAAATTAACTTACCTCGTGCAACCCTCTGTTACACTGTTGTTGTCACTACATTGAGCATAGTTTTTGTAAATATCAATGCTCAATATAGTGGACATACATTCCAAATTCCAATTCAAGATTATATAAATATCCTCACTATTCCTCTGTTGTCTGTCCAGTCCTTTGGCATAAATTCTTTTGAAACAATAATTCAATTCTTTATTGTACAGAAATCATTTTAAAAGTTTAAAATGTTCAAATGGGTTCATGCTATCCGGCACCCTTATGCATGCTGACAAATATGGCATTCATTCCTTCGTAAAAACGCGTTCCATCTTGGTTTCTGATCTATTTTAAATGTAGAGGAACATGTTAAAACTCTGATCTGCTTATTTTCTTCCCCTTTAAAATATGCATTCGTTTCTCTGTATCTTAATTTCAAGGTACTCGAACCTTGTCGAGAGCCGAGAAAATGTTCCGACTCCATACTAATTTGCTCATGCCTTAAAAACTTTATTTCTTGCAAAGTTTTGTACTATAGATTCCTTTTATTTTTCCCAATTTGTACAGACAGAAACGTATGTTCACCATACATGTCTTTCTTCAAAAACGCATTTATAATCGTTATCCATGTTGGTACAAACATTGGTTTATTTTTGAAAAACATTTAGGAAAATGTTTATTCTAGCATACTATTCTTTCATTTAAGAAAGACTGTTGCAATACGAAATAGTTACTACTGATAAGTCAGTATTGTGATTAAGTACTAGTAATCAAATGAAAATAATTTTAAATTATTGTTGTCATGAGAATAAGAGAGAAAAGCATACAAGTAATTCGTTTTATGAGCAATTACATTGAACACTTTATGACATTATGTTATATTGATTTACTGGAGGAAAACTTGACACTACCTTTAGTAAATATGCGATATGTGTGACATGCATTATATATATATTTATTTTCTATTATGAATTCGTAACAGTAGCTTAAAAAACCACAACAACAAATCAGCGTTAAGTTAAAAAAGTATTAATAAGACAACCCGACGTACAAAATAATGTTAAAACATGTATGTGTAATAGAGTATTATTTTCACAGTAGTTTGTCTATTCTTTTTTTCACTGCCATACATGTATTATTGCAGAGCAAATTGAGATAGTTTTAAAGAATACATATTTAATGCCATTCAAAACAAACATTTAACGGAAAGACAAATGAATTAATTTCAATGCAGACGATCATAATGTATATTATGCGCCAAATGTGTTTGAATTTTAATTGAAATGGGTATAAAGAAACTAAGTGATTATACCAAAACCTTGTAGAGCATATATCAACTTAAATAATATAAATAATCATATATGTGAAATAAGTAATGAGTAACACACATACACATCGGAGTTTCAACTTTTTTAATGATGTACATATTTTAAGTGGGTAATCAGTATTTTGATATTCATGAAACATTTTGATTAAAGCAAAATGGACATGAAAAAATTCACCGCATTTGAATAGATTATATCAATTCATACTGCCATTTCCGACCGCGACATTATCTGTATTCTGATTCTAATATTAAATTTCCACATCATTATTAGACCGTACAAACGTATTGACTAACGATTAAGCGCATGCATACATTAGTATATAGCTAATAAATGGTGCTTAGTTTCTCATAGTGATGACAATACTGATGATGACGTTAATTATAATGATAATAATGGTGATGACGAGAATAATTGATGACGATGATGACGATGATGATGATGATAATAATAATAATGATGATTATTACTGTATAATTATGCTCCAAATAATAATTTCATCGATTGTCGCGATACAATTTCACCATAAAATATGTGAAAAATGTGAACCGTACGCACACCCCTTTTGGCCAATCACATTCTGTACACTTATAAATGTGAAAAATGAGATCCTATTTTTCACAGGTGTGTGAAAAATATGATTTGTGAAAAATATGATCTACAGAATTTTGTGGATACGGTACGAAGGAAGTATTGTTTTCGTTAAGATTTATAGTTTACAAAGTCAAGACAAAATTAAAAACCTTTATTAAAGAAGTATACAAGTCACACAAAATCAAATAAACAGAAAACATGTTCCATATATCATATACCATGAGGTAATTCATATTGGAACATAGCAGAAATAGATCTATACTGAAAAAAGTAAACACGTATACACTTCCTGAAGTTTTATAGAAAAACAACAACACATAAATAGGTATTTGTAAAATCTTAGCATGATGCTGTTCTTAATCTACACATTACTATATTGAAGTCGAAAAGTTTTAAACACATACGAATATTATTTGGTTTTACTGTTTGTTCCCATCGGCGATTAGACAAATGTGCACGATTTCGATACGTACAATGGGTAGCGTATTTTAGTACTAGTATAACTTTTTAATCAGACGTTTATAATCCATTTTCATTCACGAGAGTACGTTGATTTACAAAATTTTTGTTGCTTCTGTTGCTGTTGTTATTGTTCTTGTTTTCTCGAAAGTACACTGATTAAATACCGCGTGACACCAGCACTCCCAGGAGCAGTACACCCAGTAGAGCTGCCATTTGACCGGCGCCGCTGCGGGTGTTGGAGCAAATAGCAGCCCAGACTTCAGTACTTCCAGCAACAGATGCGCCAGTTCCGGTAGCCGTGCCCGTGATTGTAACGGTATATCTGCAGGTTTTGGCCTGGTTGAGCGTAACACCTGTGGCAACCTTCAGTGCGCCCCATGTAGCGTCAACCGTTCAGTCCGCTGTGGTAGCTAAGTAATGAGCGTATAACTAATAAACGATCATGTTGTTGGCATTTATTAGTTTCATAATTATAACATGGTATTTGTACCTAAGGTATCTCACAGTAAATGCAATTATTCAAACGAAGTCCGTTGTGGTAGCTAAAGAATGAGCCTATCACTACATATGTACCTAGTGTATTGTTCACTGATTTTACCTTGTTTGTGTGTGCCATAAAGTGTCTCATGGTTCGCACGATAATAGGAATCTGATCATGGGAATATCTGCTGACTATCATGGCCATCAACGTGGCGTATCCAGTGACATTAGTTGGATTAGTTACGACATTTTAGTGCTTTGATTTTCAGCATTTAATGTAAAGCATGATAGAATGCACAAAATCCCTTGTGCAAAATGCTTTATAATTATACAGTTAACATAGAAATTATATTAATTTTTGTATTTCGTATTAACTGTGTTCTTAATAAGCGTATATAAACAGCCTAATGACTTGTAAAAGTTAACATAACCATAACAATGAAATGGACATTATCGAATAAATGCGCGATGTTTATTGGTGATCTTAACCAACTGTCTCTGTAGCTTATATACATGCTTTTCCTATTTTGTGATTAAAAATCGCTTTATACGTGCTTTGGTTATTCTGAACTGTTCTAACATTTGAAATCCAAATATATGATATATACTTAAATGGAGTAATTGTTCATTATATAATTATGTTGTAAACACTATCTTTTAGAAATTGACTATTCAGATATACAGCATTCGGCTGTAAATCATCGATGTCATTCTTGCATGTTAATTTTATTGCAGTGAGTGTCACAGTCAAAGGAGTGCAAAATCCACAATTGAAAGACGTGTCCATTTGATAGTTAGATTTCAGCAATTCTCCACTCGCAGTAAGATGGCCGTGTTTCCTGACTTGATCGGAATCGTGTTCTATGCGCGCGTGTCCTATAACTCATCGATATAGTCAAAAATTGAGAATATTGTATATATTTAATATATTTGAAACCGTGCTGGAACTCGGCGGGTAAACGTATAAATATACATAGAATTGGTGTTGTGATTTCGAACTTAGGACCTTCTGGTCACACGAATTCAGTTGGTTTTAATATGCAGATTGATGATTAAATCTATCTGCTATATTATCATAGGTAGCTTAAACACAAAACATTTATGCAATATAACATTAATTTCAGACTGCTGTTGTTACGCAAACAAAACTGATGTCATCGGGCTAGTGCTTTTTAAATTTGCGGGTAAAGTGCTATCAACGGTTCCGTGTTATT
The DNA here is from genome assembly GCA_027627225.1 of Congeria kusceri. Lineage (NCBI taxonomy): Eukaryota > Metazoa > Mollusca > Bivalvia > Myida > Dreissenidae > Congeria > Congeria kusceri. The sequence continues at coordinate 17,484,710 of CM051040.1, forward strand.
AGTGTATGCATACGGATTGAATTTCACGAAAGCATTTGTGTACATAAGACCTACATTTATTTCTTTTTATTTAAATGCATGAATATTTAACGAATTCGCAAATATTAATTAACGGCACATTTAAATCATATTTCTGTTTCAGCACTATTATTTGACTGCTGTGATTTTCCTTATGTGATCTGAAAATCATTTAACCATTCTTTAAACCATGATCATAAAGATATTGCTACACTTAAATTTGTCTGTTTCCATTTTGTTTAAACGCTCCTGAACAGTTGAATGAACAAGATACGATCTTTGTAACCCTGATTCGAAAATTGAATGGCTCAGCTAATAAAAACACTCGGAAATGATCGCGGTGTATCTTTTTTTGTTATGCAGGTGTAGGAAGGAATCTCAGTTTTTTTGGTTGGATGTCTGTAGTTAATTCGCCGTCACATTCGCAAAAACCTACTTTGAGCAACTGTCGCAATATTGTATTTAGGATGACGTTAATGGATACAAAATGTATTGACGTATATTCTGGGCCAAGTGTAAGGATCGTTCGCCCGTAAAGCGGTTTAAACACCCAATACTTTGCACTGACTGCTCCAAGGCGGTGACCTAGTTTTATTATTGTTTGTGTTTTGTGTTTGTAGGTTTTTTTTTTATTGTGCTGTGTTGTACTGGCAATGGATCACTTGCCTTACATAAAGGACCTTGGACCGTCTTATTAAACATCATAGGGCATATTTACATTACGATACATTTTTTAAGAAGCATAAATGCCAAGCACCAACATGTTTGATTACATTATTTCAGTAATTATATTCATTTCCTTGGTATCTTTCACATGTCCTTTATTTCAGGAACATACTACTGATCATAAATGTATATTTTTTTAAACTACAAAATTCAGTTGTAAATTTAACTTGTCGTAAGATCTTTGATAAGACAGGGCCCTGGATATTTTTAATCGTTCGGTTTTGATGGCATATCAGAGACTTTTATTATAATTTCTTTTTAGTGGTCACATATTTTATGTTTGCTGCCTGCAACATGATAACTCAGTGCGGATGTACCTATTTTATAAAATTGCAACAGCTATGAGGCGATACACACTTTTATTGTTACCATCATAAACAGCATTGGCTAATGGATAATAGTTCACATAAAACACCAGTTATTTAAAATATAATAAATTAACTTACCTCGTGCAACCCTCTGTTACACTGTTGTTGTCACTACATTGAGCATAGTTTTTGTAAATATCAATGCTCAATATAGTGGACATACATTCCAAATTCCAATTCAAGATTATATAAATATCCTCACTATTCCTCTGTTGTCTGTCCAGTCCTTTGGCATAAATTCTTTTGAAACAATAATTCAATTCTTTATTGTACAGAAATCATTTTAAAAGTTTAAAATGTTCAAATGGGTTCATGCTATCCGGCACCCTTATGCATGCTGACAAATATGGCATTCATTCCTTCGTAAAAACGCGTTCCATCTTGGTTTCTGATCTATTTTAAATGTAGAGGAACATGTTAAAACTCTGATCTGCTTATTTTCTTCCCCTTTAAAATATGCATTCGTTTCTCTGTATCTTAATTTCAAGGTACTCGAACCTTGTCGAGAGCCGAGAAAATGTTCCGACTCCATACTAATTTGCTCATGCCTTAAAAACTTTATTTCTTGCAAAGTTTTGTACTATAGATTCCTTTTATTTTTCCCAATTTGTACAGACAGAAACGTATGTTCACCATACATGTCTTTCTTCAAAAACGCATTTATAATCGTTATCCATGTTGGTACAAACATTGGTTTATTTTTGAAAAACATTTAGGAAAATGTTTATTCTAGCATACTATTCTTTCATTTAAGAAAGACTGTTGCAATACGAAATAGTTACTACTGATAAGTCAATATTGTGATTAAGTACTAGTAATCAAATGAAAATAATTTTAAATTATTGTTGTCATGAGAATAAGAGAGAAAAGCATACAAGTAATTCGTTTTATGAGCAATTACATTGAACACTTTATGACATTATGTTATATTGATTTACTGGAGGAAAACTTGACACTACCTTTAGTAAATATGCGATATGTGTGACATGCATTATATATATATTTATTTTCTATTATGAATTCGTAACAGTAGCTTAAAAAACCACAACAACAAATCAGCGTTAAGTTAAAAAAGTATTAATAAGACAACCCGACGTACAAAATAATGTTAAAACATGTATGTGTAATAGAGTATTATTTTCACAGTAGTTTGTCTATTCTTTTTTTCACTGCCATACATGTATTATTGCAGAGCAAATTGAGATAGTTTTAAAGAATACATATTTAATGCCATTCAAAACAAACATTTAACGGAAAGACAAATGAATTAATTTCAATGCAGACGATCATAATGTATATTATGCGCCAAATGTGTTTGAATTTTAATTGAAATGGGTATAAAGAAACTAAGTGATTACACCAAAACCTTGTAGAGCATATATCAACTTAAATAATATAAATAATCATATATGTGAAATAAGTAATGAGTAACACACATACACATCGGAGTTTCAACTTTTTTAATGATATACATATTTTAAGTGGGTAATCAGTATTTTGATATTCATGAAACATTTTGATTAAAGCAAAATGGACATGAAAAAATTCACCGCATTTGAATAGATTATATCAATTCATACTGCCCTTTCCGACCGCGACATTATCTGTATTCTGATTCTAATATTAAATTTCCACATCATTATTAGACCGTACAAACGTATTGACTAACGATTAAGCGCATGCATACATTAGTATATAGCTAATAAATGGTGCTTAGTTTCTCATAGTGATGACAATACTGATGATGACGTTAATTATAATGATAATAATGGTGATGACGAGAATAATTGATGACGATGATGACGATGATGATGATGATAATAATAATAATGATGATTATTACTGTATAATTATGCTCCAAATAATAATTTCATCGATTGTCGCGATACAATTTCACCATAAAATATGTGAAAAATGTGAACCCTACGCACACCCCTTTTGGCCAATCACATTCTTTACACTTATAAATGTGAAAAATGAGATCCTATTTTTCACAGGCGTGTGAAAAATATGATTTGTGAAAAATATGATCTACAGAATTTTGTGGATACGGGACGAAGGAAGTATTGTTTTCGTTAAGATTTATAGTTTACAAAGTCAAGACAAAATTAAAAACCTTTATTAAAGAAGTATACAAGTCACACAAAATCAAATAAACAGAAAACATGTTCCATATATCATATACCATGAGGTAATTCATATTGGAACATAGCAGAAATAGATCTATACTGAAAAAAGTAAACACGTATACACTTCCTGAAGTTTTATAGAAAAACAACAACACATAAATAGGTATTTGTAAAATCTTAGCATGATGCTGTTCTTAATCTACACATTACTATATTGAAGTCGAAAAGTTTTAAACACATACGAATATTATTTGGTTTTACTGTTTGTTCCCATCGGCGATTAGACAAATGTGCACGATTTCGATACGTACAATGGGTAGCGTATTTTAGTACTAGTATAACTTTTTAATCAGACGTTTATAATCCATTTTCATTCACGAGAGTACGTTGATTTACAAAATTGTTGTTGCTTCTGTTGCTGTTGTTATTGTTCTTGTTTTCTCGAAAGTACACTGATTAAATACCGCGTGACACCAGCACTCCCAGGAGCAGTACACCCAGTAGAGCTGCCATTTGACCGGCGCCGCTGCGGGTGTTGGAGCAAATAGCAGCCCAGACTTCAGTACTTCCAGCAACAGATGCGCCAGTTCCGGTAGCCGTGCCCGTGATTGTAACGGTATATCTGCAGGTTTTGGCCTGGTTGAGCGTAACACCTGTGGCAACCTTCAGTGCGCCCCATGTAGCGTCAACCGTTCAGTCCGCTGTGGTAGCTAAGTAATGAGCGTATAACTAATAAACGATCATGTTGTTGGCATTTATTAGTTTCATAATTATAACATGGTATTTGTACCTAAGGTATCTCACAGTAAATGCAATTATTCAAACGAAGTCCGTTGTGGTAGCTAAAGAATGAGCCTATCACTACATATGTACCTAGTGTATTGTTCACTGATTTTACCTTGTTTGTGTGTGCCATAAAGTGTCTCATGGTTCGCACGATAATAGGAATCTGATCATGGGAATATCTGCTGACTATCATGGCCATCAACGTGGCGTATCCAGTGACATTAGTTGGATTAGTTACGACATTTTAGTGCTTTGATTTTCAGCATTTAATGTAAAGCATGATAGAATGCACAAAATCCCTTGTGCAAAATGCTTTATAATTATACAGTTAACATAGAAATTATATTAATTTTTGTATTTCGTATTAACTGTGTTCTTAATAAGCGTATATAAACAGCCTAATGACTTGTAAAAGTTAACATAACCATAACAATGAAATGGACATTATCGAATAAATGCGCGATGTTTATTGGTGATCTTAACCAACTGTCTCTGTAGCTTATATACATGCTTTTCCTATTTTGTGATTAAAAATCGCTTTATACGTGCTTTGGTTATTCTGAACTGTTCTAACATTTGAAATCCAAATATATGATATATACTTAAATGGAGTAATTTTTCATTATATAATTATGTTGTAAACACTATCTTTTAGAAATTGACTATTCAGATATACAGCATTCGGCTGTAAATCATCGATGTCATTCTTGCATGTTAATTTTATTGCAGTGAGTGTCACAGTCAAAGGAGTGCAAAATCCACAATTGAAAGACGTGTCCATTTGATAGTTAGATTTCAGCAATTCTCCACTCGCAGTAAGATGGCCGTGTTTCCTGACTTGATCGGAATCGTGTTCTATGCGCGCGTGTCCTATAACTCATCGATATAGTCAAAAATTGAGAATATTGTATATATTTAATATATTTGAAACCGTGCTGGAACTCGGCGGGTAAACGTATAAATATACATAGAATTGGTGTTGTGATTTCGAACTTAGGACCTTCTGGTCACACGAATTCAGTTGGTTTTAATATGCAGATTGATGATTAAATCTATCTGCTATATTATCATAGGTAGCTTAAACACAAAACATTTATGCAATATAACATTAATTTCAGACTGCTGTTGTTACGCAAACAAAACTGATGTCATCGGGCTAGTGCTTTTTAAATTTGCGGTTAAAGTGCTAACAACGGTTCCGTGTTATTAGTGTATGCATACGGATTGAATTTCACGAAAGCATTTGTGTACATAAGACCTACATTTATTTCTTTTTATTTAAATGCATGGATATTTAACGAATTCGCAAATATTAATTAACGGCACATTTAAATCATATTTCTGTTTCAGCACTATTATTTGACTGCTGTGATTTTCCTTATGTGATCTGAAAATCATTTAACCATTCTTTAAACCATGATCATAAAGATATTGCTACACTTAAATTTGTCTGTTTCCATTTTGTTTAAACGCTCCTGAACAGTTGAATGAACAAGATACGATCTTTGTAACCCTGATTCGAAAATTGAATGGCTCAGCTAATAAAAACACTCGGAAATGATCGCGGTGTATCTTTTTTTGTTATGCAGGTGTAGGAAGGAATCTCAGTTTTTTTGGTTGGATGTCTGTAGTTAATTCGCCGTCACATTCGCAAAAACCTACTTTGAGCAACTGTCGCAATATTGTATTTAGGATGACGTTAATGGATACAAAATGTATTGACGTATATTCTGGGCCAAGTGTAAGGATCGTTCGCCCGTAAAGCGGTTTAAACACCCAATACTTTGCACTGACTGCTCCAAGGCGGTGACCTAGTTTTATTATTGTTTGTGTTTTGTGTTTGTAGGTTTTTTTTTTATTGTGCTGTGTTGTACTGGCAATGGATCACTTGCCTTACATAAAGGACCTTGGACCGTCTTATTAAACATCATAGGGCATATTTACATTACGATACATTTTTTAAGAAGCATAAATGCCAAGCACCAACATGTTTGATTACATTATTTCAGTAATTATATTCATTTCCTTGGTATCTTTCACATGTCCTTTATTTCAGGAACATACTACTGATCATAAATGTATATTTTTTTAAACTACAAAATTCAGTTGTAAATTTAACTTGTCGTAAGATCTTTGATAAGACAGGGCCCTGGATATTTTTAATCGTTCGGTTTTGATGGCATATCAGAGACTTTTATTATAATTTCTTTTTAGTGGTCACATATTTTATGTTTGCTGCCTGCAACATGATAACTCAGTGCGGATGTACCTATTTTATAAAATTGCAACAGCTATGAGGCGATACACACTTTTATTGTTACCATCATAAACAGCATTGGCTAATGGATAATAGTTCACATAAAACACCAGTTATTTAAAATATAATAAATTAACTTACCTCGTGCAACCCTCTGTTACACTGTTGTTGTCACTACATTGAGCATAGTTTTTGTAAATATCAATGCTCAATATAGTGGACATACATTCCAAATTCCAATTCAAGATTATATAAATATCCTCACTATTCCTCTGTTGTCTGTCCAGTCCTTTGGCATAAATTCTTTTGAAACAATAATTCAATTCTTTATTGTACAGAAATCATTTTAAAAGTTTAAAATGTTCAAATGGGTTCATGCTATCCGGCACCCTTATGCATGCTGACAAATATGGCATTCATTCCTTCGTAAAAACGCGTTCCATCTTGGTTTCTGATCTATTTTAAATGTAGAGGAACATGTTAAAACTCTGATCTGCTTATTTTCTTCCCCTTTAAAATATGCATTCGTTTCTCTGTATCTTAATTTCAAGGTACTCGAACCTTGTCGAGAGCCGAGAAAATGTTCCGACTCCATACTAATTTGCTCATGCCTTAAAAACTTTATTTCTTGCAAAGTTTTGTACTATAGATTCCTTTTATTTTTCCCAATTTGTACAGACAGAAACGTATGTTCACCATACATGTCTTTCTTCAAAAACGCATTTATAATCGTTATCCATGTTGGTACAAACATTGGTTTATTTTTGAAAAACATTTAGGAAAATGTTTATTCTAGCATACTATTCTTTCATTTAAGAAAGACTGTTGCAATACGAAATAGTTACTACTGATAAGTCAGTATTGTGATTAAGTACTAGTAATCAAATGAAAATAATTTTAAATTATTGTTGTCATGAGAATAAGAGAGAAAAGCATACAAGTAATTCGTTTTATGAGCAATTACATTGAACACTTTATGACATTATGTTATATTGATTTACTGGAGGAAAACTTGACACTACCTTTAGTAAATATGCGATATGTGTGACATGCATTATATATATATTTATTTTCTATTATGAATTCGTAACAGTAGCTTAAAAAACCACAACAACAAATCAGCGTTAAGTTAAAAAAGTATTAATAAGACAACCCGACGTACAAAATAATGTTAAAACATGTATGTGTAATAGAGTATTATTTTCACAGTAGTTTGTCTATTCTTTTTTTCACTGCCATACATGTATTATTGCAGAGCAAATTGAGATAGTTTTAAAGAATACATATTTAATGCCATTCAAAACAAACATTTAACGGAAAGACAAATGAATTAATTTCAATGCAGACGATCATAATGTATATTATGCGCCAAATGTGTTTGAATTTTAATTGAAATGGGTATAAAGAAACTAAGTGATTATACCAAAACCTTGTAGAGCATATATCAACTTAAATAATATAAATAATCATATATGTGAAATAAGTAATGAGTAACACACATACACATCGGAGTTTCAACTTTTTTAATGATGTACATATTTTAAGTGGGTAATCAGTATTTTGATATTCATGAAACATTTTGATTAAAGCAAAATGGACATGAAAAAATTCACCGCATTTGAATAGATTATATCAATTCATACTGCCATTTCCGACCGCGACATTATCTGTATTCTGATTCTAATATTAAATTTCCACATCATTATTAGACCGTACAAACGTATTGACTAACGATTAAGCGCATGCATACATTAGTATATAGCTAATAAATGGTGCTTAGTTTCTCATAGTGATGACAATACTGATGATGACGTTAATTATAATGATAATAATGGTGATGACGAGAATAATTGATGACGATGATGACGATGATGATGATGATAATAATAATAATGATGATTATTACTGTATAATTATGCTCCAAATAATAATTTCATCGATTGTCGCGATACAATTTCACCATAAAATATGTGAAAAATGTGAACCGTACGCACACCCCTTTTGGCCAATCACATTCTGTACACTTATAAATGTGAAAAATGAGATCCTATTTTTCACAGGCGTGTGAAAAATATGATTTGTGAAAAATATGATCTACAGAATTTTGTGGATACGGTACGAAGGAAGTATTGTTTTCGTTAAGATTTATAGTTTACAAAGTCAAGACAAAATTAAAAACCTTTATTAAAGAAGTATACAAGTCACACAAAATCAAATAAACAGAAAACATGTTCCATATATCATATACCATGAGGTAATTCATATTGGAACATAGCAGAAATAGATCTATACTGAAAAAAGTAAACACGTATACACTTCCTGAAGTTTTATAGAAAAACAACAACACATAAATAGGTATTTGTAAAATCTTAGCATGATGCTGTTCTTAATCTACACATTACTATATTGAAGTCGAAAAGTTTTAAACACATACGAATATTATTTGGTTTTACTGTTTGTTCCCATCGGCGATTAGACAAATGTGCACGATTTCGATACGTACAATGGGTAGCGTATTTTAGTACTAGTATAACTTTTTAATCAGACGTTTATAATCCATTTTCATTCACGAGAGTACGTTGATTTACAAAATTGTTGTTGCTTCTGTTGCTGTTGTTATTGTTCTTGTTTTCTCGAAAGTACACTGATTAAATACCGCGTGACACCAGCACTCCCAGGAGCAGTACACCCAGTAGAGCTGCCATTTGACCGGCGCCGCTGCGGGTGTTGGAGCAAATAGCAGCCCAGACTTCAGTACTTCCAGCAACAGATGCGCCAGTTCCGGTAGCCGTGCCCGTGATTGTAACGGTATATCTGCAGGTTTTGGCCTGGTTGAGCGTAACACCTGTGGCAACCTTCAGTGCGCCCCATGTAGCGTCAACCGTTCAGTCCGCTGTGGTAGCTAAGTAATGAGCGTATAACTAATAAACGATCATGTTGTTGGCATTTATTAGTTTCATAATTATAACATGGTATTTGTACCTAAGGTATCTCACAGTAAATGCAATTATTCAAACGAAGTCCGTTGTGGTAGCTAAAGAATGAGCCTATCACTACATATGTACCTAGTGTATTGTTCACTGATTTTACCTTGTTTGTGTGTGCCATAAAGTGTCTCATGGTTCGCACGATAATAGGAATCTGATCATGGGAATATCTGCTGACTATCATGGCCATCAACGTGGCGTATCCAGTGACATTAGTTGGATTAGTTACGACATTTTAGTGCTTTGATTTTCAGCATTTAATGTAAAGCATGATAGAATGCACAAAATCCCTTGTGCAAAATGCTTTATAATTATACAGTTAACATAGAAATTATATTAATTTTTGTATTTCGTATTAACTGTGTTCTTAATAAGCGTATATAAACAGCCTAATGACTTGTAAAAGTTAACATAACCATAACAATGAAATGGACATTATCGAATAAATGCGCGATGTTTATTGGTGATCTTAACCAACTGTCTCTGTAGCTTATATACATGCTTTTCCTATTTTGTGATTAAAAATCGCTTTATACGTGCTTTGGTTATTCTGAACTGTTCTAACATTTGAAATCCAAATATATGATATATACTTAAATGGAGTAATTTTTCATTATATAATTATGTTGTAAACACTATCTTTTAGAAATTGACTATTCAGATATACAGCATTCGGCTGTAAATCATCGATGTCATTCTTGCATGTTAATTTTATTGCAGTGAGTGTCACAGTCAAAGGAGTGCAAAATCCACAATTGAAAGACGTGTCCATTTGATAGTTAGATTTCAGCAATTCTCCACTCGCAGTAAGATGGCCGTGTTTCCTGACTTGATCGGAATCGTGTTCTATGCGCGCGTGTCCTATAACTCATCGATATAGTCAAAAATTGAGAATATTGTATATATTTAATATATTTGAAACCGTGCTGGAACTCGGCGGGTAAACGTATAAATATACATAGAATTGGTGTTGTGATTTCGAACTTAGGACCTTCTGGTCACACGAATTCAGTTGGTTTTAATATGCAGATTGATGATTAAATCTATCTGCTATATTATCATAGGTAGCTTAAACACAAAACATTTATGCAATATAACATTAATTTCAGACTGCTGTTGTTACGCAAACAAAACTGATGTCATCGGGCTAGTGCTTTTTAAATTTGCGGTTAAAGTGCTAACAACGGTTCCGTGTTATTAGTGTATGCATACGGATTGAATTTCACGAAAGCATTTGTGTACATAAGACCTACATTTATTTCTTTTTATTTAAATGCATGGATATTTAACGAATTCGCAAATATTAATTAACGGCACATTTAAATCATATTTCTGTTTCAGCACTATTATTTGACTGCTGTGATTTTCCTTATGTGATCTGAAAATCATTTAACCATTCTTTAAACCATGATCATAAAGATATTGCTACACTTAAATTTGTCTGTTTCCATTTTGTTTAAACGCTCCTGAACAGTTGAATGAACAAGATACGATCTTTGTAACCCTGATTCGAAAATTGAATGGCTCAGCTAATAAAAACACTCGGAAATGATCGCGGTGTATCTTTTTTTGTTATGCAGGTGTAGGAAGGAATCTCAGTTTTTTTGGTTGGATGTCTGTAGTTAATTCGCCGTCACATTCGCAAAAACCTACTTTGAGCAACTGTCGCAATATTGTATTTAGGATGACGTTAATGGATACAAAATGTATTGACGTATATTCTGGGCCAAGTGTAAGGATCGTTCGCCCGTAAAGCGGTTTAAACACCCAATACTTTGCACTGACTGCTCCAAGGCGGTGACCTAGTTTTATTATTGTTTGTGTTTTGTGTTTGTAGGTTTTTTTTTTATTGTGCTGTGTTGTACTGGCAATGGATCACTTGCCTTACATAAAGGACCTTGGACCGTCTTATTAAACATCATAGGGCATATTTACATTACGATACATTTTTTAAGAAGCATAAATGCCAAGCACCAACATGTTTGATTACATTATTTCAGTAATTATATTCATTTCCTTGGTATCTTTCACATGTCCTTTATTTCAGGAACATACTACTGATCATAAATGTATATTTTTTTAAACTACAAAATTCAGTTGTAAATTTAACTTGTCGTAAGATCTTTGATAAGACAGGGCCCTGGATATTTTTAATCGTTCGGTTTTGATGGCATATCAGAGACTTTTATTATAATTTCTTTTTAGTGGTCACATATTTTATGTTTGCTGCCTGCAACATGATAACTCAGTGCGGATGTACCTATTTTATAAAATTGCAACAGCTATGAGGCGATACACACTTTTATTGTTACCATCATAAACAGCATTGGCTAATGGATAATAGTTCACATAAAACACCAGTTATTTAAAATATAATAAATTAACTTACCTCGTGCAACCCTCTGTTACACTGTTGTTGTCACTACATTGAGCATAGTTTTTGTAAATATCAATGCTCAATATAGTGGACATACATTCCAAATTCCAATTCAAGATTATATAAATATCCTCACTATTCCTCTGTTGTCTGTCCAGTCCTTTGGCATAAATTCTTTTGAAACAATAATTCAATTCTTTATTGTACAGAAATCATTTTAAAAGTTTAAAATGTTCAAATGGGTTCATGCTATCCGGCACCCTTATGCATGCTGACAAATATGGCATTCATTCCTTCGTAAAAACGCGTTCCATCTTGGTTTCTGATCTATTTTAAATGTAGAGGAACATGTTAAAACTCTGATCTGCTTATTTTCTTCCCCTTTAAAATATGCATTCGTTTCTCTGTATCTTAATTTCAAGGTACTCGAACCTTGTCGAGAGCCGAGAAAATGTTCCGACTCCATACTAATTTGCTCATGCCTTAAAAACTTTATTTCTTGCAAAGTTTTGTACTATAGATTCCTTTTATTTTTCCCAATTTGTACAGACAGAAACGTATGTTCACCATACATGTCTTTCTTCAAAAACGCATTTATAATCGTTATCCATGTTGGTACAAACATTGGTTTATTTTTGAAAAACATTTAGGAAAATGTTTATTCTAGCATACTATTCTTTCATTTAAGAAAGACTGTTGCAATACGAAATAGTTACTACTGATAAGTCAATATTGTGATTAAGTACTAGTAATCAAATGAAAATAATTTTAAATTATTGTTGTCATGAGAATAAGAGAGAAAAGCATACAAGTAATTCGTTTTATGAGCAATTACATTGAACACTTTATGACATTATGTTATATTGATTTACTGGAGGAAAACTTGACACTACCTTTAGTAAATATGCGATATGTGTGACATGCATTATATATATATTTATTTTCTATTATGAATTCGTAACAGTAGCTTAAAAAACCACAACAACAAATCAGCGTTAAGTTAAAAAAGTATTAATAAGACAACCCGACGTACAAAATAATGTTAAAACATGTATGTGTAATAGAGTATTATTTTCACAGTAGTTTGTCTATTCTTTTTTTCACTGCCATACATGTATTATTGCAGAGCAAATTGAGATAGTTTTAAAGAATACATATTTAATGCCATTCAAAACAAACATTTAACGGAAAGACAAATGAATTAATTTCAATGCAGACGATCATAATGTATATTATGCGCCAAATGTGTTTGAATTTTAATTGAAATGGGTATAAAGAAACTAAGTGATTATACCAAAACCTTGTAGAGCATATATCAACTTAAATAATATAAATAATCATATATGTGAAATAAGTAATGAGTAACACACATACACATCGGAGTTTCAACTTTTTTAATGATGTACATATTTTAAGTGGGTAATCAGTATTTTGATATTCATGAAACATTTTGATTAAAGCAAAATGGACATGAAAAAATTCACCGCATTTGAATAGATTATATCAATTCATACTGCCATTTCCGACCGCGACATTATCTGTATTCTGATTCTAATATTAAATTTCCACATCATTATTAGACCGTACAAACGTATTGACTAACGATTAAGCGCATGCCTACATTAGTATATAGCTAATAAATGGTGCTTAGTTTCTCATAGTGATGACAATACTGATGATGACGTTAATTATAATGATAATAATGGTGATGACGAGAATAATTGATGACGATGATGACGATGATGATGATGATAATAATAATAATGATGATTATTACTGTATAATTATGCTCCAAATAATAATTTCATCGATTGTCGCGATACAATTTCACCATAAAATATGTGAAAAATGTGAACCGTACGCACACCCCTTTTGGCCAATCACATTCTGTACACTTATAAATGTGAAAAATGAGATCCTATTTTTCACAGGCGTGTGAAAAATATGATTTGTGAAAAATATGATCTACAGAATTTTGTGGATACGGTACGAAGGAAGTATTGTTTTCGTTAAGATTTATAGTTTACAAAGTCAAGACAAAATTAAAAACCTTTATTAAAGAAGTATACAAGTCACACAAAATCAAATAAACAGAAAACATGTTCCATATATCATATACCATGAGGTAATTCATATTGGAACATAGCAGAAATAGATCTATACTGAAAAAAGTAAACACGTATACACTTCCTGAAGTTTTATAGAAAAACAACAACACATAAATAGGTATTTGTAAAATCTTAGCATGATGCTGTTCTTAATCTACACATTACTATATTGAAGTCGAAAAGTTTTAAACACATACGAATATTATTTGGTTTTACTGTTTGTTCCCATCGGCGATTAGACAAATGTGCACGATTTCGATACGTACAATGGGTAGCGTATTTTAGTACTAGTATAACTTTTTAATCAGACGTTTATAATCCATTTTCATTCACGAGAGTACGTTGATTTACAAAATTGTTGTTGCTTCTGTTGCTGTTGTTATTGTTCTTGTTTTCTCGAAAGTACACTGATTAAATACCGCGTGACACCAGCACTCCCAGGAGCAGTACACCCAGTAGAGCTGCCATTTGACCGGCGCCGCTGCGGGTGTTGGAGCAAATAGCAGCCCAGACTTCAGTACTTCCAGCAACAGATGCGCCAGTTCCGGTAGCCGTGCCCGTGATTGTAACGGTATATCTGCAGGTTTTGGCCTGGTTGAGCGTAACACCTGTGGCAACCTTCAGTGCGCCCCATGTAGCGTCAACCGTTCAGTCCGCTGTGGTAGCTAAGTAATGAGCGTATAACTAATAAACGATCATGTTGTTGGCATTTATTAGTTTCATAATTATAACATGGTATTTGTACCTAAGGTATCTCACAGTAAATGCAATTATTCAAACGAAGTCCGTTGTGGTAGCTAAAGAATGAGCCTATCACTACATATGTACCTAGTGTATTGTTCACTGATTTTACCTTGTTTGTGTGTGCCATAAAGTGTCTCATGGTTCGCACGATAATAGGAATCTGATCATGGGAATATCTGCTGACTATCATGGCCATCAACGTGGCGTATCCAGTGACATTAGTTGGATTAGTTACGACATTTTAGTGCTTTGATTTTCAGCATTTAATGTAAAGCATGATAGAATGCACAAAATCCCTTGTGCAAAATGCTTTATAATTATACAGTTAACATAGAAATTATATTAATTTTTGTATTTCGTATTAACTGTGTTCTTAATAAGCGTATATAAACAGCCTAATGACTTGTAAAAGTTAACATAACCATAACAATGAAATGGACATTATCGAATAAATGCGCGATGTTTATTGGTGATCTTAACCAACTGTCTCTGTAGCTTATATACATGCTTTTCCTATTTTGTGATTAAAAATCGCTTTATACGTGCTTTGGTTATTCTGAACTGTTCTAACATTTGAAATCCAAATATATGATATATACTTAAATGGAGTAATTTTTCATTATATAATTATGTTGTAAACACTATCTTTTAGAAATTGACTATTCAGATATACAGCATTCGGCTGTAAATCATCGATGTCATTCTTGCATGTTAATTTTATTGCAGTGAGTGTCACAGTCAAAGGAGTGCAAAATCCACAATTGAAAGACGTGTCCATTTGATAGTTAGATTTCAGCAATTCTCCACTCGCAGTAAGATGGCCGTGTTTCCTGACTTGATCGGAATCGTGTTCTATGCGCGCGTGTCCTATAACTCATCGATATAGTCAAAAATTGAGAATATTGTATATATTTAATATATTTGAAACCGTGCTGGAACTCGGCGGGTAAACGTATAAATATACATAGAATTGGTGTTGTGATTTCGAACTTAGGACCTTCTGGTCACACGAATTCAGTTGGTTTTAATATGCAGATTGATGATTAAATCTATCTGCTATATTATCATAGGTAGCTTAAACACAAAACATTTATGCAATATAACATTAATTTCAGACTGCTGTTGTTACGCAAACAAAACTGATGTCATCGGGCTAGTGCTTTTTAAATTTGCGGGTAAAGTGCTATCAACGGTTCCGTGTTATTAGTGTATGCATACGGATTGAATTTCACGAAAGCATTTGTGTACATAAGACCTACATTTATTTCTTTTTATTTAAATGCATGGATATTTAACGAATTCGCAAATATTAATTAACGGCACATTTAAATCATATTTCTGTTTCAGCACTATTATTTGACTGCTGTGATTTTCCTTATGTGATCTGAAAATCATTTAACCATTCTTTAAACCATGATCATAAAGATATTGCTACACTTAAATTTGTCTGTTTCCATTTTGTTTAAACGCTCCTGAACAGTTGAATGAACAAGATACGATCTTTGTAACCCTGATTCGAAAATTGAATGGCTCAGCTAATAAAAACACTCGGAAATGATCGCGGTGTATCTTTTTTTGTTATGCAGGTGTAGGAAGGAATCTCAGTTTTTTTGGTTGGATGTCTGTAGTTAATTCGCCGTCACATTCGCAAAAACCTACTTTGAGCAACTGTCGCAATATTGTATTTAGGATGACGTTAATGGATACAAAATGTATTGACGTATATTCTGTGCCAAGTGTAAGGATCGTTCGCCCGTAAAGCGGTTTAAACACCCAATACTTTGCACTGACTGCTCCAAGGCGGTGACCTAGTTTTATTATTGTTTGTGTTTTGTGTTTGTAGGTTTTTTTTTTATTGTGCTGTGTTGTACTGGCAATGGATCACTTGCCTTACATAAAGGACCTTGGACCGTCTTATTAAACATCATAGGGCATATTTACATTACGATACATTTTTTAAGAAGCATAAATGCCAAGCACCAACATGTTTGATTACATTATTTCAGTAATTATATTCATTTCCTTGGTATCTTTCACATGTCCTTTATTTCAGGAACATACTACTGATCATAAATGTATATTTTTTTAAACTACAAAATTCAGTTGTAAATTTAACTTGTCGTAAGATCTTTGATAAGACAGGGCCCTGGATATTTTTAATCGTTCGGTTTTGATGGCATATCAGAGACTTTTATTATAATTTCTTTTTAGTGGTCACATATTTTATGTTTGCTGCCTGCAACATGATAACTCAGTGCGGATGTACCTATTTTATAAAATTGCAACAGCTATGAGGCGATACACACTTTTATTGTTACCATCATAAACAGCATTGGCTAATGGATAATAGTTCACATAAAACACCAGTTATTTAAAATATAATAAATTAACTTACCTCGTGCAACCCTCTGTTACACTGTTGTTGTCACTACATTGAGCATAGTTTTTGTAAATATCAATGCTCAATATAGTGGACATACATTCCAAATTCCAATTCAAGATTATATAAATATCCTCACTATTCCTCTGTTGTCTGTCCAGTCCTTTGGCATAAATTCTTTTGAAACAATAATTCAATTCTTTATTGTACAGAAATCATTTTAAAAGTTTAAAATGTTCAAATGGGTTCATGCTATCCGGCACCCTTATGCATGCTGACAAATATGGCATTCATTCCTTCGTAAAAACGCATTCCATCTTGGTTTCTGATCTATTTTAAATGTACAGGAACATGTTAAAACTCTGATCTGCTTATTTTCCTCCCCTTTGAAATATGCATTCGTTTCTCTGTATCTTAATTTCAAGGTACTCGAACCTTGTCGAGAGCCGAGAAAATGTTCCGACTCCATACTAATTTGCTCATGCCTTAAAAACTTTATTTCTTGCAAAGTTTTGTACTATAGATTCCTTTTATTTTTCCCAATTTGTACAGACAGAAACGTATGTTCACCATACATCTCTTTCTTCAAAAACGCATTTATAATCGTTATCCATGTTGGTACAAACATTGGTTTGTTTTTGAAAAACATTTAGGAAAATGTTTATTCTAGCATACTATTCTTTCATTTAAGAAAGTCTGCTGCAATACGAAATAGTTACTACTGATAAGTCAATATTGTGATTAAGTACTAGTAATCAAATGAAAATAATTTTAAATTATTGTTGTCATGAGAATAAGAGAGAAAAGCATACAAGTAATTCGTTTTATGAGCAATTACATTGAACACTTTATGACATTATGTTATATTGATTTACTGGAGGAAAACTTGACACTACCTTTAGTAAATATGCGATATGTGTGACATGCATTATATATATATTTATTTTCTATTATGAATTCGTAACAGTAGCTTAAAAAACCACAACAACAAATCAGCGTTAAGTTAAAAAAGTATTAATAAGACAACCCGACGTACAAAATAATGTTAAAACATGTATGTGTAATAGAGTATTATTTTCACAGTAGTTTGTCTATTCTTTTTTTCACTGCCATACATGTATTATTGCAGAGCAAATTGAGATAGTTTTAAAGAATACATATTTAATGCCATTCAAAACAAACATTTAACGGAAAGACAAATGAATTAATTTCAATGCAGACGATCATAATGTATATTATGCGCCAAATGTGTTTGAATTTTAATTGAAATGGGTATAAAGAAACTAAGTGATTACACCAAAACCTTGTAGAGCATATATAAACTTAAATAATATAAATAATTATATATGTGAAATAAGTAATGAGTAACACACATACACATCGGAGTTTCAACTTTTTTAATGATGTACATATTTTAAGTGGGTAATCAGTATTTTGATATTCATGAAACATTTTGATTAAAGCAAAATGGACATTAAAAAATTCACCGCATTTGAATAGATTATATCAATTCATACTGCTCTTTCCGACCGAGACATTATCTGTATACTGATTCTAATATTAAATTTCTATATCATTATTAGACCGTACAAACGTATTGACTAACGATTAAGCGCATGCATACATTAGTATATAGCTAATAAATGGTGCTTAGTTTCTCATAGTGATGACAATACTGATGATGACGTTAATTATAATGATAATAATGGTGATGACGAGAATAATTGATGACGATGATGACGATGATGATGATGATAATAATAATAATGATGATTATTACTGTATAATTATGCTCCAAATAATAATTTCATCGATTGTCGCGATACAATTTCACCATAAAATATGTGAAAAATGTGAACCGTACGCACACCCCTTTTTGGCCAATCACATTCTTTACACTTATAAATGTGAAAAATGAGATCCTATTTTTCACAGGCGTGTGAAAAATATGATTTGTGAAAAATATCATCCTACACAACTTTGTGGATACGGGACAAAGGAAGTATTGTTTTCGTTAAGATTTATAGTTTACAAAGTCAAGACAAAATTAAAAACCTTTATTAAAGAAATATACAAGTCACACAAAATCAAAAAAACAGAAAACATGTTCCATATATCATATACCATGAGATAATTCATATAGGAACATAACAGAAATAGATCTATACTGAAAAAAGTAAAGACGCATACACTTCCTGAAGTTTTATAGAAAAACAACAACACATAAATAGGTATTTGTAAAATCTAAGCATGATGCTGTTCTTAATCTACACATTACTATATTGAAGTCGAAAAGTTTTAAACACATACGAATATTATTTGGTTTTACTGTTTGTTCCCATCGGCGATTAGACAAATGTGCACGATTTCCATACGTACAATGGGTAGCGTATTTTAGTACTAGTATAACTTTTTAATCAGGCGTTTATAATCCATTTTCATTACGAGAGTACGTTGATTTACAAATTTTTGTTGCTTCTGTTGCTGTTGTTATTGTTCTTGTATTCTCGAAAGTACACTAAATACCGCGTGACACCAGCACTCCCAGGAGCAGTACACCCAGTAGAGCTGCCATTTGACCGGTGCCGCTGCGGGTGGGAGAAAATAGCAGCCCAGACTTCAGTACTTCCAGCAACAGATGCGCCAGTTCCGGTAGCCGTGCCCGTGATTGTGACGGTATATCCGCCGGTTTTGGCCTGGTTGAGCGTAACACCTGTGGCAACCTTCAGTGCGCCCCATATAGCGTCAACCGAACAGTCCGCTGTGGTAGCTAAATAATGAGCGTATAACTAATAAACGATCATGTTGTTGGCATTTATTAGTTTCATAATTATAACATGGTATTTGTACCTAAGGTATCTCACAGTAAATGCCATCAAACGAAGTCCGTTGTGGTAGCTAAAGAATGCGCCTATCACTATATATGTACCTAGTGTATTGTGCACTGATTTTACCATGTTTGTGTGTGCCATAAAGTGTCTCATGGTTCGCACGATAAAAGGAATCTGATCATGGGAATATCTGCTGACTATCATAGCCATCAACGTGGCGTATCCAGTGACATCAGTTGGATTAGTTACGACCTCTTAGTGCTTTGATGTTCAGCATTTAATGTAAAGCATGATAGAATGCACAAAATCCCTTGTGCAAAATGCTTTATAATTATACAGTTAACATAGAAATGATATTAATTTTTGTATTTCGTATTAACTGTGTTCTTAATAAGCGTATATAAACAGCCTAATGGCTTGTAAAAGTTAGCATAACCATAACAATGAAATGGACATTATCGAATAAATGCGCGATTTTTATTGGTGATCTTAACCAACTGTCTCTGTAGCTTATATACATGCTTTTCCTATTTTGTGATTAAAAATCGCTTTATACGTGCTTTGGTTATTCTGAACTGTTCTAACATTTGAAATCCAAATATATGATATGTACTTAAATGGAGTAATTTTTCATTATATAATTATTATGTTGTAAACAACAACAACAACAACATTTATTTCAGCAATAAAGCTTACAAAAAAGCTTCTAGCCTACAATAATGAATATACAAATGTTATATACCGCTGGTTAAGATTGCTGTAATTGTTAGCAAATTAAGGAGGAAGCAATATATTAATCGTGCGAATGTCTATAAATACTGTGAAATGTTAGTGTTTTCATTTTAAGTGTCTCTATTACTATGGTATTAATAGTGTGAAATCTGAAAATGTTAGTATTACATTATTAATTGATTGAATGAAAACTTTAATATGGATATGTTTATGATATATTAAACATGTTAATAAGTTTTAATCAATTTAAACAATGTAAACCATTTAATAGATAATGTGAAAAAAGTACCATAATACTATACAATGTGTGTATGTAACAGATAATATATGTATGTACAGTTGCACAATAATATGGATATGTTTCTGATATATTAAAAATGTTATCAGATACTTGTATGAAGGACAAAACAAGTTACACAATAGGATGCAGCTATTTTTAATTAATTAAAAATATGAAATATACTCAAATGGAGTTAACATAATAAATGGAATAAAATACTTCATTAATGAGCAAACATGTTTTTCCAGACTTAACTCGCCATACGCTTATTGTAGGGTATTAATCCTTAGGGTAGCTCCTATTTACGAAAGCAAAACAATAGGTGCCGTTAAGGAACATAGTAAGTAAGAGTACATTAATACATTAATACTTTAAAAAAGTGATCTCCCTTTATAACAGCGCCTATGACCAAAAACGAAACAATAGGGGCTATAAGGGGACACCAAAGGTATATAAAAATATACTTACAACAGACAAAAATATACTAATAAACAAAATGTAGCATATATCAAGTTTTTATTTAATAATAAACAAGAGGAGTATTTTGGTAAGTCTATACTTCTATGAAGAATAACTTAGTGATTTCGTGATGAGTAAAATCAATGAACGATTAATCACTAATAAGTTCTTCCCTTAAATTGTTTGCATAGTATATATATTTTGCTATGTTTTGTAGATCATTTTTATTTGTTGTGGACATGAGAATCTTAAATTTTGTTATCGTTGGCCATCTGCAATAGTAAGGTTTGAAGTATTTCCTTCTTAGGTGAGAATATAAAGGACACGTTAGCATAAAATGATATTCGTTTTCTATTAGATGTGAATTACATATTTTGCATTTTCTGTCTGCTCTATTTATACTATAATAACGTCCTTGTTCAATTTCTAGGTTGTGTGATGATAGTCTGAATTTACTTAACGCTATTTTATATTTATTTTGTTTTATTATGTGTAAGTATGGTTCGAATTCAAAACTACTTTTAAATGTGCAATACGTGCTTAGCCTACCAGATTGATTAATATTACTTTGCCATTCCTGCTTGAATTGATCTAATATCCTGAGTTTTATGTTATCTAATGATGGTGTAACAGTGCTTTGGTTTATCCATACCTCTGCAAGGCCCATTTGTTCCAACATTTCTTTTATTTGAGATGCCCAGTTATTTTTATTGTAATTTACTCCATTTTCTGCGTCTGTTTTTAGCATAATATATACCTTTTTTATTATGCTGTTTTCATGTGAATTTATAATTTTTATCCAGTATCGAAACATAATAATTTTTCGGTGTTCATACAGTGGTATTCTGCCAAGTTCGCCATACAGGCCCATAAGGTTAGTTGATTTTTTTACGGATAGTAATTTTCTTAAAAATTTTGAATGGATTTGCTCAATGTCTTTTGCCTTATGTTGACCCCATACTTCAGCGGAATAGTTTAGAATTGGAGATATTAATACGTCAAATAATTTTAATTTTTCTCGTGCTTGAAATTGATACTGATTGAAAACGGAAAAAAGTTTATGCATGGTTCTTGATGCGTGTTCTGAGATGCACTTTTGAGTTCTGTTCCAGCTTCCGTTTTTGAAAAAATAGACCCCTAAGTATTTGAAGGATGAGACCACTATCTTTTAGAACTTGACTATTCAGAAATACGGCATTCGGCTTTAAATCATCGAAGTCATTCTTGCATGTTAATTTTATTGCAGTGAGTGTCACAGTCAAAGAAGTGCAAAATCCACAATTGAAAGACGAATCCATTTGATAGTAATATTTCAGCAATTCTCCACTCGCAGTAAGATGGCCGTGTTTCCTGACTTGATCGGAATCGTGTTCTATGCGCGCGTGTCCTATCACTCATCCATATAATAAAAAATTGCGAATATTGTATATATTTAATACATTTGAAACCGTGCTGGAACTCGGCGGGTAAACGTATAAATATACATAGAATTGGTGTTGTGATATAGAACTTAGGACCTTCTGGTCACACGAATTCAGTTGGTTTTAATATGCAGATTGATGATTAAATCTATCTGCTATATTATCATAGGTAGCTTAAACACAAAACATTCATGCAATATAACATTAATTTCAGACTGCTGTTGTTACGCAAACAAAACTGATGTCATCGGGCTAGTGCTTTTTAAATTTGCGGTTAAAGTGCTAACAACGGTTCCGTGTTATTAGTGTATGCATACGGATTGAATTTCACGAAAGCATTTGTGTACATAAGACCTACATTTATTTCTTTTTATTTAAATGCATAGATATTTAACGAATTCGCAAATATTAATTAACGGCACATTTAAATCATATTTCTGTTTAAGCACTATTATTTGACTGCTGTGATTTTCCTTATGTGAACTGAAAATCATTTAACCAGTCTTTAAACCATGATCATAAAGATATTGCTACACTTAAATTTGTCTGTTTCCATTTTGTTTAAACGCTCCTGAACAGTTGAATGAACAAGATACGATCTTTGTAACCCGGATTCGAAAATTGAATGGCTCAGCTAATAAAAACACTCGGAAATGATCGCGGTGTATCTTTTTTTGTTATGCAGGTGTAGGAAGGAATCTCAGTTTTTTTGGTTGGATGTCTGTAGTTAATTCGCCGTCACATTCGCAAAAACCTACTTTGAGCAACTGTCGCAATATTGTATTTAGGATGACGTTAATGGATACAAAATGTATTGACGTATATTCTGGGCCAAGTGTAAGGATCGTTCGCCCGTAAACCGGTTTAAACACCCAATAGTTTGCATTGACTGCTCCAAGGCGGTGACCTAGTTTTATTATTGTTTGTGTTTTGTGTTTGTAGGTTTTTTTCGTATTGTGCTGTGTTGTACTGGCAATGGATCACTTGCCTTACATAAAGGACCTTGGACCGTCTTATTAAACAGCATAGGGCATATTTACATTACGATACATTTTTTAAGAAGCATAAATGCTAAGCACCAACATGTTTGATTACATTATTTCAGTAATTATATTCATTTCCTTGGTATCTTTCACATGTCCTTTATTTCAGGAACATACTACTGATCATAAATGTATATTTTTTTAAACTACAAAATTCAGTTGTAAATTTAACTTGTCGTAAGATCTTTGATAAGACAGGGCCCTGGATATTTTTAATCGTTCGGTTTTGATGGCATATCAGAGACTTTTATTATAATTTCTTTTTTAGTGGTCACATATTTTATGTTTGCTGCCTGCAACATGATAACTCAGTGCCGTTGTACCTATTTTTCAAGCTTCATTAATACGACTACCATCATAAACAGCATTGGCTAATGGATAATAGTTCACATAAAACACCAGTTATTTAAAATATAATAAATTAACTTACCTCGTGCAACCCTCTGTTACACTGTTGTTGTCACTACATTGAGCATAGTTTTTGTAAATATCAATGCTCAATATAGTGGACATACATTCCAAATTCCAATTTAAGATTATATAAATATCCTCACTATTCCTCTGTTGTCTGTCCAGTCCTTTGGCATAAATTCTTTTGAAACAATAATTCAATTCTTTATTGTACAGAAATCTTTTTAAAAGTTTAAAATGTTCAAATGGGTTCATGCTATCCGGCACCCTTATGCATGCTGACAAATATGGCATTCATTCCTTCGTAAAAACGCATTCCATCTTGGTTTCTGATCTATTTTAAATGTACAGGAACATGTTAAAACTCTGATCTGCTTATTTTCCTCCCCTTTAAAATATGCATTCGTTTCTCTGTATCTTAATTTCAAGGTACTCGAACCTTGTCGAGAGCCGAGAAAATGTTCCGACTCCATACTAATTTGCTCATGCCTTAAAAACTTTATTTCTTGCAAAGTTTTGTACTATAGATTCCTTTTATTTTTCCCAATTTGTACAGACAGAAACATATTTTCACCATACATCTCTTTCTTCAAAAACGCATTTATAATCGTTATCCATGTTGGTACAAACATTGGTTTATTTTTGAAAAACATTTAGGAAAATGTTTATTCTAGCATACTATTCTTTCATTTAAGAAAGACTGCTGCAAATACGAAATAGTTACTACTGATAAGTCAATATTGTGATTAAGTACTAATATTCAAATGAAAATAATTTTAAATTATTGTTGTCATTAGAATAAGAGAGATAAGCATACAAGTAATTCGTTTTATGAGCAATTACATTGAACACATTATGACATTATGTTATATTGATTTACTGGAGGAAAACTTGACACTACCTTTAGTAAATATGCGATATGTTTGACATGCATTATATATATTTATTTTCTATTATGAATTCGAAACAGTAACTTAAAAAACCACAACAACAAATCAGCGTTAAGTTAAAACAGTATTAATAAGAACAAAATAATGTTAAAACATGTATGTGTAATAGAGTATTATTGTCACAGCAGTTTGTCTATTCTTTTTTTCACTGCCATACATGTATTATTGCAGAGTAAATTGAGATAGTTTTAAAGAATACATATGTAATGCCATTCAAAACAAACATTTAACGGAAAGACAAATGAATTAATTTCAATGCAGACGATCATAATGTATATTATGCGCCAAATGTGTTTGAATTTTAATTGAAATGGGTATTAAGAAACTAAGTGATTACAACAAAACCTTGTAGAGCATATATAAACTTAAATAATATAAATAATTATATATGTGAAATAAGTAATGAGTAACACACATATGTCATAGGGTGATATTTTCAGTTACTGTGTTTTTATAGACTGTCGATAAATTGCTTTCAATCACTTTCACAAGTCACTATATTCACCAGTACTAATGCCTTTCTTTCTTATTAACCTGTCACGCATGATTTAGCATATGATGACCAAAATTCTTCATAACACTATTATCACACGTAGTGTGAACACAGGAATAAAGGATTGTACATCATATGTTTCAGGTTAGTTTTACTTTTGTTAGATTTTGTATGGATTACCAGTCATCATAAATTATAAGAATTGTATAAATATTGTGTAAATAAATATATATTATTATTATACATAATAATATGAAATTGTATAAATATAATATATAATAAAATATAACACTATTATCACACGTAGTGTGAACACAGGAATAAAGGATTGTACATCATATGTTTCAGTGGCTTATTAATCCTCAGACGGAATAGAACTCACTCTAAAACATAAAACACAAAACGTAACTAGGCGACTACAGGACTACGTTGACATTGGCGCCCAACGTGGGACTTCTGTCCATAGTAACAAGTCTTCAGGGCTACGAAGACATTGAAGAGGATTGCCACTACATATGAAGGGAATTGCTCCATAGTTCTACATGTCTTTGACAGAACATGGACACTGTGCCAGTGTTTAATACCGAGTACATTTCGGTACACGTTGTACAGCCACACGGAGTTTGAACTGTGATCTTTCTCGTGCGGAAGGCTAGCCTCGACGTTGGGTGATCTTCAGCGTTGACCGTCGTGGAAATCGGTATCCAGATTCCGATGCAAACCTGTGCAACATTACACTTCAAGTGGAACTGTACTTAGCACATATCAGTGCATATCAGTGCTGACATTGAACGTGCTTGAACATTAAAGCTACTGTGCATTGTGAACATTTCGTTATAATTATTTTATAGTAATTTTTCAAGTATATATATGTGTTATGATTTCGGACATTTTGGATGACTGGTAAGACAATGTTTTTTTTTCCAATTATATTACATGTATAATCTTGGAGATCAGTTACTATTGTTGTTGCGAATATAAAAACATTTAATTTAGCAATATAGATCCACGTTTAGGCCTCCATAAAAGTTTTGGCCATTTTTGGTTTAATGATAATCAAATTTCAATTTCCATAATCAGTATTTTTGAGGATAGTCTGCACTGCATGTTTAGTTAGTTAGTTAACTGTGTTATAGCACTAACACCACAGGTCACTATATCACAACGAGTCGCGTTGCGGACTAGTGACTGGAGGGTTGCTCTTTCGAGACGGGTAGCCTTATTAACAAAGTTAACTACTTGTTGTTAAATAATTATTTGCAAATAATTGCTCCTTAAATAAAAATATCCCAGTTGATACTCGAATATTTTTTAAAAATAAAAAAATAATTTAAAAAAAATTGGACGGGCATTATTAGTAAGACATATTGTATCCAGTTAAAGTGTCGTGTTGATTACACAGTTAATAGGGAATAATATGGTACACTAGAAACTTCATTATTAACCGTTATAATGGCTTGACACGTATGACTGGCTTTAGTTAATTAGCTGGCAATATTGTAGTGTAGACAACTAAGAATACACTTGTGTAGAAGGGGATTTATCTGGAACACACAGTTGGGTGAAATAGTGTTTACATAGTAAATCATGCACTAATTGATTGTGTATTTAGCTAAGTCTAATCGTTCAACACAAATCAGAGTTAAGGCGCTTTGTATGGTGAACCGGTTAGTCAACATTAGCAATTATATCTTATATAATAAATTTAATAAGTTGATTGGAGCCCAAATAAGATCCTAAATAATTGCATGTTAATTGTAATTAA
The DNA here is from genome assembly GCA_027627225.1 of Congeria kusceri. Taxonomy (NCBI): domain Eukaryota; kingdom Metazoa; phylum Mollusca; class Bivalvia; order Myida; family Dreissenidae; genus Congeria; species Congeria kusceri. The sequence goes on from CM051040.1 coordinate 17,511,975, forward strand.
TACATAGTTAGACGGTAAAGGTAATTAATATATTATCCCAAACGAGAAATTATTTAATTAATCAGCCAATTAATTTGATAATTTGTTTGTTTGATATACCACATTGTGTTGAAATGTATGGTGCACCATTGTGCATTTGGGTTTTAAACTTTTAGTATTTTAAACAGGTATTTCAAAAGGGTATAAAGGTATCTGTGTTTAATATGGTTTACATTTGGGTTAAATTATAACTCATTTATCAATTAACATCTATCCTTTTGTTTATTTGTTTACACTGTTTGACTTTACTTGATTAGTGTAAATAGTGCCAAAGGTGGAATAAGACTTTGCATATTGTTTAGGGAATACGACACTAAGCAATAAGGCAGAGAAATTTGATGAGAGAGAAATACGGCGGATAAGGAGAGAACAGGCAAGAGAAATTCAGATGATGATAGATGAAGAAAAGAAGGAAAAGAACGGATTGAACGTGAACTACGGAACGCAAGAGAACGACAGATCAATGATGTCAGGGTACATTCTGCCCGAATGAGTCAGCAGTACGAACACAATTATAGAGATGAATCGGACCGACTGAGCGAAATATCTGAATGGAACACTATAGATGAATTTCTGCATGAAAGTACATCAAGAAATGTTAGGGAAATGTCAGATAATAGATGTTCAACAACACGATTAAAAGTATGTGAAGACGTAGAAAGCACACACATCGATTTCATCGATGATCATATTCAAAGGTTTGAAAACACATTGAGAGAGATACATACAGATGGTGTAACAGATGTGTCACATAATAACATCGCTCGAGGTAGGAATACGCACCAGTTTACAAACCAAGGGATTCACAGTCAAACTTATGGAATTAGGGACCATTCCATTCGAGGCAGGAGAGATGCTGAAATAGAAGATGAACTGATGAATGTGAAATTGGAACAGGACGAACTTAGAAGTCAGTCCAGCAAATACGAAAGAGAGAGTTTGAAATTGAGAAAGATGCAACTAGAAGAGGAGAAACGGAAGCAAATTATGTTAGAAAATGAAATAAGGCTTAAAAGTGAACTTGAAATGAAAAGAATAGCAGAAGAAGAACTGATGGACAGAGTTAAACTGCTTGAGAAACAGGAACTGTTGCTGAGTAGAACAAGAAATGAAAATGAAAAGCTTGAAAAAGAAATGCTCTCAAAGCAGACAGAGAAAGAGAAATTGAACAAGCGATTAGAATTACTTCAAGAGAAGGAAAGAAGACTGATGAGAACAGTAGAAGAAGACAATGGTCAGTATTTCCAAGAAGAAATTGACACGCCACGAGAACACAGAATTAGAGACATGGGTATAAGACATAAACCATCCTTTTATACACCAGGTAAGTATTCTGAACATGAAATTGACCCTCCACAGGACCGAAGAATAAGAGATATGTTTGCTTGCGATAATCCCTCCGTTTATAAACCCAACTCTCCAAAAATACCTACCTTTGATGGCCATCATTTCGAACAATGGATGATGGAGGTACAGTGTATTATGAAGAGTAATGTGTATCCAGAATACGCTATAGTATAGTATTCAGTTAGAAACGCACTGAAAGGTGATACTAGATTGGTACTATTGACAATGAAACCATCGGCTAGCCCAGATGAAATTATCAACAAACTCAGTGAAATATACGGAAATATTAAAACACCGGATCGTGTTTCCCACGAATTTTACTCTGCCGCACAAAAAGAAAACGAAACATGTTCTGCCTGGGGAGTGAGACTAGAAATGTTATTCCAACAAGCAGTTGAGAAAGGAGAGATAGATGAAACAAAAAGAGAGGTAAAGTTGAAAGATTCTGGAGGGGGCTGTGCTCTGAAAAGTTGAAAAATTCGACTAGAGTGTCGTATGAGTCGGCGGATACCTTCGAAATGCTCAGACGAAAGACGAGACTGGAAGAAGAAGAAACCAGAGAGAGTCGGAAAGAGAAGATGAGTGCTGCTGTCACAACTAAACCTAATGATGACAGTGTATTGCAAGAACTCTTGCAAAGACTGAAATCGTTAGAAGTCGAAGTACAAGGGTTGAGAAAAGAGCAATCGAAACCTCGTGAACAGTATAACTCGAACCGACCGTTTAGAGGAAGATTTCAAGGAAATCAAAGAGGTTTTAGAAGAAATGAAATTCGAGATGATCGACAGGAAGGAAAGACAAATGTAAAGGAAAAGGAAACTGAGAAGAAGGAACAGAATCCTTTAAACCGGAATCAGCTTTCGCCGGAGGGCACGGCGGAAGCAAGAAAATAGGCCCATCAGAATCGGACAATCTTAAACAGAGATTGATAGGAACAGCCAATGAGAGTTTTATTGAAATAGAAGGTACAAGGATAAAAGCGTTGATTGATACAGGGTCAATGATAAGTTCAATATCTGAGGAATTGTACGAAAACATGAACAATAAACCACACATTAAGAATTTAGATGACTTTGAAGTTCATGTCACAAGGGCAAATGGTCTGAAAATTCCATATAGTGGCTATATTGAAGCTGAAGTAAAGTTGCCAAACAGTAATATGGTACCACTGGCTGTTCCGTTGTTGGTTGTTAAAAATACAGAATACAACAACCAAGTACCTGTTATAGTTGGCATGAATATTGTTAGAGAATGTGCTCATTTGTGTGAAGATGATGACCTGACCTACATTTCAAATGAATGGAATACAGCGTTTGAAATGACAAAACGTGCCAATGTGGATTTAGTAAAAGCAACAAAGGACTTTACTTTACAACCTATGGAAATTAAAACTATTACAGGAATAGTGAGAAAATGTCGGCAAGTAGAAGCGGCCGTTACAGAAGACAATGAGAACGCAGGTCCACATCAACCTACAGTGTGCCCACGAGTGGTGTCGTTAGACAAGCCAGGAAAAACAGCACGGATTCCTGTCAGGGTTTGCAACATTTCGACCAAGGTTATGAAAATACACGCCAAATCTTCAATATGTCAGCTGCAGGAAGTCAGTGTTCTCCGCACTGCACCTATTTTTGAACCTAAAACAGAACAATCTGAACATATACTTACCTCAGGAGGTCCATCGGCATCAGTCCAACAGCATGTAGTATCGGAAGCTGAAAAGAAAGAGCCTGAAAAATTAGAAGCCGAAATTAAAGCGAAATATGGTGTGGATGTGAGTACATCAGGACTAAGCGCAGAACATAAAGTGGAACTGTTGAAGCTGTTTGAGAAGTGGAAATGTATATTTCCGACCTCGCCACTGGATTTAGGACACACCACAACAATTAAGCATAAGATTGAATTAAACAATCCGGAACCATTCAAAGAACCTTACCGGAAAATACCACCAGCCTTATTTCAAGAAGTTAAGCAACATCTACAGGATATGCTTGAAATTGGAGCAATAAAAAAGTCAAAAAGTCCATGGTCTTCGAATGTGGTGATAGTGAGGAAAACAGATGGTTCAATAAGATTCTGCATAGATTTTCGAAAGTTGAACAACCGCACGAAGAAGGATGCATATGCTATTCCGAGGGTTGAAGATACTTTGCAGGTATTGTCTGGGGCCAAATACTTCTCGAAGATTGATCTAAAGTCAGGTTACTGGCAGGTGGAACTTGAAGAAGAAGATAAAGAAAAGACAGCCTTTCAGGTTTGGGGTTTAGGCTGTTACGAATGTAATCGCATGCCCTTTGGCCTATGCAACGCCCCAGCAACGTTTCAGAGACTGATGGAACGTTGCATGGGCGACCTTAACCTGAGAGACTGTCTGATATATCTCGATGATGTCATCATTTTTAGCAGTGACGTAAGCAGCCATCTTGAGAGACTAGATAGCGTATTCCAGCGGTTTGCAGAATTTAACCTCAAGATAAAACCCAGCAAATGCGAGTTCTTCAAAACAGAGACCACCTATCTCGGACATGTAGTATCTGCTGAAGGAATAAAGGCTGATCCCAAGAAAATTGAAGCGGTACAAAATTGGCCAACACCTAAATCAACCAAAGAGGTCCGGCAATTCTTAGGATTTGCAGGGTATTACCGTCGTTTTATACGGGGCTTTTCCAACATGGCAAGACCTTTAAACGACCTCCTTGTGGGACAACCTACTAAGACACAGAGAAAAGGCCCTGCGAAAAAGGTGAAAAAGACACCCTTCAGGTGGGAGGACTCTCAACAGAAGGCTGTTGATGAAATCAAGAAGCAGCTGTGCAACCCCCCAGTGCTTGGTTACGCTAATTATACCAAACCCTTCGTCGTTCATACTGACGCGTCATCGTGTGGTCTCGGTGCAGGATTATATCAGCGCCAGGATGGGAAGGACCGTGTGATTGCCTATGCCAGTCGCAGCCTGAAAGCAAGCGAGAGGTGTTATCAGGCTCATAAACTCGAATTTCTCGCTCTTAAGTGGTCGATCACTGAAAAGTTTCACGACTACTTGTACGGCGGGAATTTCGAGGTTGTGACGGATAACAACCCCCTCACTTACATAAACAGTACAGCCAAAGTGGATGCCACTGGCCAGCGCTGGCTTGCAGCTTTATCTAACTACAGATACACAATCACCTACATGAAGGGCAAGAACCATTCTGATGCGGATGGCCTGAGTCGGTGCATTTCAAAAGAAGTTATTGAAGCTGTCACCCAGTCAGCAACAGCAGAAACGATCCCTTTGTCAGACACCGTGCGTGATCCACAAACCGTTCCGGTGAATCCAACACTGAATATTACAGAGGATGTTGTTCGGTCCAACAGTTTGTCTTCTAATGACTGGCATGCTGCCCAGAACCAGGATCCAAACATTTAACAGGTAGCTGATAAACTTAACAACGGTACCATTTTGGCTCAGCCTATGAACCGTGAATTGATAGCGTACCTGAAGCAATTGCCTAACTTAGTTAGCATACAAGGAGTGTTATACAAGAAGACAAGTACACCTGGCGAGGAACGACTTCAGCTGTTGCTTCCGGATAATCTTCGATGTGAAGTGTTTCACGCTCTGCACACTGACCTTGGTCATCAAGGACGGGACCGTACAACTGCTCTGTTCAAGGAACGTTTCTACTGGCCTGGAATGGACAGTTTTAGTGCAGAACAGGTTCGGGACTGTGAACGCTGCATATGCCGAAAGTCTAAAGGCATCGTCGCAGAAATGACACCAATAGTATCAACGACGCCAATGGAAATCATATGCATTGATTTTCTATCGTTAGAACAGTCCAAAGGCGGTTATGAAAACGTGTTGGTGCTAACAGACCACTTTACCAGATATGCCCAGGCGTATCCGACCCGTAATCAGACAGCGAAAACGACAGCGCGTATCCTGTTCGAAAACTTTGTGGTGCATTACGGGTTTCCTGCAAGAATACACAGCGACCAAGGATCTAACTTCGAATCCCATGTTATTAAGGAACTGTGTAGCTTAGCTGCGGTTGAGAAAACCAGGACCACGCCTTACCACCCCATGGGCAATGGTATGGTTGAACGTTTCAACCAGGCCTTGCATAAGATGTTAGGCACACTGGAGGAAGACAAGAAAACAGACTGGAAGGCATATATCCCGGTGTTGGTCCATGCATATAATGCCACTCGACATGAAAGCACTGGATATTCTCCTTTCTTCTTGATGTTCGGTAGACAACCACGTCTGGCGATAGACGCTTTTCTCGGCCTCCCCACCGACAGCTTGTCGTCCAGCGTACTCTCTGAATACGTGTTGAAGCTGAAAGGCCGCCTTAATTATGCCGACGAAAAAGCTCGAGAGGTAGCGAAGAAAGCATCGACTTACAACAAGCGTAAGTATGATAGTCAGACAAGAAGTTCGATATTACGTCCAGGAGATAGGGTCCTTGTCAGGAATGTTTCCATCAGAGGAAAGCAGAAACTAGCTGACCGATGGGAACCTAACCCGTACATCGTTCTTCGGCAACCAGTTGATGACATCCCAGTGTTTGAGGTCAAAAGGGAGGGAGCACGATACAAAAAGTCTAGGACTTTGCATCGTAACCTTCTACTCCCGTTTATGACCATAACAGACACAGAAGAGAAACCAGATGTGGCGGTAGACGATGACGACAGTTCGTCAGAAGAGGACGCTATGTCCGTAATACCAAACAGCCCGGAAGCAAGAAGTGCCGCTACATCTAGTCAAGAGAGTTTGGAAGTGTCGAAAGTAGCCAGACCTACCAGGCAACGAAACCCTCCTAAGTGGATGGCATCTGGAGAGTGGACTTTGGGTACATAACTTGAGACAGAAGTGATACCTAGTGACTGTTCGTGTAAAGTGATATCTATTGACTAGTTGTGTGAAGTGACACTTAGTGACTGATACTTCAGAAGTTGTGGGTGCTGATTTTACTGTGGGTTCTTGTAAATTGCATGCATTATAGAGGTATATACCTATACATGTGTGTGTTGAAATTAACAGTATTGGCTTGAAGTTGCTGCAAAGATATACATCACATCTTATATTTATATTACAACATGTATCATGTCTCATGATTATGACTTATGACCAACCAAATATTCATTTTCAGGATTCATATTTTAGTTGATTATTTGTTGTTTTGCAGACTTAGTACGGCTTACTGCATTTTATTTATAGAATGCTTTTATGGAAGTTCATTTATAATGGCTTCTGTAGTATATTAGATATTTATTACTCTAATTTACAGCTTTAATGAAGCGGTTATTGTTAGTATATTACTGACATTGTTGCGGTACTCATTTGACACCAAGTATATAGTAACGTTCGGTTACGTTAGAAACAGTTTTTTTTTCGTACGTAGCTGTAGACTTAATATCTAAGATAGGGACACTCAGTAGTTGGTAGCCCAAAAGATGTGTTCATTTGTTTTTAAAATAATGGTTATCATTGAATTGTCTGATGTACATTGTATCTAATGAAATCATTTTAATTAATACAAATATTTATATATAGGGTAAAAGTCAGGAGCCTTTTGTTTTAAAGCGGGGAAGTATGTCATAGGGTGATATTTACAGTTACTGTGTTTTTATAGACCGTCGATAAATTGCTTTCAATCACTTACACAAGTCACTATTCACCAGTACTAATGCCTTTCTTATTAACCTGTCACGCATGATTTAGCATATGATGACCAAAATTCTTCATAACACTATTATCACACGTAGTGTGAACACAGGAATAAAGGATTGTACATCATATGTTTCAGGTTAGTTTTACTTTTGTTAGATTTTGTATGGATTACCAGTCATCATAAATTATAAGAATTGTATAAATATTGTGTAAATAAATATATATTATTATTATACATAATAATATGAAATTGTATAAATATAATATATAATAAGATATAACACTATTATCACACGTAGTGTGAACACAGGAATAAAGGATTGTACATCATATGTTTCAGTGGCTTATTAATCCTCAGACGGAATAGAACTCACTCTAAAACATAAAACACAAAACGTAACTAGGCGACTACAGGACTACGTTGACACATACACATCGGAGTTTCAACTTTTTTAATGATGTACATATTTTAAGTGGGTAATCAGTACTTTGATATTCATGAAACATTTTGATTAAAGCAAAATGGACGTTAAAACATTCACCGCATCTGAATAGATTATATCAATTCATACTGCCCTTTCCGACCGAGACATTATCTGTATTCTGATTCTAATATTAAAAGTATTAATATAACATTGGAAGCATTTTCATAATGTTTACTTCCAGGTTATTCTCACATTTTTCCCCCTTTTTATATATCTAACATACATTTACCATTAATTACAACTATATCTCATACAATGCAGGTCATGAATAAATGTATACTGTAATATACATAAACCGATATCGAAGGGCCCTATTCGCAGACTGGCAATTTACACTTCCCAGATGTTTTGACACAGTTTCCATAAAGACAATTATATTAAACTTGATATAAAAAAGAAGCGAAATAACCCTCCTGGCACAAAAATGCCTTTTAAACAATGTGTCGTATAGAAATAAACAACAATTGAATAGAACAGAATTACAATTTTGAAAACATGCCTTCAGGGCTTGAAAAAGAAGAGCATTCCATATATCATGGTCTGCCCGAGCGGTAAGTGTAACAAACTTGTGATCCGCTGATCACGGGTTTTAGCCCTGGCGGAGTAACTTATCTTATTTTCATTATTTCCTTGAATAATTGGGTTGGTTCTTTCAGATTCTTTATACATTTAAAGGTTTTACAATTTAATGTCGGTTTATTTTAGAATTCATTACCCAATTTAGCGCCATTATGTTTAACCTGTATGCGTATGCTAATTCATGTGAGAAACTTGAGTGAATCTATAGTTTTTAATACAACGCCCGCCGTCTTTAATGAGAATTACTTTATTTAGAACACTTAAACGTAAATAAAAGTTTAAATAATATGTAAACGCTTGATACAATTTACACAATAACACAGCTTGCTGAATTAAGGAATAAATAATTTCATGGAATATATTTTTTTAATAACCAGAAAAAAAAAAACACGCAGACCCCTTGTATGCACCATACAATTTATATAATTGTATTTCAAAGTTTCCAAGTTTATTGGCAAATCGGCAAATAATATGTTGAAGCAATAAATATGCATGTGGTGTCCTATCTGACGACTGAAGAACAATACAGTTTAATGCTGTATGTTTAACAATGGTTTTATAATTCTAAACAAGTCTGAAGTAGATACTAAAATAATTGAACTATGTGTCAATATGTTTCATTCATTTACTTACATTTATATAATATCATATGCCACCTGTATCATTTAGTACTCGTCACACTAAGGCGGTTTGAAACTTTTATGAACATTGAGTTAATTGTATTGTATAATTTTTAGCGTAATAAATGGAGCTAAAATTATTCACGCAAACTTCTGCAAAAGATAACCAGACAAGTTTCGTGGAAGCAATTTTTTACAGCATACAAGATTTTCGCGAATTGTTTTGACGTTTTCGCTAAAAAAATCGGTTATCAAGAACAAAATAAAATAACTGCCCACTACAGCAAAACATAATCTGATCGGAATATTGTTGCTTATCAAGATTTAAGATTTGGTGAAAAATTAATCTTTTCCGGCAAGATAGCTTTTTTTCATGAAATTGTCTACACTTTCAGGACCATGTAAAGCTCTTCTCGAAACCAAAAAAGTAATGATCTTTAAAAATTACTATCGTATGCAATTAAAGGCACGTATCGTAAGTTAAGTTGACAAACACATTTGATCAAAACTGCATATTTTTTCATAACCAGTTTTGAAAATAAGTCAAATGTTTACAAAAATTAGCTGATTATCTTAAGCAGAAGTATGCCTCCATAATTATATCCGCTCTATCATACATAAATTTAAACACTCTCTATACGAAGATGTAAACTTAGCAATGAACACACATGCTTTGTGAGTTTAAATGACTTCCGTGGTGTACAAACGCTAAACACTTACACTTAATTGATTTTATCGTCAGTTAGTTCCCTAAATTGTCTACCTTTAAATATATCAACAAAATATAAACGCTTTCAAGTTTATGACAATTTCAAAGTTTAATCTTTACAACTTAGTCAAATGTTTAAATGTACATTTAAATGGATCCCGAATGATTCGCTCACCCGAAGGTTCAAATAATTCTTTTGTCTCAACCCAATAAAATGCAGTTGTTATTTGCTCTGCGTTATCTCATATCTTAACCTGCCTGCTGATGGGAATCGAGAATCACAAATATCGTTTAAGCTCCGCCTTTTTCGAAACTCATTTTTTAACTAAGAGAAGTTTAATTAACAATTCTAATCAATGAAAGTAGAAACATACATACGGCGTGTAACCTAGCAGTCGATATGCTAAAATAAACTCCACAGTTTTAATAAACTTTTGTTCTGTGTTGTTCTGTAGACGCCGGTTATGGGGTGGATTAGGTGGCTACGGTAGTGAATTCAGGGGCTACGGTGGTGGAATTGACCAATGAATGGACCTTGTTTTTGTACCCACTATACATGGGCTACATTTGTAATGGGCTTAATTATCAACTCTTAAAATGAAAAGCTATTTTAGCCACTAGACGCGAAGTTTCACTGAAGATACTGTACAAGCTGCATTTCGCTTATTAATTATAATCTGGAACCAAATAATTATAGACCAATCACCATTTTAAGTTGTTTAGGCAAACTATTCACAGCAGTAATAAACCAAAGAATTAACTTGTTCCTAGATGAAAATAAATTACTAAATGAAAATCAAGCTGGATTTCGCTCAGGTTACTCAACATGCGACCATAATTTTACATTAAACCTACTTGTTCAAAAATTAAGATCTAATAAATGCAATTGTTTTGTTCTTTCATTAATTTTTCCACTGCATTTGACTTTATCTGGACATCTGGCTTATGGTTAAAATATTTAAATTAGGAATACGTGGAAAGGTTCTTAACATTATTAAAAATTTATATTCAAATATCAAATCGTGTGTTTCGGTCAAGGTGAAACGTCTCAAATGTTTTATAGTTCGTGTGGAGTAAGGCAAGGGGAGAAACATATCGCCCATTCTATTTTCCATGTACATGAATGATCTTGATACCTTTTCACAACAGAAGTGTAATGGAATTAACTTTGACATTAATGTAAATGACACTATTCACTTCTTAAAATTGCTAGTCTTGTTATATGCAGACGACACTATTATTTTCAGCCAAAATGAAAAAGATTTCGAAAATAACTTAAATTGTTTTTATAACTACTGTAATGACTGGAAATTAAATATTAACTATTCCAAAACTAAAGTGATGATCTTTGGAACAAATAAAACAGCTACATACAGATTTTATTTAAATGATCAGTTGCTAGAGACTGTCAAAGAGTACAAATATCTAGGGGTAAATTTCTCAGCATCTGGAAGTTTTCTAAAATGTAAACAATATCTCATAGAACAAGCCAATAAAGCATTGTTCCATTTATTAATTAAAATAAATAACCTTAATTTACCAATAGATCTGCAAATTAAATTATTTGATAAAACTATATTGCCTATATTAACATATGGTTGTGAAATTTGGGGGTATGAAAATCCAGACATTAGTGAAAAATTTCACTGCACATTCCTTCGACGAATCACCAACACAAAACAATCTTCGCCAAGGTATTGCTTATATGCAGAACTTGGACGATTCCCACTTGAAATTATTATTAAAACAAGAATGATTAAGTTCTGGAATAAACTTATAACCGGTAAATCCACCAAATTATCTTTTCTCCTGTACAAATATAAAATTATTTCAAATATTAATCTTAAATGGAATAATTGTATTACCAATATACTAAATTCCACTGGCTTTTCATATGTATGGCAACAGCAAGGAAACATTTCTACCAATAGCATCCATAAACAAGTTAGACACGTTTTAATAGAAAAGTTTATCCAATTTTGGAACACACAAATCCAAGCCTCTTCTAAAGGTAGAACGTATGGGTTATTTAAAGAAAACAACACATTTGAACATTACTTCACCGAATTACCAGAAGCTCTAAGACTAAGTATGCTCCATTTCCGAACAGGTAACCATCGATTCCCAGTAGAAACGGGCCGATATTTGCACTCCTTCACCCCTCACGAGAACCGAAAATGCAGTCACTGTAATAAAAACGATATCGGTGACGAAATGCATTACCTGTTAATATGCCCTCACTTCAAAGAAAAGAGATCAAAATTAATCCCTTCCAAATTCACCTCCCGTCCCAATGTACTTAAATTTAAGGAAATAATGTGCTCTAACAACCCTGTTACACTTAAAAACACAGCTTTATTTATGAAACATGTCGATCCATATCTTTTTTGACTAACATAATGGAGAATAAGCCAACAATATCCAAAAAAAAACACTTACGGTTCTGCACGAAATAATCCAACTCCTTCGCAACACTTTGTATTTTGTCTTGTACACATCGAGCAAAATTGAAACAATCAATGACTTATCGCACTACCGTCATGTTTATACAACACTCCCGTCAATGAAATTCCTGCACCATTAAATGGCCTATCCCAGACACCACCGCGTAGTAGCAATAATACAATGTGTAGCAACTAAAGTATTAGCACATAAAACCTCGAACGAAATATAGAGCTGCGATCTGATTGTGTTAAATCTAAAACAAAGTCGTATGTATAGCAATAATCAACAATATCTAGATGTTCCTAGTCGAAAATAAAAACCTCTCGAAACTAGTTCCCCAACTGTTGCCCTCCCAAACTTTAATCGATTCGATGGGAGAGTAACGTACGTGGGGATTAATTTAACGCTACGTAAAAATATTTTTTTGTTTTGAAACTCAAATCGCACTTATAAGAATGAAATGTATATTTTTTAAATCTTGAGTTTATTTTGCAAATAAGTGCACACGTATTTGATAAATGAGAAGACATTTCAACGTAATTGCAAAATAATTTTATATAACATTATTTATACATATTTGGTGTACGGATCTAACTATTGGCATTTTTTTGAAGTGATAAATTGTATTCACAACATACAGGAAGTGTAAATGTATAGGATACCAGAAATACCACCTTTTGTGTATAGCGTGATTGTACATTTTATGTCAACCATTTGTGGTATGTAAAATAATATTAATATTCAAGATTTACAAATTTACGAAGATACTAAAGTAACCACTTTTTTACTCTCTTATTATTATTCAAGAGATTCAAGATTCAACATATTTATTTCGTTACTTAAACATATGCATGTTTTTCGTAACATGATCCAATGAATTATAATAATAGTCACATGACACCTTATAACATATGTACATATATACACAGTTTATAATTCTAATATGTATATAAAACAAATAACATATATTATTTCTAGTTCGCATAGCAAAAAACTAAATCCAGAGAAAGTTACAACAAATGTGTTTTAATAAAGTACTTGCCCAGAGGAGGGACTTGTAGATTTCGTACGAAAACATAAGACAAATATACGAGACAGCTTAATCAAAGTATGTACAATATGTGCACTAATATATGCAACTGTAGAGAACAACAAATTATTGTAACTATTGTACAGTATTAATCATACCTTTTCGTCTGTTAAAAAGCATGGTATGTATATTTACACAAATTCAATACTGTTTTATAATTGTTTGATTTAAATAGGCTAATAAATTTGACCACACTAGGTTTAGTATAGTAATATTTACTTATATATGTCTTCCGAATGTCACTATACTGAGGACAAATGCATATAAAATGATATTCGTCTTCCAAATCAATTTTATTGCAAAAAGTGCAATATCTGTTACAATGTTCGATTCTGTTATTGCCGTGTCAGCCTGTTTCTATTTTTAATTGGTGAGATGACACTCTCAGTTTAGATAATGCAATACGATATCTTAATGGTACTTTATCAAGATAATATTCAAAGTCAAAATCAGTTTTAAACAGCTTATAAGTGCACAAAGTTCGACTGTTATTAACAGCAGTATACCACGACTGTTTAAATTGATCTAGCAGTCTTTGTTTAAAATCTAGATGGAAACTATTCGTATTAACTAAATAGGGGGTAACCCAAACATATGAGAAACCACTACTATCTAAAAGAGATTTAACATTGGTTGACCAGTTAGATTTACCTTTAATGCAATCATCTAACGATGCTTGGTATAACTTCTTAATAATATTGTCGCTATTTAATATTTTTAACCAATATTAATAATGCGTGTGTGTCTAGTGATATACAGTGGATATCGGCCAAGTTCTCCGTAAACAGCCATTGAACATGTAGACTGTTTTACTTGAAGAAGGTTTTTACAAAATTTTAGATTAATTCTCTCTACTTTTGCAGATTTGCCAAAACCCCATACTTCACAACCGTAGCTCAATACTGATCCTACAAATGCGTCAAATAATTGACATATGGTACTAGGTTTTAGAAGGGCTGTTTTGATATTGTTCGTAAGGGTATTTAGAGCCTTTAGTCCTTTACCAGAAATGGTTTCACAATTAAGTATGAAGCTACCTGTATAGTTAAAAACAGTTCCTAAATAGTTGAAATTGTCTACAGTTTCTAATGGGATGTTATTGTAAAACCACTTTTCATCAAGCTTTAAAGGACCCCCGTTTTCTGAATAATAAAACTTTACTTTTGTCCGGGTTTACTTCAAGTCCCCACGTATGACAGTAATTTTGTAAAAGATTTAGACTATGTTGGAGATCTGTTGGGGTTTTCCCAAGGATAACCATATCATCTGCAAACATCATTAAAATAAATGTAAGATCATCTATGGATACGCCACTATTAACATCGTCGCAAAGGAATAATTCTAGGTCTTCTAAAAAGAGAGAAAACAATATTGGGCACATTAGTTCGCCTTGTTTTAAACCTATAGAGCATTCAAAGAATTCTGAATACGATTTACATCCTTTTATGCATGCGCGCACTTTCGAGTACATATCCCGTATTACCCGTAAAGTTTTACCTCTCAGTCCAAGTTTATATAATTTATACCATAAACCATTCCTATATATACTAGCGAATGCCTTTTTAAAATCAATGAACGCACATGCTAGTTTCCCATTTTCATTTAATATTTTACTAATTATTGCATTTAACACGAATATAGCATCTACTGTGGAACTCCCTTTTTTAAAACCAAATTGTGCATCACTTACTATATTATTATCGGCAGCCCATTTTGAGACACGTTTATTAATGATACCAGTGAATATTTTGGAAAAGCAACTATTCAACGTAATGCCTCTGTAATTGTTAACATCTATGGGGTCATTTTTAATAAAAATAGGTACAGTAAGTCCATTCATCCATGAGTCTGGATAAATGCCCGAATTAAGGATACCGTTAAAAATATCGACTAAATGCGAAGCTAAAATATCACATGATTCAATAAAGTATTCATTTAAGAGTTGATCCGCTGCAAATTAATATTATTAATATATATATTTACTATTATTAATATAACCTTGACATTATTACAAGCATTAGTATTTATCATGTTTATTATTTCAGTAATACCATGATACTATTATTACTATTATTATTAGTATTATTATTATTATTATTATCATCATCATCATCATCATCATCATCATCATCATCATCATCATCATCATCATCATTATTATTATCATTATTAGCATAATTATTTTATTTGTTGTTGTTGTTGTTTTTATTCCATGTGTTTGTTAGTGTTTGTGACAACACATAATAAGATGTTTGTGATTTTAGAAATTATTTAAATTGAAATCTCGATCTTCATCTTTCTAAATAGATGTGTTTCTTTCTATTAAATAAAACTACAATAAGCTCAAATAAATGTGCATGATAAACTTACATAAATATGCGTAATGTCAGTGTATAGTTTAATATAGCACACGATGTGATATGTGTTGCTAAAATTACTTCTTCTCTGCTAAATTTATTCCATTAACATTATTTTGGTTATTAAAGGAAGCATCTAACCGTGACCACTTTCCCACATGAAGTGTTGCACTAAATATTGTTTGTGTATTTTTGTTTGCTTTTTTGTAATTATATATGCTGACATGTTATTACAAAATATTTATGTCTTGTAATCTGTGAAACAAAATAAAGAATTGTTCTTCTTGTATAACATTATTTGTACATATTTCGTGTACGGATCTATCTATTGGCATTATTTTGATGTGCAGGAAATGTAAACGTATAGGATACCAGAAATACCACCTTTTGTGTATACCGTGATTGTACATTTTATGTCAATCTTTTGTGGTATGTAAAATAATATTAATATAAAAGATTTACACATTTACGAAGATACTAAAGTAACCACTTTTTTACTCTCTTATTATTATTAATATAACCTTGACATAATTACAAGCACTATTATTATCATGTTTATTATTTTAGTAATACCATGATATTATTATAATTATTATAATTATTATAATTGTTATAATTATTATATTTATTGTAATTATTATAATTGTCATAATTATTATATTTATAATTATAATTGTTATAATTATTATTATCATCATCACCATTATTATTATCATTATTAGCATAATTATTTTGTTTGTTGTTGTTTTTATTCCATGTGTTTGTTAGTGTTTGTGACAACACATAATAAGATGTTTGTGGTATTAGACTTTATTTGAAATTGAAATCTCGATGTTCATCTTTCTAAATAGATGTATATCTTCCTATTAAATAAAACTACATTAAGCTCAAATAAATTTGCATTATAAACTTACATAAATATGCGTAATGTCAGTGTATAGTTTAATATATTACACGATGTGATATGTATTGTTAAATTACTTCCTTTCTGCCCAATTTCTTCCATTAAAATTATTTTTTGCTATTAAAGCAAGCACCTCACCGTGACCACTTTCCCACATGAAGTGTTGCACTAAACATTGTTTGTGTATTTGTGTATGCCTTTTTGTGTTTATATGTGCTCACATGTTATTACAAAATATTTATGTTTTGTAATCTGTGAAACAAATAAAGAGTTCTTCTGTTCTGTTCTGTTCTGCAATCTAAAGCCCGATGTATTTTCTCGTGTAAACTAATAACAAGTTAAGCTTCGTCTCAAATACTTTTAGAGAATTTTTTCCATTGATGCATTTAATCCAGTGCATAACAAGTTCATTCATTCTCATTTCTTTGTTCTCAAGAGTGCGATCCGATAATAGGCGTTAGATAATCATTTAAATTAATCTTAATTTGAATCGGGCTTTTTATTAAAATATTTTATTTGTGCAAAGGTCATTTAAGATTTTTTGAGACACTTAACATTATTTTTGTCGTATTTTAATACACTCCAAACTACTGTATTGACTTCTCGTGATCGTATTATTACATTTGGAACATGCACGCTAATTCCACCGACTTGCTGTGTAATTTTTATTGAAATTTATGTGGAAATTTAATTATATTTGTCAAGATTTATTTATTTGTGTTATTTCATAAACTCGTAACTGACTGGAATTTCGCAAGGTAAATTATTTGATGTTACCCCCCTTTTTTTTTATTGCAAATGAACACACAACAAATTTATGTTGCCTTCTTGTATTGCAAATGCTAATGTACATTTAACCAAGACAATGCGTACATGATATGCTAGTTTTATTTGTTGAGAAGTTTAAAAAATGAGAAACTGCATGTATAACTTCCAAAAATGTTTATATGATCAATATGTTGTTTTAATTTAAGTACATGATGAACTCATCTTACACGAAGAATTAGATAAATCGAGCATTTTGGCAAATTTATATATTAAACCAAAGTTATATAAATGCAAACAAAAACCATTTCCAAATACCTTGCAAGGTTACGAAACCTTTCTTTTAAGAAAAGTCATGTGTACCAGATGCATCACGATGATGACTTATTGTAAACATTTATCGAAAGGTTAAAGACGTGACATAATTATGGATATTTGATAAGCTTTCTGTTGTTTTTCGTATTGTCTCCGGTTTTATATGGGCAATCGGGCACTTTCTTTAAATAAACAACAAAACATGTTAATATGATGCAAATGGAGTCAATGAGAAAGACTTTTTATCAGGATCAAAACAAGTGTGTAGTTTACATACGTTTAAGCATCGTCATTGACATTTTAACGAGGTGCTACTACCATTTTCTAACACTAATACATATTTACAACTCACAAAAAATGAAACGATTATTCTTTTATTAAACATTAATATCTTACGAATACTTTAATCATAAACCTTAACATACTGAATAAAGCTTACTGAACTTTTTTTAACCAACTATTATGTTCCAACACTCTCTTTTTACATTTTTTAGATATGGGTCCTGTATGGGCAACCCATATGGGGCCAAGTGGGATTTTGCAAACTGTTTTTGCATGGGTCCCAGATGGGTTGCGATATTGGACCTGTGTGGGTCCCATTTGGACCCAAGGTGGGTCCTATATCGGCTACCCATATGGGTCCAGTGTTGGCTTCGATATGGGTCCTGTATAGGCAACCCATATGGGGCCATGTGGGATTTTGCAAGCTGTTTTTGCATGGGTCCCAAATGGGTTGCATTATGGGATACATGTGGGTCCTATATGGATCCAAGATGGGCCCCATTATAGGCTACCCATATGGGACCCATGCAAAAGGTGTTTGCAAAATCCCACTTGGCCCCATATGAGCTGCCCAATTAGGACCCGTCCAGGTTTCGGTATGGGTCCTCTACGGACATCCTATTTAGGACCCAGTTGGGTTTTGCTAACACTGTTTGCATGGGTCCCATGTAGGTTTCGTTTATGTAAAAGTCCTTTTGTTATACATACATGATGCATTGCAAAATTCAATAGACAATAACTATTCTATAAATGTTACTCACAAGGTGAGGAGCACATATATATCAATTTCATAATTAAAGTTCATTCTTTAATACAACAACACATTTAATCCTTTCTTACTTTAATTGGATTGCTATTTGCATAATATAACACTTACTAGTAATTAACATATGTCTGTGGTCGTTACAGGGTATTCAATAGATGTGTTTGTTCCTTTATGCATAATGTTAACCGGACAATGCATTTATGTACTACATATGTACAATCAATCACTTGTTTTCTACATGTAAACAGGAAAAATAAACAATCACACACTATTCATGATGACATTGTGTTCCAAAAATGGACCATACCATTTAGATCATATTAACTTGTCTAGAAAGATACAATTCTGTAAATAAAGCATGATTGTGAACTGCACACATGTGGCACAACAAAACAGCAATCAAAGAATAACGCATTATGAATAAATTCAGACACATTTAAAAGCCAAACACAGTGTGGACAAATCTAACACTTGATGTGACTTTATAGCACACAGCCTTTTCTGGTAGTAAGGTATGAAAATGGAAACAAATACGAGACAACTCCACCAGTAGATATACCAATCTTACAATATTGCATAGTATGGACCACAGGGTGTTCAGTAGACTGTAAATTTCAAGGGTCATTGACCTTTTGACCAAAATTTTCAAGGGTCAAAATTCAATTTAGAAGAGTCAAATTCAAATATTCACAAGTCGCCAAAACAAAAACAGACAAACTCAAGGTTCACATTATACTAATAAATATAATAAATTGGTCACCAAGTAACCTAACAAAGACGTTTAAGTATGACTTTATTATCAGAATTTACAACCAAAATTGTAAACATGTAAATATAGGCCTCCGGCCCAGAAAACAACATATACAACAGTTATATATGAAATATACCACCTTCCGTTCATAATGTTGATAATATTTTATGTATCTGGCACAGAATACAGCATATATAACAGTTTCAAATCCTTGTAAATTCCAATAGACAACTGTGTTATCATAGAATCAACACAATGTATGTGTCTGGCCCAGAATACAACATAAGTGTATATTATGGTTTCAAATCAATTCAGACATACCATTGTTTTTTATATTAGCAATATAATTTATATATCCAACCCACAATACAACATAAACAGTTTTAAACAATTCAGATAGTTGTGTTTTCAAAAGCGCAATATAAAAACGATATCGTTCCGAATTAGAGTACCGCATAATTATAACTGTGCAATACAAAACAATTCAAATAGACCAATGTGTTTACTATAAATATATATTAAGCATAGATTGAGATATATAGTATTACAATACATTTACGTTCAAAATAGATAACTGTCAAGCAATTACAAACACATTATTATTTTCAGTAGGTAAGCCTGTTATTTTGATACATGTCATTGCATATACCATTGTTATTAAACATTTGAGAATGGTCACAAGACAAAGGCTCACAAACTAATTCAAGTATGACAATAGTTAGGGTTGTGTTAATTTGTAAGAGCCACATCTCAATGATACTAACTTGATCATGCATTAATATTCAATATGTAAAGACGGTTAAAACTTTCAAAACATAAAGCATGATCAAGATAATGTAAAATATAAGGAGGACTGATGTGGTGAAATCAAACTGTAAGCTAGCAATTCTAAACTATCAAGTATTTCTAAAAAATCTTTCAATAGTTAGAAAGTTCTGTTTCTTGAATTAAACCTTTTTTTTAAGAATATTAGCATATAATCTTTTTTAAACATGTTAAATTACAAGCCTAAAAATATTATAGGGAATATGTGAATTAACAAGAGCTGCCTGAGGACAGTGCCCTCGACTATTCACTACACTTAAAGTCTTTGAAAGTATAATATATTCTTTTGACTTTACATAATGACCATACAAGCGTATGCGAAATTTCAATTGAATATATGTAGTAGTTATAGAGATATGCAGGGCTTCCATTAAGGCAAGTTTGGGAGTAATTTACTCCCAGTTTTTGTCACAAAACTTCCAAAATTGCAGCCATGGAATTTGCAGAACTTCCAAAATTACAGCCAAGGAAGTTCCATCATGTAAGGATGAACAAGTTAGAAGAACAATTAAGCAATTTTTCTAAAAATGTATACCTCTTTCATTGAATAAATTGGCATATAAACACTTGATGAAAAATAACTGGCCTTAAAAAACTTTGAATTTTATACTTAATATACCCATTTCTGAAATGCTCAGGTCTTCTGTAGCGCAATACTGTCAAAACATCAAAATATTATGAGCAAAACTTCGGAAATTAGAGGCCAGGAAGTTAAAAATTCCAGTTTTCAAAAGTTAATTAAAGCCCTGGATATGTAAGTGCACACAAACTTTAACCTGAATATTTCTAAGTACAAAAAGGGTCATAATTCTGCTAAATTGCAGGACAGAGTTATGGGCCTTGGTCAGTGATCTTACATAATGACCAAGAAGGCATGTGTGAAGTTTCAATAGAATATATGTAGTAGTACTGTAGTTATTGATATATGTACTTGCTGCACGCAAACTTTAACCTGAATTTTCTTAGTACAAAAAGGGGCATAATTCATAGTTATGGGTCTTGGCCAGTGACCATATATAATGACCCTGAAGGCATGTGTAAAGTTTCAATTGAATATCTGTAGTAGTTACAGAGATATGGACTTGTTGCCCACAAACCTTAACCAGAGCATTATGCTGACGCGGACGAACCGGTGAGTAGTACAGCTAAAACTATTCGGTGAATAGTCGAGCTAAAACACATATAATTATTTAAAATTTAAGTCGATGTAATACAACATTTTAGACAATGATTGCAATCATTTCATTCACAGCAATTACAATTGCATGTTTTCTAAATGAAAACTACTGGATATAAATATCAAGTGTCAATAACACTGGTAATTATGACGTGCATTGTTTCTCTTATTTAGTGTGGTAAGGGCTATTGAACTTCATTGCTAACTGACTGTCTCTTGTAATAAGCACGAAAATACTGGACTCCATACAAGTTCTGCAATTACTGCCTTGTTAATAGTTAATTGAACTGATCACTGTTTGGTTATCAGAAGTATAGGGTGTTTCAAGTTCATTTGTTTACATCCGCAGCATTTTTGATCACACACACCAACAAGTAGCTGTTTTCAGTCTCCTCACTGTACGCTTGCCTTGCATTCTTGGTTCCTCGACCTTAACACATGTTCTGAAAGTACAAATTAAAAAATATGTGTTGAAATGAAATAAACATTAAGAAATACATAGAATTCCAGACAGGGTTAAACCTGTCAGACAATCAGACGTGTCAGAAAAAAATGAGGGTGTCTGACAAAATTTATCACAAACCTTATACATATAATTATTTAATGTTAGTTAAACCTTTGTTTGATATATAAAGGAATTGTTACTGCAACAATCAGTGTATGCATTATGTCATGCCAAATAAATAAATACTAATCAATTAGTTAACAGTGTATATGTTTTCAACATGCTGTGTATGCTTTACAAATCATTGTCTGACAGATGACTTTGAGGTCCACGGAGTCTGGGATTCAAAAAAAAAATCTGATTAAAGTTATGTACATGTTATGTATTCTTATTAACAAACAACAATTTTATTTTCATGAAATAAACAGCAATTTCATTTTCTCAAAATATCAAACTTACTTTATCAAGCTTGGACAAGTTGAAGTTTGACAAAATGTTTTTTTCATCATTTCTGCTGAAGTTGTACTGTAGATTATGAAATGCTCTTTCATAATCTCCATACCTGTGTGAAGAAGGGGATACATGTATGTATTATATATCTGAAAAATCTGTTATCAGCTATGTACAAATGAGCATTTAAAGGGACAATGTCAACGAAAAATTGGCTTCCTATTGCACTATAAATTATATTATTTGATAGAAATACGCTCTTCTAAGGCATGTGTATTAAATAAATAAATATAATATAAAACACAATAAGATATTTTATAAAAACAAATTAGCAAAAAAGCCTTAAAAAATGAAAACCCCAAGTGGGTATCGAACTCAAGACTTAGGAGCCATACAAAGAAATGACAGTAGCCAGCGCACTAACCAACTGCGCGATCACGCTTGGTAAGGAGTCGTTTGTAAACTATGGTTATACAAAATGCTCACAACTCTGATGTCAAAACATAAACAGGAAAAAGGCCAAACAAACAAAACCCATAATATTAATTGATTTTTATCTCAGAATGCGTACACTTTTCCCATTATATATACCCTTTTTTAACCGTTATTATATGCCAGTATTAATATCTACATTTCAGATTTTTTAAAGAAATTGCCCCCTTGAGGCCCTTTTGGATGACATAGTCCCTTTAAGGGACCTGTTCACAGATTGGCAAATTGGCAATTTTCAAAATGTTTTTCATAGATACCAAAAAGAAAAACACATTATATATAAACAAGCAAACTGACATTACAGACAAAGAAATATATTGGAAATACAGTGTCTTTTATGAAAAATCATCAATTGAAATGGCTAAAATTATAGTTTTATGAAAAATCAATTGAAATGACAAAAATTATAAAGCGTTTGTAACGCTTTTTGTCGGTATTTTCGAAACACGTGTACCACTTACATAGCGATTAGCGTTAAACATTCACCTCAATGATCGGCAGTCAGGATATCTGAGTGGTTACAGTGAGAGGTTTTTCATCCTGGCGGACGTGGTTTGAGTCCCGTCGAGGGCAATTTTTATTTATTTATTTTCTTGATATAATATTTGTTTTTGGTCAATCCAACATCTTTAGTTTAAATTGCAGTTAAGACGTAAAGTGACATTTTTCAAAAATGCGAAAATGTGTGAACAAGTCCCTTTAAAAGAAAAATATTTTCATGCTATTGCAACTACTGGTATTTGGCCAGTCTACTGCAGGTAAGATTAACATCATATGTTAGCGCTACCAGTTGCCAAAATAGCCATTGGCTACAAAACTTTATAACTGGCTACTAAAATTTCTATTTGGCTACTAAAATTTTTGGAAAACATTTAAACATGAAGCATATTTTTCTGAAAATATTTCTAAATAATGGGTTTTCTTTGCAAAATCAAATTTTTTGGCTACTAGTTCAGATTTTTTATCGCCAACCTAGTGATCATAGATCTACACATAAATATTTTAAATTTTATAATTAATAATGTACAGCAGGTTGACCAATTATGTATAATGTCTTTAACTAAGATATAATTGAAGTTTACAGATCATGTTAGAATCGAAATAATTGACAGGTTAGCGTTGGCTATTGCGGTAATAACCAAAAGTTTGGAGTTCTGATATGAAGCAATTATGCACCAATCAATATTTGCCCCCAGGGAGGGAGCGGGGTCTAATTCCCCACCCTAGAGTCAAGCATACTTGTCTAAATCCCCTCAGTGGGAGATGCTATATATCTATCAAATGGCCCGGGGCCTGTATTACAAGGATCTAAAATCGGACCAAAGTCTATTACCCTGAGACCCAGAATCATTCGGAATGTCAAATTCTCGCCTGTCGGGAATCGCTTTCAGTCTAAAGTCCCCTATATGCCCGCCGCTCCCCCCTGGGGGAAAACATTGATAGGTGCATTAAACCACGAGGGCAGTAGCCCGAGAGGTTTGATAATTAGCATCGGAACGACAAACTGTTAGTTGTAACCGCATTAACCAACGCTAACCTGTCAATTATTTGGATTCCAACACGCTAACCTGTCAATTATTTGGATTCCAACATAATCTTCCGTAAAATTCTTCTGTAATTTTAAAGGTTATGAACGAAAACTATATATATCTATACTCCGCCCATTTTCCACAAAAGTACGTTCACGTGCGTTTCAGTACTGTCAATAAACCATAAAAAATCAAAATGACGTCAGCTTCATTGATAAACATTGAGCGTATGGCGTTATACTTGTTGATAAATACTGTGAAAATATTAAGCACCTGCATTTTAAGGAACGCTTTTTAATTACTGGAACTATTTTCAAAACATAAAGCTCCGCCAATAATTTGTTGCAGAATAACCCATGGTTGATTTTATTCTTTATCTATGGAAAATTTGCGGCGTGGCCGTGCTGTGTTAGAATAAAATATAACGCGATTAATAACACAAATTAATTTGCTGTTTATTTATTGTGTAATTAAATATTTTAATATTGATTATAGCGATAAATAAGAACACGATAATTAATGCAAGGCATATAAAAATGAAATATAGGATGTATATTTTGTGTGTGAGATTGCTTAAGCTAATTCATACATTTATACCTCAGAACTCAAATGCATGAAATATTGTTCCAATTAGTGAAATTATTCCAACATTCAATTAATTGCCATATGGTGTACGTTTTAATAAATAATGCAACTTCAACAAAAGCAACTATATTGTTTTCCTACTGATAACCCATGCTTTATTTGCACAAAGATTACACGTACAAAACAACACACACATTTTGAAACAATTGTGATAGTGAAGTTACATTTTTTAAATAGTCGCGAAAATACATGACAATGGAGAGATATTAACTTTAATTCTGATTTAAAGTGCAATTATGATTATTAAGTTATGACAAACATTTTTCCAAGTGCAAAACACATATTTACTTACTTGATATTAATGGAATGCAAGCTGCATTGTGCTCCTCGAAAGAAAATCTGCAGTTGACAAAACAAGATGGCGGCCGTGAATAACTGCATTCAACTGGTCATAAAAGCACACATCAGACTGACCGATATGGGCATGTTTGCTGGGTCCCATATGGACTTGCTAGTTAGGAACCCATATGGTCTCTCTTGCTAGCACCCATATGGGCTTGCTATTGGTGACCCATCTGGGCCTGCTTTTTGGGGGCCCATATGGGCTTTCTTGCTGGGACCCTTATGGGTTTGCTTTTGGGTGACGCATATCTAGGCTTTCATGCTGGGACCCATATTGGCTTGTTTGCGTGCGACCTAACTGGGACTGATAAGGGCATAACAATATATGTGGGACCCTAACGGAACCCATGTAGTTAATAAGCCCAGTTAGAGCCCGTATTGGGCCCCCATAGACTGGCTTGCCGGGACCCATACGAGCTTACTTGCTGGGGACCCATATGGGCTCTATTAATGGGACCCGTATTGGGTTGAATGTTGGTGTCCCATATGGGCTTGCTTGTTGGGAACCCATATGGGGATGCTCTTTGTGACCCATATGGGCTAGTTTGTTGGAAACCCATACGGGCCATTTTGCGGGGACCTATATGGGCTTGCTTGTTTGGTACTATATGGGCTTTCCTGCTGGGACCAATATGATATTGCTGTTGTTGACCCATATGGGCTTGCTTGTTGGGGACCCATATGGGCTTTCTTTCTGGGACCCACATGGGATAACGTGTTGGGGACCTATTTAGACTTTTTTTGCTGGGACCCATATGGGCTTTCTTGTTGGGCGCCCAATTGGACTTTCTTGCTGGAACCCATGTGGGCTGTTTTGATGGGGCACATATTGGGCTGTTTTGATGGGACCCATATGGGCTTGCCTGTTGGGAACCCATATGGGGATGCTCTTTGTGACCCATATGGGCTAGTTTGTTGGGGACCCATACGGGCCTTCTTTCTGGGACCAATATGGGTTTGCTTGTTTGGTACCCATATGGGCTCTGCAGCTGGGACCCATATGATATTGCTGTTGTTGACTCATATGGGCTTGCTTGTTGGGGACCCATAATGGGCTATCTTTCTGGGACCCACATGGAATTACTTGTTGGGGATCTATATAAGCTTTTTTGCTGGGAACACATATGGGGATGCTCTTTGTGACCCATATGGGCTAGTTTGTCGGGGACCCATATGGACCTTCTTGCTGGGACCCATATGGGCTTGCCTGTTTGCTACCCATGTGGGTTCTCATGCTGGGATCCATATGGTCTTGCTGTTGTTGACCCATTTTGGCTTGCTTGTTGGGGACCAATATGGGCTGTCTTGCTGGGACCCATATGGACTTACTTGTTGGGGACCTATATGGGCTTTTTTTTGTTGGGACCCATATGGAGCTTACTTGGTTGGCGCCCATTTGGGCTTTTTTGCAGGGACCCATATGGGCTTGCTTGCCTGGGACCCAACTGGGTCTGGTATGGGCAATACAGCGCATATGGGTCCCACGTGGGGCACATGTGGTGTATCAGCCCAGGTATAGCCCATACCGGTCCACATGGGATGGCTTACTGGGACCCATATGGGCATACTTTCTGGGAACCCATGTGGGTTGAGCTGCTTGGTCCAATATGGGCCGAAAAATATTTTATGGGGGCCATATGGTATATTTGCCCAGGTAAAGCCCATATTGTGCCCATATGGGCTTGCTTGCTGGGTTCGTGATAGGACCAATATGGGTTTACTAGTTGGGAACCCATATGGGCTTTTTTGTTGGTACCTTTATGGGCTTGTTTGTCTGGGACCTAAGTGGGTCTAACATGGGAAAGGTGATGTATATTGGTCCCATATGGGGCCCATGTGGAAGATCAGCCCAGGTATAGCCCTTATCAAGCGCACATGTTATGACTTACCGTGACCCATATGGGCATACTTGCAAGAAACCCATGTGGGCTTGCCTGCTTGGTCCGATATGGGCCCGATATAGGCAGAAAAAATAATATATGGGTCCCACACGGGACCCATATGTTATATTTGCCCACCTGTAACCCATATTGGGCCTATATGGGCTTGCTTGCTGGGTATATTTAATACCTGTCAATTATTTACAATAATGGGATACAACCTATTGGAAATTGTTTTTTGTACCGGCGGAACAGTTACTTTCTGGCCTTCATTATATTTCTCCATCGTGGAATTGTGTGTACTTTACATAGTTCTTGAATCACCTAGCGTATGAGGTTATCTGTTCATGCAGCATTTCCAAATAATTATATTGAAATCTATACACATAAAGTAAATAAATAAAACGTACTGTTACGAACAGTCTGTTAACTTTAATGCTATATTATCGGTAAATATGTTTACATCTTTACTCACCATAACAAGTGTTCACCATTTATAATCAGTACGTGATATTTACAGTAAGGATATTTTTTTGGGCGTTCAGAAACTACAAGAAGTTGTTTAGGTCAGTCATTTCTAGAATGGAATATCATAGTGTTTAGAGCAATTATCACCATTCCGCAGAAATAAACCTTTTTTACTTGTAAAATACAATAATAAAAAAGTATTTTATAGTGGCATAGAATACGTATTTATGTTATGCTCTTTTAATGCTGCCAAACTGGCGTAAAATAATAAAAACAATACAAATTCAAACAAAAATACACAATTTATATTGATTGAACGCAATAATAATAATAAAGAAAAATAAATGTCTTACGTATAAAAGTCGAAATAAATCAAAACGACATTCATTGGCGCCTTTAATGTGATCTATTTACTGATTGGCAAATTGACAAGTTCCTAATGTCTGTCACATATTCCCCCCCAAAAAAGTATTTTATACTCAAAGAAGCGAAATAACGCTCCCGACACAAACATCCATGAGAAATAATGTGTCGTTTTTGAATAAACAACAATCGAAATGGTTATAATTATAAAGTGTTGGTAAGCTTTTCGTCAAAAGTTTGGCAAACCACCTGTATCACTTACATACTGCTTAAAATACACGTCCAGCTGATGTATTGGTAAGCGGGTAACTTTTGATTCGTTAGTTGAGTATCGGTGGGGATGTTGTTGTTTTTTTTGTTGTTGTTTTTTCATTTTATTTTTTTATGTGTTTGTTGACATAATATTAAGGCTGGCTAGTGCTGTTGCAAAAGTATGCAGTTAAGACATTTCGAACAAATGAAGACGAAAATATGAAATTAGTCCTTTATAATGTACATCGTTTTCAGCTGACTACAGTCACTGAACGTTGGTAATGGAAGGTGGTTTGATTTGAGCTATGCTAGTATTCACTCAAATCACTGCAAAGATGTTGGCATCATATGTCAGAAAAATCATGAATTGATATAACGTTAATATTTTCGCTTTAGTCACATTTTAATTTGTAAATTAAAGAAACTTGTTCACAGATTATCGCATGATTTAACTTATTTACAAGATTTTGTCTGCGTAAACCAATGACACATAAAGGGTATTGAGTACCGAAGCATACATTAACTTATAATAGTAAATATAACGTTTGATTATGAAGACTGAAAATGGAAAGTTCTTTTGCATCTAATATAAGTTATATGGAGTTTTATCTCCATTTTGCTTGCCTACAATATATTGCATGCTAGTTGATGACATGACGTTGGTCTAAAGCGTGGGATGAGTTTGCATTCATTTTTTCTGTATATACCCTGTACATTTCTCGATGTTAGAAAGTGTTTCCGTATTTTAAAATTTGAGAGGGAAGCTTGTAACAATAGAGAAAGGAATTTTCCTCGACTATTAAAATGAATTTCTATACGTTGAAAGAAAGGACGGAGTTTTTGTTGCAAAGGAACAGATGTCAAATATCAGTGCACAAGGATGTAACAAAAAAACTTATAGAGTTGAGGCAATTTTTGAACCTTGAAAATGGATTTCTGTACTATGAAATAAACGAACCAAGAAATGCTTGGTGCACACAGAATGGATCATCAGTGTGAGGCTTGTAATGGTCTGGAATATTTACGAAATTACGTGGAAAATATACTCTGGAATTAAAATTGGAATATATTTCCATTGTATTGAGCATTGATGGAATATCATAGTGTTTAGAGCAATTATCACCATTCCGCAGAAATAAGCCTTTTTTACTTTTAAAATACAATAATAAAAAAGTATTTTTAAAGTGGCATAGAATACGTTTTTATGTTATGCTCTTTTAATGCTGCCAAACTGGCGTAAAATAATAAAAACAATATAAATTGAAACAAAAATACACAATTTATATAGATTCAACGCAATAATAATAATAAAGAAAAATAAATGTCTTACATATAGAAGTCGAAATAAATCAGAACGAAATTCATTGGCGCCTTTAATGTGACCTATTTACTGATTGGCAAATTGACAAGTTCCTAATGTCTGTCACATATTGCCCCCAAAAAAGTATTTTATACTCAAAGAAGCGAAATAACGCTCCAGACACAAACATCCATGAGAAATAATGTGTCGTTTTTGAATAAACAAAAATCGAAATGGTTATAATTATAGTGTTGGTAAGCTTTTCGTCAAAAGTTTTGCAAACCACCTGCATCACTTGCATACTGCTTTAAATACACGCCCAGCTGATGTATTGGTAAGCGGGTAACTTTTGATTCGTTAGTCGAGTATCGGTGGGGATGTTGTTGTTTTTTTTGTTGTTGTTTTTTCATTTTATGTTTGTATGTGTTTGTTGACATAATATTAAAGCTGGCTAGTGATGTTGCAAAAGTATGCAGTTAAGACATTTCGAACAAATCAAGACGAAAATATGTCGACATTTGGAACAAATGAAGACGAAAATATGAAATTAGTCCTTTATAATGTACATCGTTTTCATCTGACTACAGTCACTGAACGTTGGTAATGGAAGGTGGTTTGATTTGAGCTATGCTAGTATTCACTCAAATCACTGCAACATGTTGGCATCATATGTCAGAAAAATCATAAATTGATATAACGTTCATATTTTCGCTTTAATCCCATTTTAACTTGTAAATTAAAGAAACTTCTCACAGATTATCGCATGATTTAACTTATTTACAAGATTTTGTCTGCGTAAACCAATGACACATAAAGAGTATTGAGAACCGAAGCACACATTAACTTATAATAGTAAATATAACGTTTGATTATGAAGACTGAAAATGGAAAGTTCTTTTGCATCTAATATAAATTATATGGAGTTTTATCTCCATTTTGCTTACCTACAATGTCTTGTATGCTAGTTTATGACATGATGTTGGTCTAAAGCGTGGGATGAGTTTGCATTCATTTTTTCTGTATATACCCTGTACATTTCTCGATGTTAGAAAGTGTTTCCGTATTTTAAAATTTGAGAGGGAAGCTTGTAACAATAGAGAAAGGAATTTTCCTCGACTATTAAAATGAATTTCTATACGTTGAAAGAAAGGACGGAGTTTTTGTTGCAAAGGAACAGATGTCAAATATCAGTGCATAAGGATGTGACAAAATACCTTATAGAGTTGAGGCAATTTTTGAACCTTGAAAATGGATTTCTGTACTATGAAATAATCGAAACAAGAAATTCTTGGTGGACAAAGAATGGATCACCAGTGTGAGGCTTGTAATGGTCAGGAATATGTACGAAATTACGTGGAAAATATACTCTGGAATTAAAATTTGGAATATATTTCCATTGTATTGAGCATTGATATGTACAATAACGATGCTCAATGTATTGACCACAACATAGGATCACTTGAGGTAAGTTCATTTATCATGTTTGAAAGTATTTTAATACCACTTTTTTATGTGATTTATTTTTAAGTATCAAAAATTGTGTTATTATACGAATTGATTAGGAATGGGACGAATATTCGGAAATTGACCGAATATTCAAATACAAAAAATCGGATATGAATATTTGATTTTCAGATAAAGTTTACAAACGAAATCGCAAAAAATCACCTTTTTTAGTCAGTATGCATCCTGTCTGGCTGTGTGCTGT
The DNA here is from genome assembly GCA_027627225.1 of Congeria kusceri. Lineage (NCBI taxonomy): Eukaryota > Metazoa > Mollusca > Bivalvia > Myida > Dreissenidae > Congeria > Congeria kusceri. The sequence continues at coordinate 17,542,964 of CM051040.1, forward strand.
TGTTTACAACATATATGTCAATCAAGGGGCCACCGCTTTATGGGGGATTAAGTGATTGAATAAGGTGCAAATATGACACATGACTTGTCTTACAATAGATAATAATACCTCTCGTGATAGGCAATCAAAATGAGTTTGTTGTCAGTCAACACAATTTGTGAATGAAATCTGTTTAACCTTAATACTATTCAAGACTATGTGTCATTATTTCAACACCATCACGAGCTTGGAAATAGTTTACGCAGTCAGTAGACAAAAGTCTGGCAAAATGGAATATGTGCAATGAAAAGTTTGTATACAAAGGAACAAAGTACATCGATCACTAGTTTGTAGATATTTTCTACGCTATTTTGTCACTGCAGTATGGTATTACCAATTTGTGTACTATAATGCAGTGTTTAATTACTAGAGTAGGACACGTATTTATTTGGACAGCGTTCCTAGTACTTAAAAATAGAATAATCGAATATATTATAATAAGTAAAACGAATATTCGAATATCCTATGTACTTATTAGAATATATTCGAATATTCGTTTTACTTATTCTATATTCTTATAAGTACAACGAATACTCGAATATATTCTAATAAGTACAACGAATATTCGAATATATTCTAATAAGTACAACGAATATTCTAATATATTCTAATAAGTACAAAGAATATCGAATAACAATTTCAGTATTCGGTCCCATCCCTAGTATTCATAGTATTTGGGTTGTCGTAGGTTTTATTATAAAATTGTGCTCAGCATCATAATTGTTGTTTTTATAACAATAAAATAATACAATACGCATTGACATATTTATATGCACATATGAAATAAAATGTATGAACTCGTTCAAAAGAAATGACAATATAATATGTAGACAGGCTTGCAAGAGTAAGGTGGAGAGAAAAAAATGTTTCTGCAGCATCAGCTGAACAACAAAATCTCGCCTATTCCTTTAATGATTGGCTGCCGCTCTGCAACTCGGAAATATACATAGAAAAATCAAAGAAACAATCTTTTGGACATAAATGTCCAAGTAATATCCATTAAAAAGTAGTATCCAATGAGCCGGTATTTCATTATCTAAATTAGCACTTTTAAAAATTACGGTAATTACAATGCGCTGCACATACCGGTAACACGAAATGTGCGACAAAAACTTAAATAGCTATAGATGCATTTGTTGTAGTTGTAGTATTTCATCAACTGAGCATTTTTCAGTATATACACATATTTGCAGTTATACCTCTTCGTAACTTAATGCAGTTAATTATCACATGTTTATATCTGACAAGGAGATTACCGGTATTCTTGAATCTGCTCTATCCTTGAAACACTGTTAATTTCAATGTAACACGGTATTCACCAACGCAAATATAAATATTTTTTATCCCATCTTCACGCTGTTATTGACGAAATAACACCCCCTGGGATAAACTTAGCTGTATTCCACACTGTTGAAATATACTTGTCGCGTGCACGGACTACATTTTCACGATACAGTCGCTTTGTTTACTTTTGCCGATCGCATTTTCTGGTCTGTCATTTAAAGATAATTTACATATATTGTGTTTAAAATACGCAAACATGTTTTCCGAAACGATCAAATTAAATTTGCAGTCGCACAGTGCTTCGTTTCAGAGTTTTTGAAAACCAGAAGAAAGGTCATAGTCGTTTATTGTGCATTGCTTTTTATCATACTACTAAGCTGATATCGGCGTGATACAAAGGTGCATGATATATTTTTTTATGTCAGGTCAGTAACGTTTAGGCCTATATCAGTCAATGTTTGGAGGTACGTCATATTACTCGAAATCCACTTCTAAAGTCAACATTTTCAGTAAAAATGAATCAGATTTAACAAAACAAACAATTTGATACCAAGAACGTATATAGTTTATTATTTTTATTCGTCATAAATCACAAAACGTTATTTTTAAATATTCACATACACCCGCACTTTGGTAGTGGTATGACGTCATCAATGGAACAATAAATCATCCATACACAGTTATTTCAATCCTTTTTAAATAAATGAACTGAAAGTCACTACACAGAATCAGTTAATGTTGAGTCTCTAACATGTTTTGACAAAAAATTGAACACGCTATAGTCATTATTGAAACAATCTTCAAAATGTCAATTTCAATACACAACTCCAAAATCATGAAAATGGCGTCTCAAAACATTTCGGCGATGTGTGTTCTCCGATGAATTGACCGTTGCCATCCATTTCAGTTTGCGTTTCCAATATTATATGAATAGACGTGTGTGTAATCTATGTATTCGTAGTGAATACAGCTCATTTATCTTTACGAAATGTTAATAATAAGGTATTATCCAGTCAACTTTTAGAAATCCATAACTACATGTACGTGAACGTGTTGAAGCCGGCTCAGTAAAATCAGCGCCGCTCTTAGTTTTTAAATATGTAAAACAATCAGCTCGTTTGGTGTAATTTTAAGAAAAACGTAGTATGATAAATAGAAAAACAGGTTACTGTCTGGTCTTGTGTAATATATCAGGTTCGGCACGAATAAAATAATGGCTCGGCAAGCCTCGCAGTTATATTATTCTAAGCCTCACCTGATATATTACACAAGACCAGCCAGTAACATGTTATTCTCTATATACATACATGTAGATCATAAATTGTCATGATCATTATGCAATACACATGTGTCTTTGTTGAATTTAAAGGTCCTTTTTATTCACGTTAGATGTTACTATTAGATCGGGTGTATTAGATTATGTTTTGTACTAATAACACAAACATATACAATAAAACTTGTCAACAGTTTTGTTAATTAAATTTCTAAAATAGTGGGACTACTTCTTTATTATAATTTGTACATTTTGTATTCGATACTAGTAAAAGTAGTTGTATTGTGTGTTCCGATGGAGTCGCGGTACTAACGATTTTTTTAATAACCAAAATGGAAAGATAACACTTACAACTTTTAATAAACGATTATATGGTGTAAAAATGCCTTAAACACACATGGCAATCAACAAAAAACAATTATTTCATTTGGAATAATGGCATTACACATAATGGCATATTTGACAACTTGGACGACGGGAGTCGCGGGATTCGGTAACAAGGGAAGCAATCCTTGCAGTTTGAAAAATAAATAGTGTACAGTATAACCTTAACAACCGGAAAGGAAATAACTTATGTACAAAACCCGCGGGGAAATACTCCTACTAATTTGGCAGAGACGACAGAGTAAAAGCAATATCTTATTTAATTCTGCAATGAAATCGGATGAGACTCTTAGAAGAAATGCATTAAACAAGCATGTTTAACACAAAAAAAGAATGTACTTTGCAATATTCTACGCATTATCAGATAGTTTTCATAATAAAAAGCCGAGACTAGAAAAAGAGGTGGGTTTTGTTAACAAGAAATGTCCCCTAGGTGACGTTTATTGTTTACCGCGACACCGTCCGTACCGCGACTCCATGATCCGAATAATGAAACTCGAGAGACATCACCAGGACAGATACCCTTATTACCATCCGTTGGTCCTTTATTTAAGGCAAGTGACCAATTGCCTGTACAATACAGGACATTACATACAACACAACACACAACATAAAAATGATTTAAACTGGGGTCACCGCTTAAGCCTCGCAAGATAAACTTCTCTTTATTCAACACTAACCTAGTATTCTCTATTTATTTTGAATGATTTGTATACCAACAGTTGCATTTCTACTCGGAATTGTTTCTAAGGAATCTAAGAATCGGTTGGTGAATACCGAAGGTTCCCCGACGGTTCTCTATAAACAATACTCAATATCAGCAACCTGTCGTTTTTATAAGTCTGTAAATATTTTTCAGTTATTATTAATAAGAATTCCGCTTGGGTGAATAACGTTTTATTCCACTGTGTTTTCAAGGTCTGAGATCATAAACGTATTTAAAGTCAACTAATTAAATATGCAGTGGTTGATCTGTTTGTTAATGGAATAATAAATGGAGCTCGGTTTGAAACTGATTTTTATTATTGTTCTTCAAAGGTGAATGTGAACGTGTTAATGAATTATTTATTTCAAAACCCGACGATATGAGTTGTCCGATATGTATGGACAGATGAACACAGGGTGTTACTATTCGTGCGTAAAGATTTGCCGATAACGTTCACTAGGTTTAAAACAACAGCCCTAGTGTGACCAATAAATAACACATAAAGAGAATATGGAACACAAGTTAATGAATGTAGGTTAAGAGTGGCGCGCAGGAAATTCAATTAGCATTTATGTTTTATTCCATTTGATGTAGTAGTTCACAAATAAACTGCATCGTCGAATGCCCACGTGTGATATGCCGTTACACTCTATAATTACGTGATAAATATAGTATACGTAATGAATCAACCTTGGGTTACCGAGGATGAATAAACTGATGCCATTTTGAGTAATCTTTATTGACAATCATTGTCATGGTGATGATGAAGAGATTGGACCTGGTGCCAACGATTATAAAATATAATTTTAATAAGAGATTTATGGCAGTCCAAAATTCGCAATGACGCTACTGTTATGATAAAGCCTGACTGTAGTAGTGTAATGATAAAACAATGTCAAAAGTAAACATTGAAATAGGTGGTCTAGCTTTAGCAACACTAGTTGAAACATGAAATTGGAAATCAACTAACAAATGTACCATTTTATAAATTAGTGATGGTTTTGCGCCAATGTTACATTTTGTTTTGCTTTCTTGTAAATTATATTTTTTTCAGAAATGTATACGAACCTGTCATTCATATTGGAGTTCAGTGGAAAACACTTTGTTTTTCAAAACTAAAATGCATTCTTTAGCAATGAACTGGTGTGCTCAAAAATAAGGATCCGGAACCAATACATGATTTTACGAACGATTCTCTCTTCAGCTGTTATTATTCGACAAATGTATTATTCTTAAACAAGATGTTAGCTATTAAAATTGCGTGGAAATTTATTCCAAATGTAAATAACTGGTATATGATTTATAAGCCCCCAACTGAAATGGGCTTTTCAGTAGGGAAGCACTGCACTGCATGCTATATTGCGGGCCAAACTGGATGAATTGAATCTTTGCCAAGTTTCCAAGTTAATTTCAGAAAAACTCAGTTCATGATAACATGACAACATGAGTAAATTATAAAAAATACATATTGTGAATATTTGACAACGAGTTCTGCATTATTTATAAAAAGTAATAATCGGTACATGTTGATTACATTTAATATATAAAATAAAACATAAGTTATGGATATTGAGTGTCTGTAGCAGATAAAAATATATTGAAACACCGCTTACATATAGTTTTATTGGGCACAAAATACCCTGTTACAGCATAAAAATCATAAATGTATTTCATTTAAACACTTTAAACGCCTACAGTTACCACAAAACACAAAACTGGACATTTACAAAAGCACTGAGTCAGGTCAAACTACGCTCTGCCCGTTTAGCCTGCCGTGGTAATGGGCACACTGGCCCGCATTTAAATATTTCCTTATTTAATATGGAATAACGGTAATGCCTAAATTAAAATTAAGTTTGTTTGCCCTTTACCGACCGACCCACAAAAAAGCCGCCGACTCAAAATATTTTATTGCAAAATGTGCGGTAATTATTTTTTATTTATTTATTTTTTCTTGCTTTAAATTTCGTGTTTTTTTTTGCTCACAACTTTCATAGGTTATTTTGATCATTAAGGCGCTTGAACAAATTAGTATAATGCGCTTGAGTGTGAAAACAAGCGCCTAGTAACCGGATACTAGTAAACATGGTGTGTTTCACGTTTTGTCATGTACGCTCCGGTCGACGTATGACGTCATCATCTGTGTATAGAATTACGTTTTGTTTCAAGGTTAGATACCAGTAAATAGTGGGGTGGTCCCCTTGAAAGTTGTCCGTATATTAAATAGTTCGCTTTTTCTTCTGTCAAAAGAAAGAGACATTTCGCATAACGGACACGTCTTATGTGCATTTTGATGTATCATGACACCGAATTACTTGAAATTGAATATTCATCAGTTTATGTATAGGCTGCATGTGCTTTTGTCGAAATCGCTAGTAATTCTTACAGGTGACAACAACAAGTGAGATGAATTTTCTTAGAAGTAACATAACTTTTTTTTCATTTTAAATTTTGAAAGCAGAGAGATCCATTTTTCCAAAGAGCCTCGCAATATCTGAATCAAAGAAAAGTGGCGAACAATGCCAGGAGTTTTCGCTATTTTACAATGGGACCATATGGAGATTTGATTTACCTATTTCTAACATTCAGCGTGTTTGTTGAAATCAATAAATAAATACAAAATTCATAAAGTTGAAACAAGTTAAACTTGCGATGATGTATTGTATGATCTATTGTGCGTGGTAGAGGAGAACAAGAAAATTACCGACAAAGTTTCGATTTCAGTTAGCAAATCAACAAGTGGCTGTGCAGAAAAGTTTTACCCTGATATTAACAAAATAGCGTATGTCAATACTGGCTTTGTTAAGGAATAATTCTTCTATCAGCAGCCAACATTTTACATATGATACTAGTATTAAACTAATCTTTCTTAAACTGTCATTTACAAAAACACAGTTTATATTTGAGAGGACAGAAACATCCGAGTTAGAAATAGTTCTAATGTTCTTCTTTGTGATATTTTCGTCAAATTATTTTTTCAATTAATTGATTTGACATTTTTCTAGTCAAACATTATGTACTTGTACTGTATTAATATGATTTGGACTGTCTAGCCAGTTCAGCCATTGATAATAATACACATGTTTTCTTGTCAGACAATATGTACTCAATGCTGTATAAATTAATATGTGTGTCTAGTTAATTCAGACATTGGTATTAAATAAAATACAAGTACTTAACAATTTGTTTTTAAAGCATTGCGTATTCTATTTTATGTTATGTCTCTTAATAAAGCCAGTTTTACCATGTATAATCCTGGTTGTATCAATCAAGATGAAGAAAGTAATTGTGATCTTCAAACAAAGATCATGTATTGCTATTTAAATGACGACATTTATGTATGACAAAGATTAAATTCTCGGAATAAAATAAAATATTTTTCCTACCTACCGACCTATCTCTAAAATTTCGGGTCGGTAAAGGGCAAACAAACCATTTTTTAATTTAGGCCTAATATATGGATGTACGGTTGTTATACACGCATATTCAAATTTATGTGTACATATATTTTAGACGGATTCTACCATGTAATGTTTATAATAATAGAAAAGAAATATTAAACATGTTTGTATTCCTGTTCTTTGTATGTCAACTTGTCAATGCCAGATTGTGATTTCGATAGTCAATAGTATAACTACCATTGAGGCGTGTCGTGGGAAAACCGGGCTTAATGCATGTGCGTAAAGTGTTATCCCGGATGAGCCTGTGCAGTCCGCACAGGCTAATCCAGGACGGAACTTTCCGCTTTTATGGTATTTTCTGTTTCAATGAAGTCTCTTCTGAACACAAATCCACTGTAGTCGGAAAGTGCCGTCCTGGATACCACAGGACAGTAGACAGTAACCACAGGAGAGACATACATACTGAAGGTCTCGTCGCAATAGTATAACACAGGAGAGACCGACATACCGCACCAGTATACCACAGGAGAGACCGACATAATAAAGGTCTTGTCGCATTTGTTTACCACAGGAGAGACCGACATAATGAATGTCTTGTCGCAGTAGTTAACCATAGGAGAGACCGACATACTGAAGGTCTCGTCGCAGCATTATCCCACTGGAGAGACCGACATAATGAAGGTATTGTCGCAATAGTTTACCACAAGAGAGACAGACATAATGAAGGTCTTGTCGCAGTAGTTAACCAAAGGAGAGACCGACATACTGAAGGTCTCGTCGCAGCAGTATCCCACTGGAAGACCGACATAATGAAGGTATTGTCGCAGTAGTTTACCACATGAGAGACCGACATACTGAAGGTCTCGTCGCAGCAGTATCCCACTGGAGAGACCGACATAATGAAGGTATTGTCGCAGTAGTTTACCACACGATAGACCGACATACTGAAGCTATCGTCGTCGCAGGATACCATAGAAGAGACCTACATACTAAAGGTCTCTTTGCAGTAGTATAACACAGGAGAGACCGACATACTGGAGGTCTCGTCGCAGCAGTGTACCACAGGAGAGACCGACATACTGGAGGTCGCGTCGCAGCAGTGTACTTCAGGATAGACCGATATACCGAAGGTCTCGTCGCAGCATTATACCACAGTAGAGACCTACATACTGAAGGTCTCGTCGTAGTAGTACACCACAGGAGAGACCGACATACTGAAGGTCTCGTCGCAGCAGTACACCACAGGAGTGACCGACATACCGGAGGTCTCGTCGCAGCAGTTTGCCACATGGGAGACCGATGTACAGAATGTCTCGTCGCAGCACTATACCACAGGAGAGACCGAAATACTGAAGGTCGCGTCGCAGTAGTTTACCACAGGAGAGACCGACATAATGAAGGTCTTGTCGCATTTGTTAAGCACATGAGAGCCAGACATACCGAAGGTCTCGTCGCAGCAGTGTACCACAGGAGAGACCGACAGACTGAAGGTCTCGTCGCAGCAGTGTGCAACGGGAGAGACCGACATACTGAAGGTCTCGTCGTAGTAGTACACCACAGGAGAGACCGACATACTGAAGGTCTCGTCGCAGTAGTACACCACAGGAGAGACCGATTTACTCGAGGTCTCGTCGCAGGAGAGACCGATATACTTAATGTCTCCTCGCAGCAGTATACCACAGGAGAGACCGACATACTAAAGGTCTCGTCGTAGCAGTTTACCACAGGAGAGACAGACATACTGAAGGTCTCGTCGCAGTAGTTTAATTCCTACGCATCAGAACTCCAAATCGTTGTTTATTGGCCGACAAACAACGATAAAGCGAAAAAAAAATCTTAAATATCTACTAAAAACCATGAAATCCCTGACCATTTACTCGGACAGATTGGCAAATTGACAATTTTCAAACTTATTGTCACAGGTTCCAAAAAAAATAACAGTGTATGTAAAGGAGCGAAATAACACTACTGATATAGAAGTATACTGTAAATACCGTTTCGTTTATGAGTAATCCCCAGTTGAAAAGGACAAAATTATAAAGCGTTTATAACGCAGAACAAAGGAATAATTTGGAGTGTTTCTGTTATTTTCGTTGAAGTTGTTGAAAACACGTGAATCACTTATACTATGTAAAAAATACACCGTATTGTATAAACGTCGTAATGGCCGACAGGTTTATGCGTTAGACTTTTGATCCGGAGGTCTGAGGTTCGAACCACGGTGGGAGCAACTTTTTGGTAAATTATCATTTTATCATTTTTGTACTTGTGCTCTTTATTTCAGATGCTTTAATTTGTCGAGCTAACACGTTTAATGGCATATTTAAAATACAAAATTATGTGAACAAGTCCCTTTAACATTACCGTAGCATGCTCGGCTACTTTTCATAATGTATAATGGACAAAACGAGCTTGGATATTACAAATAGTATAAATGTTTATCTATATAAAAAAAAATAAAAAAATCCCTGGCGGTTGCTGATCACATGTTCTCGACAAAACTAGCTCAGGCACTGCTTGGACTCCTCCCATTCAGCCTATTAGTTGATGAATATTCGTGACTTTTTAAATATAGTTCCACTACAGCAATGTTTAAATCAATATTTGTGCCACCTTCATTACCGTAGATTACCTTAGACGAATTTTGGTAGTCGAGTCTTGCTTCAAAAATTATTAGAGACCCTGCACTTATTACACTTTCCAGTAGATAGTTCCATATATCCACCACCCTATCACTAAAAAAGTACTTTTTAATATCTAGCCGTGCACTGGTCTTTGTTTGTAAAGTTTCTTACTGTGTCCTCTTGTGTTACTGCCTTTGTTTAATGTCAAAATCTCTGCCTTTTGAAATAACATTTATTGTTTACCAATTTTACACCTCGATCATGTCTCCCCTAATTCTTATATAACTGAGTGCTGGCAACTTTATTTTACGTAATCTTTCTAAGTAAAATAAGTTTGATAACCCAGCGACCATTTTCGTTGCCCGTTTCTGAATGTTTTTAATAGCAAGTATGTCTTTTTTCTTTTATGGACGTACTGACCAGTGTCAGGCCCGTAGCTACACTGAGGCACACCGAGGCACTTGCCTCGGTGAAAATTTGAAACATGACCAAAATCAAATTAAGTATTTTTCGAAAATAAAATGATAAATTGACCCTTATATATGTAAAATCGTCCCTTATATGTGTAGAATAAATGTATAGTATATAATCTACGTCTATTGACGTCAATATGCATGTCTAGTAAATTACTAGGTCTAATCTATAAACAGCCTTATAAATAATCAGTTTATTGACCATGCCATTTCCCATCTAAATACCAGATTTGACGAAACGTTAATTTTTGCTCTTTTGCAAACTTGTTCATTCAATCAAATTTGAATCGGTTAACACCAGCTATAGAGGTGGAAATTTATGAGAATTTCATAAAGACATGGATAGTCCCGAACACTTTAGCACACTGAAGAACTGATTACTAGTAAATGGAAGGTGAGCAATAATGGCAAAGCCACGTCTGGAATAACTTCTTTAGAAGAGGCAATCAAAATATGTGATTCAGACTTCCTTTCAAACATCTCAGTTATTTTAAACTGCTTTCGTTACCAGTAGGTTCTTGCAGATGTGAGCGCAGTTTTGATGCTTTGCAGCGACTTGTTGCAGAAGTACCATGTTAGAAGAACGTCTAAATCATTGTGCTCTCATGCACATTCGCGGACAACATATAACTTTTGATAAACTTCAAATTTTGGATACGTGGGATAATACAGACAGGCGCCGAATAGATCTAGCCTTCGAAACGAAGAGTGGTTGTGATGCTGTACTTTTGTCCATATTTTTGTAAATTCAGGTCTTAATTCAGATCGTTCGTGTATCTTTTGTTTCCTATAGTCATAGTTTTAGACTTGTCTGGATGAAAACTAGCAACCACCTGTCTGGCCACTCACACATACTGTATTTAATGTTCTCCTGCAGAAACTGTTGTTCTGTGTTTGTTGTGATTTCTCTAAATATTTTTGCATCATCCGCTTATAGCGTATTTCGTTCATTATTGTATGTTTGCTTTCTAATTTGCAAATAAAGAATATCTTTATTTAATAATCTTTTTTTAAAAGTACATTTTGACGCTAAATTTACTTTCAACAAAACTAGCTTAATTGGACTCCAAAAGTTTCCTGTCGACAAAAGTAGTGGATAAATCCCTCAATTTAGTGGATTGTGATCTTTATTGGCGTAGAACTATTTGTTTAAAAAATTTTATTTGACAAATTATAATATTTATTGTTTGGAAAATAAATTTTACATCTGTTAAATTAAGTTAATAAATGGTAGTTCAAATGTGCATGTGAGGTATTTTCGTTCAGATCCATTAAAAAGCAAATTATCTTTGAAACTATTTATTTGGCGTTTAACGGAAGTCGTTGATGCGTTTATTTCCGGATGTTGTTAGGTTAAAAATGGTTCCAAATTCAACTGTCACCTATATCAGCTTCGTAGAATGTAAGCATTTTGTACAGTAAAGTCCGATTGTCACAGCAAACAGAGGTAGCTACTATACTATATACATTTCATATTTGCCTTTGGTAGCTGAATGTTTTGGGGTTGAATTGTTTTAAAGAAATAATTAAACCTGTTGTCAAACAAGTCTCAACACGAACGATTTGTATTGTTAATGGTAAATGTGTTATTGTCTTTTGATGACAGCTGATATATTGCAGAATTAAGTTAACCTTCAGTGTAATTATAAGTTTCAGCATATAACTATGATCCTAGATTTATCATCACCATTACACTTTAGTCTTATTTATAAGCTGAGCAACGAAATTGAGTGGTACTTTTTATATAGGAAAGTTTATTGTTATTGTTTACAGTCAGGATTATTCCTGCATGCGCACTGACTGGTTGGCAAAAGCGCTGGTTACAGATATGGAAAACATATGCATACAGACATGTGTTTACTTGATAAATCGATAAAAATATAAGAATTTCTGAACTAAATATTAAAACACAGCAAATAAACATTTTAAAAATCATCACATACCAGCATTGGTATATAATAAACTAAATATATCAAATGAGCTGGTCATTTAGCTTAAACAAAACACTTGCAACACCTTTACTTGAGCAGTCCCTGGAAGTACATTTATTCTACGTAACTAAGGACTAGGTGCGCGTATATAAAGAGAGCCGCGCACCACCTGGGCGATTTTTTTTATCGGCCATAAAACACACAAATAATCCAAAATTTGTGAGTTTTATTAATATTTTATGAAATATTTTGTAAAATATTATTTCAAATTCGCATATCTTTGCGATTAAGCCGCGTTCTACAAAAGATCATTTTGAAAATGGTTATTGACGCAAACTCCATCGGACCTGACGGACTAAATTTGTCAAGGTCCGAAAGAAATTTCAAGTTCGTCGACCCAAAATGTCCGAATAAAACATTTTCCATCGAATAGAAAGTTAAACAGCACATGATCATATTAACGTCTATTTTAAAATTCAACGGAATTACACGATTCGTATTTCGATTGCAATTTAAAAACACAGATAACCTTGTATCAATACATTAAGGATGCCATAAGATTCAGTGTTAGATTCTAGGATGCAACCATTTCCGTTTGCGTACGCATGTTTATCAAAGACAAAGAACGCCTACTTGGCAATTAACACACTTCCCTTCTGCACTGGTGTATCAGTTATCCATATATTCTAGACGCAGGAGGAGTCAGTTTTACTACAGCCAAACCAGTCAGCCAATTATAACGCGTAAATTTTCCAATATGCAAATGAGCGTCGTCGATAGAGAATAACAGGTTACTGCCTGGTCTTGTGTAATATATCAGGTGAGGCTTAGAATAATAAAAAGGCGAGGCTTGCCGAGCCGTTATTTTATTCGTGCCGAACCTGATATATCACACAAGTAACCTGTTTTTCTACTTATCATACCACGTTTTTCTTAAAATTACACCAAACGAGCTGATTTTTTTACATATTTAAAAACTCAGAGCCGAGTTGATTTTACTGAGCCGACTTTTACACGTTCACGTACATGTAGTTATGGATTTCTAAAAGTTGAGTGGACAATACCTTATTATTAACATTTCGTAAAGATAAATGAGCTGTTTTCACTACGAATACATAGATTACACACACGTCTATTCATATACTATTGGAAACGCAAACTGAAATGGATTGCAACGGTCAATTTCATCGGAGAACACGCATCGCCGAATTGTTTTGAGACGTCATTTTCATGATTTTGGAGTTGTGTATTGAAATTGACATTTTGAAGATCATTTCAATAATGACTATAGGGCCAGTCCTTTTTTATTTTATGGTTTACAACATTTTTTGGGGAACATGTCCACTGGCAGGTCGGAAAAAAAAATAAAAAGTGTTCAAATCTTAACACAACGAACGATTTCCCATTAGCAATCTATAATTAATAACAATATTGACATTAAAACACTATTATGTGAAGTTAGAATAAGACGTCAAACATGGTATAAACTGTTTTATTACACCAATGTTTTATATGCAGTTTAACCATTTGTATTTATGAATTTTACAGAGTAAATAAGTGTAATAGATGCATATATTTTAACGGCATCATTAAAATTGATTTTACCACAAAGTTGTATACTTGTATGGATTTACAGAATGTAAAGTGAGATGCCTTTTTAAAAGAAGACGAGTTAACCTGTGCAGGACTGGAATCCACAACTGCCCGAACACAGACCTTGCAAAACAAGCTTAATCTAACCACACAACGCAAATTTTGAAAATAATTGCTGTGAGGTCTCGAAAAACATATTAAATTTAACTATATCAAGAGAAAAGTCCAAATAATATGACGTTAATTGTCTGGATTCTTATTAAGTCTTAATTCTTATTAAAAATGAGAAACCAATTTTAACATTTTATTTTTTTTTAATATTCAGCTCTGTGTAAATGCTAAATAAAGATGTATATATGAAATTTATCATATATAAACTGAACTGCTAGTGTGTGTTAAATTATTGCATTACAATTGTGACAGAAACAAAATACATGGCAAATAAGAAATTCTCATTGTGTCGCGAAAATATCATCAACAAAATGCAACCATGACTTTCTCTTTTAATTGTATACGAGACAAAGCTGTCTGTCCCCACATCCTCGTTTCGATGTGCCCGCAAGAAGATCTTGTTACTAATGATATTATTTGTTACAAATGCCACCTGAAAATATACATCCAGTGCCTTCCACAGGATTTTTTTTGGCGTCCCCGTCCCGAGAGGGGTGGGTTAGGGAGGGGTATCCCCTCCCTACGTCAAATGTTTTTGCGGCATGTGTCAATTGACGTTATCTGGTGCGTTTTAGCTATTAAATTTAAGGCTAAGATATTTTCAATTTTTTGTATAAGTTTAAACGAAATGAAATAAACGAAACATCACCGTTTGAACGGCATACCTCTAGCCTTTTAAAAGCAAAAGCATCATTGTTGTTGCGAAACTGAAAGTAATGATTTTTTCCGGATGTTTATGTCCAGTGCGCATCACATTCGCACAGTGACGTCATGTCCAAACCCACTATTCTCGTTGTTCTGGAATCTTTAGGTTACACTCGAACTACTGATGGAGCCTTTTTTATTCGATTAATTAATATGTTCATATGGGCATGTATTTAGTGTTTTAACACTGTTTTAATCGTTACAGCTGTTGAACATAGTACTGACTGGATAATTGGTGAATTGTAAAGATCTTGATTAAAATATATTTATATTAAATACATGCGTTGTTCTTGCAAAAACGGCGGGAAATTTTCCTCGTGCACATCGTGTCTGCGCGTCAAATGTTAAAGACAAATGTCACTCTATTGTTAAAAACAGTGTTGATTTTATCATGTTTCATTCTTTCCATGAATAACTGTACTTCTAACGGTAATATTAACTGTCATCAAATGGACAAGTCATTTTAAGGGCCGTCTATGAAACATGTTGAACATTATTAGAAGTTTACAATATATAATAAATTCAACAATTTACGAACTAAAAATCACTTGCTAATTTTTTGTCCACCAATAAGTAAATTTGCATGGAAAAACCACGCCAATTTGTTTATAATTTACCTATTTTTTCCCCATTTGCTGTACCAATCTTTTTGTTCAATTTTGGATAGTAGTACAGATTTATGAGACGACTCTCAAACTTGAAACACTTCACTGACCACAATAACGGGATTTCTCCCTGCAAAAATCATGCATGGGATTAACATTCCTTTGACGGGAAACTAGGACACCCAATGTCTTTAAAGACCTGTATTTAGTAAAGCACATGATCGGTACACGCACGCTTTCCATGCGTGGAGCGTGACGTCGTGTTTCAGCAGACATTTCGTACTCTTTTGTAGAAAACACGGGTTTTACATGGCATACATGTACATAAACAACGGCGGATGCCTTGCTTAAAAAAATTGTCCGTGAAATTCTGGAACAATTTGTTGATCTCGATCGGCAATCATCGTGCGATACCGTTAAAAACAAAAAGCAGTTTCACGGAAGTAAACGGACTTACCGAGCAAATTATTATATTCGTACTAAAAATATTTCGAAAATTTGAACGTTTCGTCCCCCATCGGTAAATAAAAAACGTAATTATAATTTATTTTTTTTTCACTTTGTGAAAATTTATGTTCGCCGGTTTTGTAAACCGTAAAATCAAAAAGTCCTGGCCTAGGGTGTTCAATTTTTGGTCAAAACATGTTTGAGACTCAACATAAACTGATTCTGTGTAGTGACTTTTAGCTCATTTATTTAAAATGTATTGAAATAACTGTGTATTGATGATTTATTGTTCCATTGATGACGTCATACCACTACCAAAGTTCGGGTTTATGTGAATATTTAAAAAATAACGTTTTGTGATTTATGACGATTAAAAATAATAAACTATGTACGTTATTGGTATCAAATTGTTTGTTTTGTTAAATCTGATTCATTTTTACTGAAAATGTTGACTTTAGAAGTGGATTTTGAGTAATATGACGTACCTCCAAACATTGACTGATATAAACGCTACTGACCTGATATAAAAAAATATATCAGACACCTTTGTATCAGGCCGATATCAGCATAGTGGTATGATAAAGAAAGTTTATCACGCCCTCAGTAAAGGGGCAAGTGATTTGTTACACCATTCCGTTAGGTAAGCGTTTTGTGATGTGCATGTTTTAAACTCCCACATATTTAATAAATTAATTACTACAAATTAAAAGAAGGCAATTTAATTATAACTTGTGCGAAATGAACATTATTCTAATTATGAGAATTAATATAAAGTTGTGTAACTTGACAAATTGCGTACGCCGATCGCGTCAAAAGTACGTCGTCATTTGTTTAAAAAATTACATCTACTAGCTAGTGTTCTCTAATAAATGTATTATTCCAAATCATCCATGTACACTAATTATATGCAACAACTTTGGCTGAGGCAACATTTGAAAATTAGCGAGAGTATTGGCAGTACACTTGTCGAAAGTGAAAGTAAATGAATTCCAATTCCTCAAAAATGTTTTGTTGTTTCTTTTTAATGAATACAGTCCCTTTAAATTGTTTCGTTACCGGTAATCAACAAACATTAAGAGTTTCGACACAAAGCATTGCATTTGTAGTTTTTGCGATTAAAAGAGTGGGTGGGGTGAAGATTACTTAGACGCTAGCTTTTGCTGTTTAATGTTCATTTATTTCCTAAACATTTTTTAACCACTAGAAGCTACATTTTGTTTTTGGACAATTAAAATATTACATTGTATAAAATATGTAAAAATATATACAAGACACTATATAAAATAATAATAGGATTTTAAATAGAAACTGTATAAACAGTTAAAACTGAAATAGATCTACATATGTGTTAATTAGACTTAAATTAAAACATATTTGATAACTTTAACTGTGTGAAATATAACAAGTTATGATGATTATCAGAGACTGAATATGAGTGGTAAATATTGCATACATATAATTGTAAATTATTTTGATTTAACATTTACACAATTAATTGCAAATAAAATGCAATATGAATAAATGTTGTAAACCAGTAAAAACATTTAAATTATTCCGAAGAGTGTTTGACTGTGTTTGGTCTGACAAATGTGCAGCAGGTTTGACAGATTTTTCTTGTCAGTCAGACCAAATGTCTGACTGAGGGCCTCCGAATTTCGTGAAGACTGCATGCGTAATGATTTGACACACAAACACAATTCGCAAATAGAATAAAGCGACTTATAATCTTAAAACCACTAATAACACAAAATAATTAACAGAGAACATGATAACAGTATAAAAATTTCAATACAGCCATCTGTGCATTCCGTTAGTTGCAAGTTGACATGTCTCAACGGAAAGCCAGGGTTTTTTTTCTTTATATAATAGACGCCGAATAACAGCGTTGTCCCCTAGCAAAATAGGCATACTTTTTCCCCTTCTCTGGTAGAAAAAGTCCCCTCTATATAAATTTGATTCAACTTTGATATTAATTCAATCATAAAATGGAATGAATGGAGTTTGTCAAATGAAAACAAGTCATTCTGTGGTATTTATTTTATGACATCCGATATTTATTTTGCAACATTCAAGCGGAATATCTCTTGGCAAGTACAGAATATGACAATTAAAGCTAATAATGAAAGATTAGTTTTCGTATATCTCCGTAACAGCGATCTATTGGTTTAAATATTTTGACGTGTTTGCACGTGGTTTTAACGACATAGTGGGGGACGGTGTATGGCTTAAGAAATAAACATACCATGTCGCACAATTGGAGGTTCTATGGAAAAAAAAAATCAAGAAAAATCTCAAAGCAGGTTAATCCAAAAACATTAGGTTACATAATATTTAAGATTGTGAAGTAGTCTTTTATAGGCCTAAATTATGTAAAACACTGTATTTTCAAAATATGTGAAGTTAGAGTGCAGCCATTTCATATTTATATTGTTCAACTTCTAGTATGTTTCTGATATTATGTCATGATTTGTTTGGTATAATTTGCCTTTTCCAGGACTTGTTCATTGAAACTGATTGTGTTTTGATCACCCCTATTACAGTACTGGATTTAAAAACACTTTTCATGTACTCATGGACACCGTTATATTGGTTTGTGAAAATTTTGTAAATGCCTATTGCTTACAAGTATCCAGTTTGGTTGTAAGATCAGTTTTACTGATGCAGTTATATATGTACAGTAGGTGTCTTATTGCACTAATTAATGATTAAATCTGCAAAAAAAATAAATTACACATGGAAAACTGCATGTAAACATTGGTGTAATAAAACAGCTTATTCTATGTTGGAAGTCTTATTCTAACTTCTTTAAGGGAAAGGCCCTGCTTTCATGATGGTGTTTTGTCAGTTTTGTATGGTGAAATTGACCATTGTTTTTTATCAATAATTATTTATTAATGTACAGCCTTCTTCAGTTTTGCTTCAATATATTGAGGTTTAAATTTTAAAGTTTATTTTTCCCCCAAAATGAATTTAACGCGATATTTTTTCCCCAAAAACCTGAAATGCACGCGTTTTTTTTCCCTTTTCACGGGCTAGGGCCCTTTCCCCACTATCTGAAAAAAACCTGAAACCAGTAGACATGTACTGATGAAGCAGTAAACCACCAAGAAATTTGAAATGTTAATTAGCAGAATTACTGATTTTGGGGGCTGCTGTGTCGCTCAAATTTTCATCCTGTTTTGATTCATAACAAATATATTTTTTCAATAAAAACATTGCGAATCGAGAAAAAAAAGGCGACTGGCTAGAACAAGACAAGTCATGCATAGCAACGTCAACGCATGCGCAAAATGTTGTAACATTTAGAATATCCGGGGATCGCTAAATTACAAACTTCCCAAACACTTTATTGGCTGACAGTTCAATTTCTTGTAGACATGAATAAAATAAATTTTATTGTTAAAAATAATAATGTTTGTTACGAATCCTGACAATTTATACCAGAACAGTAATAAAATGAATATAGTGTGTGTATTATATTGTGTGTTCTTTTTTTATGAAAGAAAGTGGCAGGAGGTGCATTGTAAAGTAAAACGAATGTATAATATTGACCAGCCATATAATATCAACCTTAACACAAACCTGTAATGTAATACTTATTAAAAGACACTATTAAACTATTACTTATGATTTTCCTAGCGCATCGAAAGACACAATTTAATGATTACATTACATACAACTAGAAAAAAGAAAACAACATTGGCGTCTGTGGTTAATTGGCAATATTTTATTAGAAATGTAAATTATAGTTATCATTTGAATATCTCAAATTAATGAATATATACATATTTATTCATTGTCTCTGTTTATCGCAATAAGGTTGCATTATTTAAAAAAACATCCCTATGGCTATATAGATCTATCAATTATTTAATGATTAGCATTTGGACGAGTACATTGCCGAAACAGGCGATCTAAGATGGGGGGTTTTCAATAGCAATAAAAAAAATTATGCTTAAACCGAATCAAAAATATTTTGTCTCAGATCTTCATTTTTAGCAATTAACCAAATTTCATGAGCATGATTTTTATGCCCCCAAAGGAGGGCATATAGTAGCCCTGTCCGTCTGTGGGTGCGTGGGAGGGTGCGTGCGTGGGTGGGTCCGTCCGTCCAGACTTCGTTACCGCTCTATAACTTTTTAATGCCTGGATGGATTTTAATATAACTTCTGATTACTATTCCCCATGACTAGACGATGTGTCGCGTACAACTCCCATGCTCGTCAGTCAAAGGTCAAGGTCACAATTCAAGGTCAAAGGTCATGAAGTTTCGTTTCCGCTCCATAACTTTTAAATGCCTTAATGGATTTTAATATAACTTCAGATTATTATTCCACATGACCAGACGATGTGTCGCGTGCAACTCCCATACTCGCCGGTCAAAGGTCAAGGTCACAATTCAAGGTCAAAGGTCATGAATTTTCGTTTCCGCTCCATAACTTCTAAATACCTGGATGGTTTTTAATATAACTTCAGATTATTATTCCCTATGACCAGACGATGTGTTTCGTATAACTCCCATGCTCGTCGATCAAAGGTTAAGGTCTCAATTTAAGGTCAAAGGTCATGAATTTTTGTTTCTGCTCTGTAACTTCTTCACGCCTGGAAGGATTTTAATATAACTTCAGATTATTATTCCCCATGACCAGACAATGTGTTGTATACAACTCCCATGATGGTCGGTCAAAGGTCAAGATCACAATTCAAGGTCAAAGGCCAATTATTTTTGTTTCACTTCATAACTTCTAAACGTCTCAAGGGATTTAAATGTTACTTCAGATTAGGCCATTCTGTTTTTATATTTTGGTAAGCGTCAACCTCATTTTGTAAAACCTAGCTACCTTTTCACAAAAACACACAAACTCGTTTCGAAAAAACAAACCAATTGTCTTGACCTTGATAATATAAATTGAAATAGTTTTGATGCTTTAATAACAGAAACAACACATGAAACATATTTAAAACTACTGACTAGATTAAAGACTATCAATAGATGGAATATTGAATTGTAACACAACAATTTTCAACAGTTGAGTTAACAGAAATTCATCATTATAACAAAACATTAATACATCGATGGCTTAAAGCCAAAACCACGTATCTGACCATTTTGACCAAAATGAGTTTTTTTGTTCACTATAATCAATTATGAGTATTACACATTGTGTCAAAATTTGAGAGCTATATCTTAATTAGTTATTGAGATGTTGATTAGAGATCAAACCTAGTATCTGTTTTTAATCAAATTTTCTGCTGCCATAACACGGTATCTGCAGGTATACACAAAATCAATTTAAATCTCATTGATATTGAATGTCCAGAACAACTTATTTAACTTTACCTGATTTTGGTTTAAACAAAACAATTGAAACACAGTCTATTTTATTTAACCAGAAGCATGTATCTTGGGATACTTTGTTTTGGTTTAATGTAAAAAATAAAAAAATTAATTAATATTTTGGTGCCAAAACCACGTATATGACGATACTATTTTATGTAATGCCCTTTGGAAGATATTAACAAAGTCCAAAACATTGCATCTGCTGTTGAACTGATTTGGCACACAAACATACCCAACTATTTTAAACCTTCGTTACTGCTAAACCATTGCATGTGTGGCTAATTGGTTTTGTCAGTAAACAAAAGCCAGTGTGAGAGAGTTAATTAGAGTTGATATCCAGGTATCTTATTTCAATGTGCCAGCTGATTAAAAAATTTAATGAGAGATTGTACGGTTATTTTCACACTTCTACAGAGCATTTGAAAAATGTAGAGGAATGGGTTAACATAGTGTTTTTGGATCGTTTCTGTTATTTTTATCAACAAAAAGGTATGTGATTATATTCTCTCACTAATATTTGTTATTTTATTTGGTATTCTGGGAAAACAAAGAATGCACATCGTTTTTAAGCCCATTATGCAAATAATTATAATAAGTTGATTTATTCAATAACATCACAACTTACAGTGCTGATAAATTATCTACCAAATACTTGTGCATTTTTATTGAATATTTGTAATATTTTTTTATTATTATTAACCGCTGACTGCACAACATGAACATACAACTTACAAAACATTACCATACATTTTTTCAGATGTTAGCAGATTCAAATGATAATCTGTTAAAGTTGACGCAGGAGTTGGAACGTTCCACTGAACATGAAAGACGCATAACAGACAATCATAATGGACATGTCAGTAGTGCAACCAGGGAATGTGGTTATACCGAGCATGTTGCAGATATTGAAAACCAGTGGGTTGAACGAGAGCAGATTTGGAATCATATTTCTACAGTCCCAGATGCGAGTGTCCAATCAAACGATACAGAGACTCATACAAATACAATCGATGCATCACAAGAACAATACCGGTCAAACAGTGACACAAGAGAGGTGGACAACAAACAACATGATTGTGTTCTAGATCCAGTGCAGAACTGCACAAAACATGATGATATTCCCACTGTCCCAGATGCGAGTGTCCAATCAAACGATATAGAGTCTCATACTAAAACGAATGATGCATCACAAGAACAATACCTGTCAAATAGTGACACAAGAGAGGTGGACAACAAACAACAGGATGGTGTTCTAGATACAGTGCAAAACTGCACAAAACATGATGATATTCCCACTGTCCCAGATGCGAGTGTCCAATCAAACGATATAGAGTCTCATACTAAAACGAATGATGCATCACAAGAACAATACCTATCAAATAGTGACACAAGAGAGGTGGACAACAAACAACATGATGGTGTGCTAGATACAGTGCAAAACTGCACTAAACATGAACAACAAAGCAAATTGCAAACGTCAGTTGGAAAAAAGAGCAAACGAAAGAAAAATCCTACTAGAAAGAAATTGAAGTACATTTCCACAAGTTCAGATGACGAAATGCCATTGAGTATTTACGCAAAACGACTGCACATGAAAAAAGGAAGTGACAATGACGATGACACTACATATTTACCTAATGCAAATGAATTAAACTCAACAGATTCAGAATACTTTTCTAATCTGTCAGATAATGCAAGGAAAGAATTTGTGATTGAGCAAAAATTTAAGAATGAATGGGAAACAGAGAAACGAAAACTAACTAAACGGAAAAAGTGTCATACCACAAGAAAACAACGCAAAGCCCTGAAGAAGGATGATATTTCAAATGATGTGGAAATACTGAAAATCAAAAGTAGTATAGAATTTTTTCATAAAAACACATTGAAAGAGGCAAACGAAGGACGTCTTGACCAGCTTTTGCACAACCACAATTTGCAACGTCATCCTGTGCCTCCACATGGAAATTGCTTTTTTCAATCAGCTTGTCTCTCAGGACAATTAACAGAAGACCAACAAAGCCTTAGACAATCGTTGTGCAAACATCTTGAAGAAAATGTCAAAGAATACATGGGTTTTCTCCTAACAAAATACAATCCAGAAGACGAAGAGCAGTTTCTAATAGAATATCTTGATGAAATAGAACACTTAAAATCACATGGTCACTGGTCAAGCAAAGTTGCTGATTTTTTGCCGCTTGCACTTGCTAACTATATTAAAAGAAGAGTAACGATATTTACTAGCAAGCCAGAACAACCGCTTATACAAATACTTCCTACAATGACAGATTCATGTACTGGACAAGATGTAATGTTAGCATATATTTCAATTCCAAACATATTGGAGCATTATGATGCTTGTATGCCTATTGAAACTACAAACCAAGAAACTGAGTCATATATAGCTACTCCCATTCAGATGGAATCACCAAATGCCACTTTGACAAGACAGAAAACAGTGAACCAAGTTTCCCCTAGAAAGAAAGCACAATACATCTCTCCAAAGAAAAAACTTGTCAGAAAAAGAAAAGCAACACCTGAAAACTGGAAGAAAAATATAAGGAAGAAACGTAAATTATGTGGTGAAGAATATACTGCTCTATCTGGGAAAGTAATTAAATGTAAAGAAGTATTGCCTTGTGACTGTTCAAAATGTAAATATAAATGTAATAGCAAGTTAACTGATCTTCAAAGGTGTGAACTAAAAAATATCTACTACGCACTGGGTTCCTACGAAAGACAGAAATACTTTTTGTGTGCGAGAGTACAAGAATTGCCCACGAAAACCTACATGGACGAGTTAGGAAACAGAGTGGCAAAGAAAAAGCAAGTAGCTAGAAATTACACTTTCGAAGTAGAAAACAATGTTGTTCGAGTGTGTAAAAGATTTTTTCTGAAGACCTTGAATATTGGTGAATCAAAAGTAGAGCAGGCATTGTCTAAAAAAACAACTGGTCATTTTCAAGGCAGAGATGAGAGAGGAAGACACACACCACACAATAAAACAAGCATCGAGAAATTGAATTGTGTTCGCAAGCACATAGAATCCTTTCCAACAGTTGATCCGCATTACATTAGAAAGGATTCACAAAGAAAATACTTAGCTCCTGATTTAAACATAACTAAAATGTATGAAGAATATGAAAAGCAGTGTAATTCTGTAAATACAGCGGGAGTAAAAGAAGGAATATACAGGCGGACTTTTAATGAAGAATACAATCTTTCATTTCATACACCGAAAAAAGATCAATGTACCGTATGCCACAAATATGAACTCTCAAAGGCTGAAAATAAACTAACTGAAGAGATGAAAAAAGAATATGAAAATCATCAAAAAAGAAAAATGCATGCAAGAGAAGAAAAATACTCTGACAATGAAAAAGCAAAACATAATGAAAAGCTTGTGTGCAGTACCTTTGACTTACAGTCTGTTTTGTACACACCTTGCTCGCTTGTTAGTGTTATGTATTACATGAGAAAGCTCTGTTGTTACAACCTAACATTGTACAGTGCAAGTGACAAAAAAGGCAACTGTTATTTGTGGTCAGAAGTTGGTGGAAAACGTGGATCTAATGAGATTGCGACATGCTTACATAAATATCTAGCCAGTTTGCCAAGTGTTGTGGAGCATGTTATTCTATATTCGGATTCATGCACTGGTCAAAACCGTAATCAAATTGTAGCCTCGTGTCTTCTTAATGCTGTTACCGTCAATTCAAATTTAGTTACAATCGATCACAAATTTCTCGAAAGTGGTCACACTCATATGGAATGCGATTCAATGCATGCAGCTATCGAATTTGCAAAATCAAAAACAAAAATACATGTGCCAACCCAATGGGAAACAGTCATCACAATGGCTAGACGGAAAAACCCATACAATGTAGTGCCCCTGAAGTATTCTGATTTTTTAGACTTCAAGGGATGGAAAACAAAATGCACAAAATCAAAGAGCGAAAGTGGTGAAAAGGTTATGTGGACAAGCATGAAATGGATGAGATTCCTAAAAAGTGAGCCAGAAAACGTACTATTCAAGTATGATATGGATCAAAGCGAATTTGACCGAGTTAAAATGAACAAACGATCATCAAATGACCAACCACAGCAACTATACAAGAGTCAACTGCCCATATCAAGTGCTAAAAAGAAAGACTTATTAGCACTGTGTAAAAATGGAATCATTCCGAGTGAATTCCACGAGTTTTACAAAAGTCTCCCAGCAAGTCAAAGCGTATCAGAAAACCTACCAGAACCAGATTGTGAAGAAAGTGACTATGACACAAACATTGAGTGAGGCTTATTAACATAGTATGCAACTGTTAGACACGCATGCTAGATGTTAACAGCCAGACGATAATGATAAACCCCAGATGGGAAATACACCAATTGGCAATATTAACAACGCTGTAAATAATTTATAATCTTAATGTCACCAGATATTTCACATCAAAAACCCAATGTTTAAACTTTGAATATAATTTGTTATTTGGTATCTTCTTATTATGTATTGTTACGATGTTGTTTATAGAGCCATTTTTGGTAATTATTCCAAATATTTTGTCAGTCACGTTACCAGTTATGTATTGGCGGTATGCTTCTAGATTTATGGTCGTAAAGATTATGGTCACTTACTTTGTTTTGCATTATTTTCGTTTGACAAGGCAAAATAGCTTTCAGTGCGGGTTAATTTCAAACCTGATGAAACGTCTTAACGAATGGCGTTTTATTGATGTAAATAACATTCAATGTTTATTACAATAGTTTTATTGTAATACTCCATAATAAAATATATATTATATCTAATGATGTAATCTAACATATTTAAATGCCAATGATATCAACTATCTTATATCTGCAACTGAATAAACTGCTTATGAATATTATTCATGACTCGTTATGAACATAGTGAAATAATTTTTATGTCGATATTACATTACATTATAATTATGTAGAATTGCAACGTTATTTTTTTACATAATAAATGCCTCAAAGCAGCGTAATGTAACAAAATCTGATTTATTAAGAGCTAACAACCCCATTTTATGTGATAAAAGGCGTGTTACATACACGGATAACAAAATTTCACATTGCAGATACGCGGTTATTTCCAAATGAATACATCCGTTGGTCACCATACTTTAGTGAAAGAACAATCTATCCCATAATACTTTGTTTGAAACCCAAATTAACTTAAGTTTGGTTAAGGTTAATGCATGCCATAATAACCTATGCACATATGCTTTATTTTGGCATTATACTAAATCATTGATTCGTTATGTGTTTCGTTGGTGCCAAAATATGTTATCATTATGTGTATGATACTGGCATACATTTTCCTTTCAAATAATAGTTTTTGCTAAAAACCAAAACCAAGCATGGTTATATACTTGGTATTGGCACATCAGTTTAACCTACAAACTACTATGGTAATATCAGCCATAGAGTGGTATATCCAGATACATGGTTTTGGCATTCCAAAAGCCTTGGTCTATTCTTATATAGTATTAAGCCAAAACAATGTATTTCAATATACACTAGTTTGGCCCGTGTGAAAGTTATACATTTATATAAAATACTTATGCCAAAACAAAACTATCAATTTGCCCATATATGGTAAAGAGATGGTCAAGCAAACGTTCATAAAAAATAACAGCTTCAGGTCTACTATAAACAGGAAAAAAATGTTTTTGATTATCCAAATAGTTGTAAAATTAACACGTTTTTCTGCTCTCCTGAAAAATTTGGTGAAATAGAGATACGTGGTTCTAGCTGTAAGCCATCGACATATAGTTTTATATAAGAATACATGTATGTTACAGTCTTCACATTAAATGTTTTAATCCACTAGCCCGAATCATTATGCAATCATAGTAAACAGGTGAAATTTCCACTAGCCCGACTACATACATTACTAAATATCTACAAGACCCAATTACATTTCACTAGCCCGGGCTGTCAGGTTAGTAGTTAGCGTGAAGACTGGTGTTATACAAAAAGGTATAATAGATTATATGCAAGTATTGTCAATACGTGGCACTATATGATAATATTATAATAATATTACGATAAATTGCAGAGGCACTTTCTGAGATCAAAGTTCATACATTCACACAAACATTTTTTCAAAGACGACCCCATTCAATTTCGACTGAATCCTAGTTTGTTGTTACTTCTTCACATTGTATGTGTTTTCCTTCGATACGATGCAACTCAAATGTGTGCCTGGTGGCACCGCTTTGCTAGCGTTCCAATAAACCTGCAGTGATTATGATTAGTCCTTTCACGGCTCCTCGCCAACTATAACTGCTAGGCCAGTAAGGAAGAGAGTATTGCTTGCCAGATGTCATTAGGCCTGAATCCTGTGGAATTGTTCACTATGGAATTTCTTTATATCACAGGGCAAAAGTTAGCTATTTGGTCTTTCATTAACTCAAGGTGAGTAACATTCTGCACAGCCGTGTGGTGACTAGGCTGTGGAACGTCCTCCATTGTCGGTGAAATCATGCATAGGGTTTGTGCTAACCTTATTGTCCATCTAACCCCTTGACTTAGAAAAGTTGTGTCCAAGGAGAGTGTACTGTAGCCTTTTTGTAGGTTTTGAAGCCATGACTCAAACGATGTAATACAGTACTTTCATTCTCAGTGATGCATCACTGCTTAGGGGCTCGTTGAGTAGCCATCGAGATACTGATTGCCCGGGTAGTTATGTGTCAAAAAAGATGCAAAGATTAAACAGCTACTTGACAAGAACTGTCTCGTCATTCTCAGGCTGAGAAAAGTTCCTTTCCCAACATGTATGCTAGTATTGCCGTATATACTGATTTTCGAGTCTTCAATATGCGTGGTTGATTCGTTAATACCACTACCACCACGCCAGTAAGGAAGGATAACTCAGACAAACTTTGTAAAATGTGTTTTATTGACAAACTGTACCATGGCAATGTTGGAACAAAGGGTGACAACTATTGTATTCAAACGGTTAAACAACACCAATACTATTGGCACTATCGATTGTCTGTTAAAAGGGCGTATAAAATATTTGGAAAAGCAAAAAAAACACACTCGCGGTGGTAGCAAAAGTAAATATCAATGATCCGAGTGACTAGACACTCGTTCTTTAGCGCTGATAACTCTTATCAAAATGTTTTTTTGGGGCTGACGGAGCTCAAAACCTACCCGCACGCGAACGCTTAACAAAGTAATAAAACAGAATGGCCTTATTATTCTCTATGACCAGACAATGTGTCGCATACAACTCCCATGCTCTTCTGTCAAAGGTCAAGGTCACAATTCAAGGTCAAAGGTCAAGGATTTTTGTTTCTCCACCATAACTTCTAAACGTTCGGAAGGATTTTAATATTTCTTCAGATTATTATTTCCCATGACCAGGCGAAGTGTCGAGTACAACTCCCATGGTCCTCAGTCAAAGGTCAAGGTCACAATTCAAGGTCCAATGTCAAGGAATTTTCTTTCTGCTCTATAACTTCCAAAAGGCTTGAAGGATTTTAATATTACTTCAGATTATTGTTTCCCATGACCAGAAGATGTGTTACATACCACTTACATGCTCCTCGGTCAAGTCCTGTGGGTCCAAGGTTACACTTAAAAGGTCAAATATTAGAATGAACTTTTTGTAGGAAGCCTCATTTTTGCCAACATGTACGGAATGTAATAACTTGGTCGGAATGAAGATCATTATCAGGCAGTGTGCATAGGGTTTGTAATAAACAGATTGCAATAAACGTTTCTTACTGGACAGAGAAACTATTCTAAAAGCGCGTCCGTATAATATGTACCAGTATACGGATACGAATAAGGACATATGGAAAAGCAGCCTTATCTTTCACAACATTTTTATTTTTCATTTGTTCATCCCTCTACATGTATACAACTAACCCTTCTCAAAGCTTCTGACATTGACCGATCCATTTCTGACCACTATACTTATATTAACAATCGTAACTGCATCCAAACGGAGAGGAATTAATATAAGTGTCCAATATTGTTTTTGTATAATGTTCACATGTTTACATGAATTTTTGAATTGCTTGAAATAAAGTTTAAACCGTTTTTCTAGTATTTGTGTTTGCCTAATTGACACTGCAGTGTCATTATATACAATCCTTTAACAATATAATAGTGTTTGTATGTTCTTATGTGTATTTTGCAGAAAGCATTGAATAACATAGAAGATGTTTGCCAAACCTGTGTCTAAGAAACCATCAGCAGCTGTGAATAAGCAAAAGGTTTGTTAGACATATTGATTTTAAGTACAGGTTGCCTCATACTCGCTTGTCTCGATTTTCCCGTTGGCTCGAAGTTTCATGGAGGCACCAATTGTTTATCGTTCTGTATCTTTACAAATTTCTGTCGTTTGGCTCGAATTCGAGAGGGTCAAATTTTCGGATGGCTCGAAGTGTTTGTCACAGTCCCAGTTACAGTTTCACACATTTAATTGTTTGTCTGGCTCGAACACGCTTCTGTCACACCGTCCGAGTTATTAATAGATTAGATGCGATTGAATAGTGTCAAGTGCTAAGAGAACACAACAATTGATTTCACAGCTTTCAAAACTAAAATAAATAACATTAACAAAGTATATAAATAAATGTTTGATGTCTGTTAATAACGGGCAGTAAAGGTATCTAAATACTATGCATTTGGAGATTTGAAAATAAGGTAGACAGAGTACATGTATAATAACACATTCTCAAAGTCTGTTTAGCTCGAAGTTTTGATGGCTCAAAGTTTCCTTGGCAGAGCCCTGCGACTTAGAGCCAAAGGGGTTTCGACTGTATATCAAGATAAATTATTAGACAAATATTACAAATATGAGTCGACTGTATATCAAGATAAATTATTAGACAAATATTACAAATATGAGGCGTGTCGTAGGAAAACCGGGCTTAATGCATGTGCGTAAAGTGTCATCCGCACAGGCTAATCTAGGACACCACTTTCCGCTTTTATGGTATTTTTTGTTTCAAGGAAGTCTTCTAAACATAAATCCACCATAGGCGGAAAGTGCTGTCGGTGATCAGCCTGGACGGACTGCACAGGCTGATTCAGGGTGACACTACGCACATGCATTAAGCCCGGTTTTCCCACGACATGCCTCATATCATATCTGGCAAAAATGTTCCATGACAACACCTATATGCCAAAGCTGCGATTGCGACATTGGCAAACCACTGGGTGAAA
Source organism: Congeria kusceri (assembly GCA_027627225.1). Classification (NCBI taxonomy): domain Eukaryota; kingdom Metazoa; phylum Mollusca; class Bivalvia; order Myida; family Dreissenidae; genus Congeria; species Congeria kusceri. Next base: position 17,573,139 of record CM051040.1, read on the forward strand.
ATAGACTAGATACATATGTCATATGATATACGACTGTGAATTAAGATTGCTTCATAGGGCTTGCTTGAAGGTTTATTTTCAGGAACTCCCGACTTCGAGAGTTTTATTTTTGGAAGTATCATACCTGTATTGATCTAAATTCACAGTGATATACAATTGTAAGCCTGTTGTTAATAATAGCTGGCATTTAATAATACACATAAAACAGTCTTTGCGAAAGTCACAAATCCATTACTGGCCATGAGGTCCAGAAATCTGTGAATTATTACTGGCCCCAACTGAATATTAGTGGCCATTAAGCTTGCAAGTATAAATGTGACAAAATATTTCACCAGCCATGAGGGCCAGTGTTCCGGTTACTTTTTCTAGACCTGGTACAGTATTGCCGGCTTTGTCCAAGGTCTGACACACTTCATTAAATGTTGGTAATTATGTTATAAAGAGTTATGGCTTTTGTCCATTGAATTTGAAACAGTTGCAGTGAACATAAAATGGGACTGAACATCAAACATTTTCGAATGACATTGATCTAGGGCGTAGTCAATGGGGCGGCAGGTGAGGCAACCCCTGCCCCAATATTTTGGCTAGTCGTTGTTATGCAAATCACAATATACGTTTTGTTGCCCCAAAGTCTGTTTGTCGAAGTCCGTCTGTGGATGCGACTCTGATAATTGCTAATAGTGATGCGTCGACTTGCATGTGTAGTTGTCATAAACAGGGGCCCCCAACTAGCTTACACCCTGCTAATTGGTTTTATGGCCCTGTGTTGTGATTGCACTGTCGGTGTTTTGATAGTATTTATGATTCTTTTAATCCCCATTGTTTGTCTTAATAAGTGGTAAGTTGTCAATTAAAATTATTATTTACTCAAAATTGGTGTGATAAATAATGAAGAAAAATAAACTGAAAGGTTTTTTAATCATTATTATTTTGATTTGCAATGTTGATAGATGTGTATTTCTAAATGCTGACAATGAGTATTCCTAATCAACCAAGACATTTCTGTTTTAGTATCAAAGTAGTATTAAATTAATACGTCTTTGTGTATTTTTGTATAATTTTCAGCATGTCTATTTTTCGCCGCCCCAATGTTTGAATGTGAGCTGTTCATTACACATGTAACACAACAAATGTTTGTAATAAGTTTCAGCATACAATTAAATACTCAGCTTCTCCGCTTGGCAATGGGTATAAATATAGTTATTTTAAATCATATAACATATGGCAGTTTGACACATATTTAATCTTGCTTAAAATCAGATATTCTTTGTCATTTTCAGGTTTCAACCAAACCAAAAGCTGTAAGTGTTAAATCTGGGGTAAAAACAACACATTCTGGAAAAAGGTAAACTTGTAGTTACTGATTTCATGTAATACGTTTGTGGTGATATAATACATGTGAGGCATGTTGTGGGAAAACTGGGCTTAATGCATGTGCGGAAAGTATTGTCCGGGTCAGCCAGTACAATCCGCACAGGCTAATCCGGGACTGCACTTTCTGCATACAGTGGTTTATGTATAGAAAAGACTTCCTTGAAACAGAAAATACCATAAAAGCGGAAAGTGTCATCCTGGATCAGCCTGTGCGGACTGCAGAGGCTGATCCGGGGCGACACTTTCCGCACATGCATTAAGCCCGGTTTTCCCACGACACGCCATATTCAGTGTACTTCTTTTAACAAACTTCTTAAATTTATCAGTGAGCTGCCACTTTAAACTTCCATTTTGTAACCTTCAAAAAAACAAAAAAACATTTTGTAAACTTCAGTGTTATATGTTTTTTTTGCCATTGGGCTCTTTGAATTCCATGCTTTTTGTCACAGGTCTGTTTAAAGCTTTGGATAATGTTAGCATGAGTACATTTAATCGTGTTAAGATGTTTCTCTGCAAGTTTTAGCCTTAAAAATCTCTTTTGAGGTTCTGTTACATGTATTTGACTTGAAGCTCATACAGCTTTCCTTCCTAGTAAAGCAATATTTTGGAATCCACAAATTACACTTATCATGGATCATCGCTCACAGTAATCTGTCTTTGGCACATAAACAAGATATATAATGTTGCCTTATTTATTATGTTGGTAAGGTTCATTTCCAAATGATTATATGGTTTCAGGTCAAAGTCTGAAGGGTCTAAGAATGGAAAATCATTCAAGCCAGCGTCTCGGCCAGATGCAGGCTACTCCTTGTATTCCACAGACTCGGAGGACCAGGTGACCATGGCCTTTAACGAGATTGAGACTTGTGAGAAAATACTCACACATCTTAAAAGTAAACAGAAAGGTAGACTTTCCTATGTATACTATGTAAAATATATGAGGCATGTCGTGGGAAAACCTTGCTTAATGTATGTGCGTAAAGTGTCTTCCCTCATTAGTCTGTGTAGTCCGCACAGGCTAATCCAGGATGGCACTTTCCGCCTACAGTGGATTTATGTTCAGATGAGACTTTCTTGAAACAGAAAATACCATAAAAGCGGAAAGTGTCATCATGGATTACCCTGTGCGGACTGCACAGGCTAATTCGGGACGACACTTTACGCATATGCATTAAGCCCAGTTTTCCCACGACACGCCACATATTTAGCAACATTCAGATTTTGTTCAAATGAGAAATTGTATATTTAAATAAATTGAAGTCACAAATAATCGTTATTATGAAACATTCTCTGTTTCATACAATTTGGTTTGAAGAACACGCCACTTAACTGTGTTGATGTAATTGTTAGTAAGTGAGCTCAGTTTAACAACATCAACCATATCTATGCTGTTGCTTTACTCATTTTACACAGTATATGTATGGCTTTTATACCTTATATAGTAGGCTGTGTTTTTTTTTCACCTTAAGGGGAAAGGCGGCGGGGCCCTTCAGATGGGGAATTTTTTTTTAGAAAAGCATTTTTAGATCTTTAATATTCTTCTTTGTTATAAAAGATTAATCAATTGTTTTGATGCAAATGATAACTTAGATTATGCACTTACTTGGTTGGATGAAAAATTGCTGGGACTGTTTACGAAAATGCTTCTATCTTAGTCAATTTTTGTCCGATTTTGGTCAAATATTTTCAAAATAAAGCTTGCATTCTGAGGGGAATTTTAAGGCAAATATAGGGGAACAATATATGCTTTTTTAGCAGGGAAAGGGGGCCGAATTTCGGCCTCAAATTGGCCCTAAAAAGCACTGGTAGGAGTTGAATATGGGCATCATCCTCGAGCAAAGTTTCTTTACAATCATGCAGTTTTCCCCAAAAATTTTCAGAACTACATTTTACTATGATGCTCCGCTCAGAATCGGGACTACTTTTTGTGTCGTTTATTGGGTAGTTCAACAAAGATAATTTTGTTCTTTGTCTACAGAAAAATTAGCGAGTATCATGTTAAAAAATATTTTTTATAAAATGTATCATTCATTTGAATTTCTGTTCACTGTTTTTTATTCAGAACCAGCCACGAAAGCAAAAAGCAAATCCAAACCAAAGAGAAATGAAACTACGAGTCCTCCAAAACCTCTAAATGAAAACCCTCCAGTCAGTACAATTGTGCCAGGTTTGTTTTTTCCAATTCATGTTCTTAATACCGATACTATTCTACAAAGAATATCTCAATACATAGACATTACTCTCTCGACAAAGTACAGTTTCAAGGTGAAGTCAGTGGGTTGATTAATAAGTATCATTTTGGGAACCACTTGTAAACCTTCGCTTGCTTTTACTCTTGCCTATGCATGTTGTACTGAACAGTGCCATATTCACTATTGTGTACTTACATTTAGATGTAGTCTGTTGTAAGTAGAATTTAGGTTTAACATTAACTGAAGCAGACATTTCTTAGAGTGTGTATGTACGATTTTACAACAGATTTAGTGGCATAAAAACTAACAAAATAAAGTTAATTAACGTATAGTTTTATTTAAAATGGAATAGAAGTTAAGAACAAAAATTGCTTTTAAACGCACAATAAGCTAGTTTTTAAACACCAAAATACTTTTCGTCTGTACAAGTGAAAACTCAAATACATGTATATACGTTGACTTGACCGTTGGTTTAGGTTACACAACACTAATAAACGATGCAAAAGTCGACACTAGTACTGGTTGATTTAATTGATATTGAAGTGTTTCTTCCGTAATTTTTAGCTCACCTGAGCACGGGAGTGCTATTGGTATAGTGGACCTCTCCGTCCTCATCCGTATGCCGTCAACAATTTGGACCGTTATCACGATTAAGACTATGTTTTCTATTCAATCTTGACCTAACTTGCACAGTTTGTGTATGACCATAAAATCTTGGATGGGGTTGTTATTGGGTCAGATCACACCAGTAACACCAAAGTTATTGCCCCTTTTTAATGTAAAAAAAAGTGCAAAAATGCCCTTTTCCAACGTATAGCCTTTATTTTCCGTCCAATCTTAACCAAACTTTCACAGTTTGTGTATGACCATCAGATCTCAGCAGACGCCAAAAATAGGCCAGATCGTGTTTCAAACACCAGAGTTATTGCCCTTTGTTTTTAAAAAAATATACAAAAATTGACATTATTCAGGATAGAGACTTCAGTTTTCATCCAGTCTTCACCAATCTTGCACAGTTTGTCTATTACCATGAGATTACAGTTGAAGTCGAATTTTTATATAAGCAAGCTCGGACTAGAAACACTAGAGTTATTGCCCTTTTTTTGTGAAAGAAAATGTGCAAAAATGGACATTATTCAGGATAGAGACTTCATTTTTCATCCAATCTTCAACAATCTTGCACAGTTTGTCTATGACCATAAGATTAAAGGTGAAGTCGAATATAAGCAAGATCAGACCAGAAACACCAGAGTTATTGCCCTTTGTTTGTGAAAAAAATATGCAAAAATGGACATTATTCAGGATAGAGACTTCATTTTTTATCCAATCTTCACCAATTGTGTACATTAACAAGTTATCAATGATTGGCTTGCACACATGATTTTTGATTCAGTGTTGACCAAACTTACACAGTTTGCACATGACCATAACAATTGATCGATAAAAATTGATTTCCAACAGTTGCAAAACTTGCATGCAGTTATTTGTACATGCAACATTGATGTCTTCAGAGCCTGCATTAATATTATTTATCATCATTGGACAGAAAATTATCAAAGAAAAAGCAAAACTTTACCTTATAGCACAGCCATCGCAATTATTGCATTGCAACTAGTTCTCCAAAACTGTTTGCGAAAAAGACATCAAAATCTACTGTTTCTGCATTTTCGAGAATTGTCAATGACTTAATGAAAAAGAATATCGAGAAAAATGATTTGAGAACCATTAGCAAAAAAACCGCACATCCACTACCCAACTCGTACTTTAGTTAGCCCATTGCACTAATCGATGTTTTAAATCAAAATTGATCCTATCACCGTCTGCGTATTGTACAGATACATTAATTTTCAAACCTGTCACAACAGTATGGTCTTCATCTGTACCAGTTCTCAGGTGAGCACTTCATGGCCATCATGGCCCTGTTGTTATGTTTTTTGAGTGCTTGTCTTATTGTCACTTTGATCTACTTATTTTGAAGGATTCATGAGAAACTGCCATAGTTTTCTAACAATAATGCAATAAATACACTCAGTGTCATTGTGACGCCTGAAAAGGCGACATATAGGGGTTACTTTTGGCGGTGGCGTCGGTGTCCCCTTCATTTTGCGCAGACAATAACTTGAGAAGTTTTTGTGCTATTATTATGAAACTTTTTTAAAGTCTTAGTAGGCATAAAAGGAAGGTTAAGTTCAATTTTCGGCAGAAATGCTCTTATTGTACTTGAGTTATGCCCCTTAAAAAAAAACAACGTTCAAATAAGGCTCGTGCAGACAATAACTTTAAATGGTTTTGTTCAATCTTTATGAAACTTTATGGAAGTTTTAGTAGGCATAAAAGGAAGGTTTCTGGCATAATTGCTCATATCGTACTTGAGTTATGGCCCGTCAGGCGACACATCCGACTCCCGGAGTTCTAGTTTCTAAAAGCAATAGCTTTCATATTAAATTTTTGTATTTTAAACATAGATTGTTGTTGGTATGAAATCAAACATATTTGTTGTGATAATACAATAAAAAAAACAGTATGGCCAAAACTTTGTATGCCCCCACTTTAGAGGTGGGGCATATAGATTTGCCCTTGTCTGTCCGTCCGTCGGATTTTTGTGTCGCATGTAACTAAAAAAGTATAAGTGCTAGAGTGATGAAACTTTATAAGCATATTAATCGGCATCGGGGCTTGTGCACCTGGGTATTTTTTTGCAGTTGCTTCCATAATCAGCAGAGTTATGGCCCTTTTTTTAGCAAAAAAATACATTTTTGGACTTGTTTCGCGCCTAACTCAAAAAGTATTGCTGCTACAGTGATGAAACTTTATAAACAAATTAATCAACCGTTGCACTTGTGCACCTGGGTATTTTGGTGCAGTTTTTTTCCGACATTAGCAGAGGTACGGCCCTTTTTTTAGCAAACAAATGACATTTTTGTACTTGTGTCGCGCGTAACTCAAAAACTATTACTGCTAGAGTGATGAAACTTTATAAACATATTAATCAGTATAGGAACTTGTGCACCTGGGTATTTTGGTGCAGTTTTTGCCGACATCAGCGGAGTTATGGCCCTTTGTTTAGCAAAAAATGACCTTTTTGGACTTGTTTCGTGCGTAACTCAAAAAATATTACTGCTAGAGTGATGAAACTTTATAAACCTATTGATCAGCATGTGAACTTGCACCTGGGTATTTTGGTGCAGTTTTTTCTGACATCAGCGGAGTTGTGGCCCTTTTTCTAAGAAAAAAAAAAGACATTTTTGGACTTGTGTCGCACGTAACTCAAAAAGTATTACTGCTACAGTGATGAAACTTTGTAAACATATTAATCAGCATGTGAACTTGTGCACCTGGGTATTTTGGTGCAGTTTTTTACATCAGCGGAGTTATGGCCCTTTTTTTCACCAAAAATGACATTTTTGGACTTGTGTCGCGTGTAACTCAATAAGTATTTTGCTAGACTGATGAAACTTTATAAACATATTAATCAGCATGTGAACTTGTGCACGTTGGTATTTTGGTGCAGTTTTTTCAGATATCAGTGGAGTAATGGCCCTTTTTTTTAGCAAAAAATGACATTTTTGGACTTGTGTTGCGCGTAACTCAAAAAGTATTACTGCTGGAGTGATGGAACAAGTTTATATACATATAAATCAACATGTGAACTTGTGCACCTGGGTATTTTGGTGCAGTTTTTTTCTGCCATCAGTGGAGTTATGACCCTTTTTTGGCAAAAAATGACATTTTTTTTTTGGATTTGTGTCGCGTGTAACTCAAAAAGTATAACTGCTAGACTGATGAAACTTTATAAACATATTCATCAGCATGTGAACTTGTGCACCTGAGTATTTTGGTGCATTTTATTTGACATCAGAGTTTTGTGACAACCAGCGGAATGTGGGGGCATCCATGTCCTACGGACACATGTCTAGTTGGACTTGTGTCGCGCGTAACTAAAAAACTATTCCTGCTACAGTGATGAAACTTTGTAAACATATTAATCAGCATGTGAACTTGTGCATTTTGATTTTGGTGCAGTTTTTTCCAACATCCGCAGAGTTACGGCCCTTTTTTAGCACAACAATTATAAACATATTAATCAGCATGTGAATTTGTGCACCTTGGTATTTTGGTGCAGTTTTTGCCGACATCAGCGGAGTTATGGCCCTTTGTTCAGAAAAAAATGACATTTTTGGACTTGTGTCGCGCGTAACTCAAAAAGTATTGCTGCTACAGCGATGAAACTTAATAAACTTATTAATCAGCATGATTGTGAACTTGTGCAACTGGGTATTTTGGTGCAGTTTTTTCCGACAGCAGAGTTACGGCCCTTTTGTTAGCAAAAAATGACATTTTTGGACTTGTGTCGCGCGTAACTAAAAAAGTTTTACTGCTAGAGGATGAAACTTTATAAACATATTAATCAGCATGTGAACTTGTGCACCTGGGTATTTTGGTGCATTTTTTCCGACATCGGCGGAGGATTGTGACAACCAAGAAAATGTGGGGGCATCTGTGTCCTACGGACACATGTCTAGTTTTGAAATGCTTAATTGTTGTCATATTTGACAACATCATGTGGTGTTCAGGTGATGTATTCAACTTCAATCTTTTGTTTCAGGTCTTTCTTCACTGTATGGCACACCGTTTCCATATGGGGCAGCCCAGTTTCTTCGTCAGGTTCACGGACACGACTGTGCCAACAATCCGATGTTTAACTCCCGACTCGCTTCCTCTACTCCTGATCCGGAAAAACTTGCAGCGGACATATCTGCATGCCAGCTGCCCAATGCCTCTGAGTCCAACATACAGCAGGATATACCTGAACGCGACATTTCAACAGTTTCATCAGTGCCACCGAGCTTAAACCATCTTCAAAACATGGCTGAGATGGTGGAGATTTACAAGCAGCTGGAAATGAAGAAGAATCAACAGATTCAGGAAGCGGTTGCTAAGGAAACGTTGCAGAAATTAAATGCTATGGACATACATATAGCATCAGTTGACACTAAGGGCAATGGTAGAGGGAACACAGTTTCACACAGCCTACCCATTGAACAGAATGGAAGCTTCGGTCGGCCTGATTTTGTCAGTGAGAATTACCGGCAATCAGAGGCCTTGGTAAGAGAAGCAGCTGAAAAACCAACTACAAGAGATTCTGGTGGCACTACTCGGTCAGGAAGTCTCGGATTTACCATGCCCCAGGGAGACTCCATGTTTCGACCTGTAATGCCGGCTTCTGGTGAAGAACACCTTGACTCAGAGAAGCCTGGGAGTACAAACAGCTCTGTCACAGCATTCCAGCACTACATTTCAGGGGATTCCAAAGAGTTTCTGCCGCCACATAATTGGGTCTTAAATTTCAAAGATGTCAAAGAAGTCGTTTATACTCAAAAGACTAATGCAAGGAAAGATGGTCAAAATGCTGGCAAACCTGGAAGTGAAACAGCTAGTGTTAGTGAGAGGGATACTTTACGTGCATCAGTAAGAACTGAAAAGTCGGATTCTACATCTGAGTCGGATAGTGGGAAATGTCAACAACAAGAACCATATCTACAACACCAGGTCATTAAGCAGAGTACAGATGGTATGAACAATGGAAAGCCAGTGAATGAGAAACAAAATGGTCTCTATCATTTACATGGTAAAAGTGAGGACAGTAATTCTAGTGGCACTGAAAGTAAATCTGATAGAAGTGAAGCCACTCTCAGTTATAACAGAGGTCAGATGTCATTGGATGAGGTACCTGAAAGAGATTTACCTGCTGAAAGAAAGAGTCCATTTAAGACTTCTGTGCAGCAAGCAACTAAAGGCAACACATTTAGAATGGGCTCTCAACAGAAGAATGACTCACAAAATTTGTCTGCCTTAACATCATCAACATCAAAGAATAAAAACATTTCCAATAACAGTGGCTCCAGCAGTTTAGGAGGGAAAATTGTATTCATTCCTGATGACTCACAAACACCCACTGTGATTGGTCATGTTCCTGCAGCTCCCGCCCAAAATCAGCCAATCAGCTGGCCCCTTATGAATGTTCCTCAGGCAGCAAGTATTCTGTCATCAGCAGTGGGTCAGCAAGGAGTGTCCACATCGCAGCTGTCTGCCCCCAGCTTGCAGCAGGCCCAGGTGTCCCAGGAAGGGGCCTTTATAGGTAGGGAAAGATCTAGGATGTACAAAGGTACAGGGTGCTTCTCAAAAAGAGCAGGGGGGGGAAGCTATAGCAAAAGCTTTTTTAATACTTTGGTATATTCCAGGATGCTTATTATGAATGTTTGTGAACATGGTTTCTTCATTTGTAATCTGACATTGGCAAGCAGGTATTGATTCATTTTGAATCAAAAAGATGTTCAACATTTCTCGGTTGAACAGAGGGGCAGCAGGGGGAGCCAAACAAGAGTATTTTTCAGCACCCTGCTATTTCACTCTTGATCTCTCCCTACTTTAGGGTACCACAGTTCAGCCAATGCCAAGGCCATTGCAGCCAGCGATATTGGAATACGGAAGCTACGTTACCTGTTGAAAGAGTTAACGGAATGCAATCGAGTCGCAAGTAAGCTTTAGAAAACAGGATTTGGGATTCAATGTAAACATTTAGTTTTTGAAGAACAATGTTGTTGTTTTTTCCATAAAGCGTTAGGTTGATTTATAATTGAATTGCTGAATTAATAAATAACTGAATTATTAGTGAAAATGGTTCAAGCTTGGCTGTTCAACTTTGACTTATTAAACAATTTTTCAGCAGTTGAATATTGTGTTTAAATTAAGTAAGTTTAAGTAAATGTGTTAAGGAAGCTGCTTATAATGAAGGATTCAAAAGGACTTTTAGATGATCCACAAATGCATTCAGGGATCTCACTAGGATTTTAAAATAGGAGTCCTGGGACTCCTTCACCCTAAAAAGTAGGAGTCCCAAATAGAAAAGAAATAAAGGTTAAGTAAGTGACATGCTAGAGGGAATGGAATTTTTACAATTTATACAATATATGACAGTTAAAAATAAAATAATCATCATGATAATAATAGTAATAATTATTCTTATTATTGGGTTATGTAATTATAATGATAATACATAATATTTAATCATTTCTTATAAAACAATATTTTGGTACCAATAATTAATTTTAAAACAGGTAAACTCTGAGCGATTAGCAATTGATGCCAGATGGTCTAAACTGATTAGCAGGCCTAGTAAAGTCATGATGCATCGATTACAGTACAGCAGACAGGTACCAAAGCATAAGTCACTGTCAAGTAGTGCAATTGTGAAACAGGGTTTACAACACACAAAAAACTTATGAAAAGAGCAATTATTGGTGATATTAAACACCAAATTATGTGTTTGCATGTGTTTTACAAATGTTTGTGATCTGTAAAGTCGGCGACGAAAATCTTCGCGGGGTCGCGAAAATATGTGACATTGCAAAATTTTGTACTTACTTTACTGCCAGTATTGTTAATTTATCTCTTGTCATAGGTGTTATATACTAGAAAGTTCCTTAATATCTGATTATTGAACGATGTTTTTATATTCCTGTAAAAATTCAGCCCTAGATTTTCGTATAAAAGTTCTGTCAAAACAAAAACTATCACCCCATTACTCCATTTACTGAGATTTAGAGTCGTTATTCATGAAATTTGATTGGCAATATAAAATAATGAAATCAGCTGAAGCTGTTTTTCACGCATTTTAACAATGTTGTTTGTTTTAAGTTGTCAGATATGTTGTAATTGTTCTTAATTGGGGACGCCTTTTGTCACATTTCGGCGATTTTGCACATTCTATTTGACTAATTGGATTAAAGCACAGCAATGAGTGACAATGTCATTTACCAATGAAAATTACCAGTAGCTGTCTGGAATGGTGTGGGTGGAGCTAAGGGACTGCTGTGGGCAGAGCTAAAGGACTAGACTTTGACAACTGCAGTGTGTCCTGGGGCCGATATTGATTTTATCGCGACTATTGCCGATTTTACTGCAGGCGCTCATGTATGTTATAAGTAACAGGGTATACGCAGTAAGCGAAAAAGCATGCGTCCCAAGTACTCTTGGCATGGGTTTGACGTGCGTCCTTTTGAAAAAATATGCGTCCAAATACACTTGATTTTGCGTTTCCGAGATCCCTGGCATTTAAAAATCATTATTTAGTCCACAATTAAAAACTAGTGCTTTAACTGACGTATGTATGTAGGTACTTTGTCTGTATTTACATATATCTCACCTCCTACATAAATGACGCAAGCCGATTGGCTAAGAGCGCTCACATGGGGTATTTTCCATACACCATGGGTATATTTCAATACCCCATAAAAGTCTAATAATGCAGTCTAACGACGTCATTTTGTTTATTTTCTTGACATCATTGTATTGTGTTTCCTGTTATTTTGTGAGGTTTTCTTTCGTTAATTTTCGAGTGATGTCAATGAAAAGATACCAATGAAAGGTAGTCGGTGATATATATTCGTTACACTGTTAGTAACTGAGGGTGTATGGCATAAACACCCTCAGTGGCTTCATAACATACTCGAGCTGCGCTCTTGTATGGTATGAAACCACTGAGGGGTATATCCCATACACCCTCAGTTACTAACAGTGTAACTAATAATACATTTGCAGGTTGCTATAGCAACAGTATATATCAGTTTCATTCTTTCTACCCCGGTTCAGAAGATTGAGGTCAATAGGCTGGTGTCTGACCTAAATGACACTGTCAACTCCATACTCCAGGTGGCCTTGACCTTAAACCTTCATTACTTAGTCCACATTTAATGGTTGCTATAGTAACAGTCTATTTTCATTCTTTCTTTCCCGGTACAGAAGATGTTGACGTCAACAGACTGGTGTCTGACCTAGATGACACTGTGAACTTCATACCCCAGCTGGCATTGACCTTGAACCTTCATTACTTAGTCAATATTTATTGGTTGCTTTAGTAACAGTCTTGTTTCTTTCTTTCTTTCCTGGTACAGAAGATGTTGAGGTCAACAGACTGGTTTCTGACCTAGATGACACTGTGAACTCCATACCCCAGCTGGCCTTGACCTTTAACCTTCAGACTGAGATTGACCTTGCCCTTCAACCTCTCCGAAGTGAAAACAGCCAGCTCAGAAGGTACAGGCCCCATGACTGCTTACATTCTAAAGATAGATCTTAGTCTTAATTTTAAGTATTAAATCAAAGGAAATCAAAGCTCGAATTAAACAAATATTCTCATTGGTCAACATTTTAAGTTGAGACTGTTTGTGAGATTCGGAACTTTCATAGTCACAGGACCAGGATTTCTTGTTTATTTCTCAATACATAATATTTCACAATCTAAAGGGTATAGAAACCATTTAATTTCATTGATGTGTGCCTGTTACAAAAAAAACTGTTTTGCAATAGAAATAATAGGAGCTGGGGTTTTTGCAGATTAAATTTTGCTAATCAAGTCATTTTTTAGCTTGACTTTTCGAGGAAAAAAGTCGAGTTATTGTCGTCGCTCTGTCGTCAGCATCTTCGTCAGCATCTGCGTTAGTTTAATACTTGTTCACTATCAAAAGGGTAACTCATTACAACAAGTCAGGTAACCCTGTGATTTGTATTTCCAGAGTTGTTTGGACTTACAACTTAAAGTAGTTTGACATTTTTATGCCCCCGAAGGGAACTTCGGGGGCATATAGTAATCGCATTGTCCGTCCGTCTCTCTGTCCATCCGTGACGCTTCTTGTGCGGAGCATAACTCCATCAGTATTGAAGGGATTCAAATGAAACTTCATATAATGATAGAAGACAATGAGAGGAAGTGCAGAGTATAAGGAACACAACGCTTTCTTTAATATTTATGGTGTTATTGCCCTTTGTTTATTTTTTTGTGCAGAGCTTATCTCCATTACTATTGAAGGGATTCAAATGAATCTTTATATAAAGATAAAGGACAATGAGAGGAAGTGCAGAGCACAAGGACCACAACTCTTTCTTCAATATTTACAGAGTTATTGCCCTTTGTTTAATTTTCTTGTGCGAAGCATAACTCTATTAGTATTGAAGGGATTCAAATGAAACTTCATATAATGATCGAGGACAATGAGAGAAAGTGCAGAGCACAAGGATCACAACTCATTATCCAATATTTACGGAGTTATTGCCATTTTTTTATTATGCTCCCTGCTAAATTTCGGGGGAGCATAAAGTCGCCGCCTTGTCCGTTTGTCAGTCCTTCCGTCCCACTTTCTTGTCCGGGCTATTTCTCAGCAGCTAATAGCCGGAATTCAACGAAACTTTAGGGGAAGCTTCATTACCAAGAGGAGATAAGCATATTACAAGGACGTTCCACTTATTTATTTTTTTCAGAGTTTTGGGACTTTGAAGATTTCTGAAATATGTATATTGTGAACAATTCTTGACTTTCTTGTCTAGGCTATTTCTCAACAATTACTGGCCAGAATTAAACAAAACTTTATGGGAAGCTTTATTACCAAGAGGAGGTGTGCATATTACCAGGACGTTTCGCTTCAATGATTTTTTTAGATTTATGGGACTTTAAAGATTTCTGAAATTAGTATATAGTGCTCAATTCTTGACTTTCTTGTCCAGGCTTTTTCTCAGCAACTACTGGCCGGAATTCAACGAAACTTTATGGGAAACTTCATTACCAAAAGGAGGTGTGCATATTACCAGGATGTTCCGCTTCAATGATTTTTCTTGGAGTTATGGTACTTTGAAGATTTTTGAAATTCTTGTATGGGCTTTATCTTCAACAACTACTGGCCAGATTTCAATAAAACTTTATGGGAAACTTCATTGCCAAAAGGAGGTATGCATATTTCCAGGACGTTCTGCTTCAATGAATTTTCTGGGAGTTACAGGACTTTGAAGCTGTCATTGTGTCATATTTATTTCTCAGGAACTGCTATATGAAAATCAATGATGCTTGATGGAAAACTGAATAACTAGAAATTTAAATAACCATACCGGTATTACAATAATCAGTGGGTTTTTTTCACCTTTGGGGAAAGGTGGTGGGGCCCTTCAGATGGGGAATTTTAAAGGTGGTGGGGCCCTTCAGATGGGGAATTTTAAAGGTGGTGGGGCCCTTCAGATGGGGAATTGTACGGCAAAAGGGGAATTGTTTTTGTATTAAAGTATTATAACATTTTTATATTCTATTTTGTTATAAAACATTAATCAATTGTTTTGCTACAAATGATAACTTAGATTATGCACAAACTTGCTTTGCTAAAAAAATTGCTGGGATTGTTTACAAAAATTCCTCTATCTTAGTCAATGTTTGTCCGATTTTGGTCAAGTTTTTTTCAAAATAAAGCTTACATTCTGGGGGGAATTTTAAGGTTAATATATAGGGAAAAATATCTACTTTTTTAGCAGGGGAATGGGGCAGAATTTCGGCCCCAAATTGGCCCTAAAAAAAACACTGGTAATGATCAATTACTTTGATTTATTTTATTTTATTTTTACAATTTTACTTCATCTGCATGTTCATATTGTATTTGTGTGGTATGCTCACATGAAGTTTTTATGTCAGATTTGGTCTTGCAGTTCTAGTGATTTTTAGTCATTTTACGATCTCTGCCCTTCTCATTACATTAATATTACTTGCCAAAGTGCATTGGGGAGCACCCATCAGTTTTACTGATATCCTTGTTTCCTTATGTCAAGCATTAACCACATAAATTGATAGAGGATGTTGAGAGGAAGTGCAGAGTACAAGGACCCTAACTTGTTTTGTATGAAGCGTCATTTTTGCACTATTACTGACATTGTGTTGTCTTCCTCTGACAAGCATAAGCTTTGGGGGCATACATCACATCCTGTGACAAGCCTTGTTTTGTTAAATATAACATTTCTCAACAATTATCCAAGACATTATTGAAACTCAAGAAACTTGTTTATGGTGCCGACCGCATTCTGCAGACATGAGGAGGTAACTCTTTCAAGGATTTTGTTGGAGTTATTACCCTTTTTTTCAACACAATTTTCGCTTAATGTCAAATTTCTCAATACCTGTATGAGGTATTGACTTAAAACTAAAAGAACTTGATCAGTGATGAATTTATTCTGTAGGCAAAAGGAGGTCACTCTATCGAGGATTTTGTTTAAGTAATTGCCCTTTTTTGAACTTTGTTCGCTTTAGGTCAAATTTCACAATAACTATTAGAGGTATTGACTTGAAACTCAAAATATTTGATCACAGTTATGAACCCATTCTGTAGACAAGATGAGGTAACTATATCAAGGATTTTGGTGGAGTTATTGCCTTTTTTCAACTTTGATTTTTAGCTTTAGGTCAAATTTCTCAATGTCTATGAGAGGTATTTACTTGAAATTTAACATACTTCATCACAGTGATGAACACATTCTATTAACAAAATGCCAGACTACTATCAAATACAAGAAAGTCGAGCGTCCAGCACCTGTAGGCAGTGCTCTTGTTTGATGATACGTGTCTAAATATGGTAATAAAGATGAACTGCATCAGTATATCTGGTTATCAGTATCCACATATCTTGTTGTCAGGAGTTATGTTTTGTTGTATTTGTTTGAATTATTTGTATTTACATGTTTTAAGAACTTTAAAACTAGAAAATACATGAAGAAATCAGTGCATATTTAGAAATTAAATAAATATGCATATTGTCACATCTACTAAATCCTATACAACAGAAACACAAATTCATATGGTTGTATTTTCATCTCTTAAATGATACAGAGTTTAAATTAAATTTATTGAGTAAAGTAGGAGAAAAAAAACAAGCCCTTCATTGGGCATTTAGGATAGTGTTACCTGCATGAGTATTTTAATGCACTGCTATTTGGACATTTCAGAAAGGTGCGCTTGTTGAACCAACAGCTGAAAGACAAGGAAGGAGAGAACGAACCCAAGGACATCAATTTTGAAAGTGAGTTAATATACAAATGACCAACTAAGATTTTATTTGAAGATTTTCTCTCCAAGTTCATTGCAATTTCCTGTTATTGTTTCTTTCAAGAAAGTTCAATATCTGAATTAGAGGAAGAGAAACACGATATTGGGGAAAACTGGACTAGGCATGTATATTAACTACTGCACTTCTAGTTCATGGTCAATATCAAACAAAAGCTGTGACAACAAAATGTTGGGTGCAAGTGGAGGGGTGGTCGAAGTTGGTTGACATTTGAGGCGCGTCGTAGAAAAACCGGTCTTAATGCATGTGCGTAAAGTGTCGTCCCGGATTAGCCTGTGCAGTCTGCACAGGCTAATCCGGGACAGCACTTTCCGCCTACAGTGGATTTATGTTTAGAAGAGACTTCTTTGAAACAGAAAATACCATAAAAGCGGAAAGTGCCATCGACACTTTACGCACATGCATTAAGTCGGGTTTTCTCACGACGCGCCTCATTTCATCCCTTGACAGCTAGAAAGTGTCATCAGCATATGTGCAAAGAAAGCTGATAGCCTATGGCTTTTAAGGGACGATTTGTAACTGCAGGGCTTACATTAATGGAAGTTTGGGAGTAATTTACTCCCAGTTTTTGTCACCGGACTTCCAAAATTGCAGCCATGGAAGTATCAAAAAGTCAAAATGAAGGCTTAAAACCTCCAATATCCAACACTCGGAAGTGAGGACTTCCAACATTTTCACCTACGTGCAAGTCCTGATTATAATTTTACAATAGTTTACAAGAGGTCTGAAAAACAATAACATGAAGTGAAATACATGAATGAAGTACAATAATAGCTATACTAAGAGTAGTAATATTTGCTGTGAAAATTGTAATGTACATATTTATGTCACGCAATACTGTCAAAACTTCCAAATATTATGAGCAAAACTTCCAAAATCAGAGGCCAGGAAGTTCAAACTTCCAGTTTTCAAAAGTTAATGAAAACCCTGTAACTGTAGTGGTCATGTGTCTGTACAATGTTCACATGCACCACTCTGTTTCAGTCCTGCACTTACAAACAAGCAATGAGAGCCTTCAGAAGGTGGTGAGGGAGGAGCGTGAAATCAAGACACGGCTAGCTGCCGAGGTGCAGTATCTCTACCAGGAGATACACAAGATGAAGGTGGAGAAATCCAAACTCATCGCCTGCACTAGTGAGAAGGTCAGTGCGAGGTCATATGAAGCATGTCTTGGGAAAATCAGACTTAATGCATGTGCGTAAAGTGTCGTCCAGGATGGCACTTTCCGCTTTTATGGTATTTTCTGTTTCAAGGAAGTCTCTTCTAAACATAAATCCACTGTAGGTGGAAAATGCCATCCCGGATTAGCCTGTGCAGACTGCACAGGTTAATCCGGAACGACACTACGTACATGCATTATGCCAAGGTTTCCCGTGACACGCGTTGAGAGCCAGAAGATGTCATCAGCATATGTGCGAAGAAGGCGGATAGCACTTCTGGCTTTCATGGGACGATGTAGTCAAGTCTTGGGGAATGTTGTGGTTGTATTGTCTTTTCTATGTGATGTTACGGCATAATGTCTTTGAGTATTTGTTTAGGCTTTGTTGTCTGTGCATTCATAGCCAAATCTGGAAATGGTTAACCCAGTATTGACATATGCGAATATTAATTGAAAGGTCTATTGTAAGCTGTTTTCCAAGGAATTTTTTTTTAACAACAGTTTGATAATTATTTTAACGTTGTAAATTAAATATTATCAGTTTGTATTTTGAAGATATTGATAACCTTAAAAGATTTCTTTCCAAAATATCGCTCTTTGTGTGTATCTGAAAACAATGAGATTTGAATCCCCTTATTTATTTTCAAGTTCAAAGTGTTTCAAATAAAGCAGGTCATATTTGATGTATAAGATTTTCAAACTGTCAGATATTAGTTATTATGTGGTATAATTAATGGTATTTGCTAGAAATTGCTGGCAATATATGAATTACAATGCGTGTTTGGTAAGGGTTTGAGAGTTAACTCGGAACTAATTCAAACTGCAAACTGTTTTCTTTTTCGTACTAGGAGACAGAACAGCTCAAGGTTCGCCAAGAAATTGCCTTTGAAGCTCAGCAGTTGAAGCATGACCTTGAACTCCTTAAGAAAGGTCACGAGGCGACCTTGACTCAGTTTGAGGGTATTGAGAAGGAGAACCACATCCTGCAGGTGACCTTGAAGCAGCGGGACGAGGAGATTGCTCGGCAGCAGGAGATTGTCGAGTATGTTCATGTTATCAAACGGGTGTAACTGTTTGAATGCATGTAATATAATTAGAAGGTCATGTTTATTATACTCTCATTTTTGTGCAAAGTGGGGGCCATATTGAATGTGTCTTCTTCATAACTTCTAAATGCCTGGAAGAATTTTTATATGACTACAGATTATTATTGCCCATGACCAGATAATGTGTACACGAACCATGCTTGTCTGTCAAAGGTCAGGGTCACAAATGAACGTCATTATCAGTGTCAAAGCAGTATATGGGGTATTGATCACCTTAAGTAGCTCTATTTTAGATAGGACTTGTATATAAACGCATATATGAAATATGCGTCAGGCAGTTGATTTTTCCATTCATACTCAGAATGATATGTGCCTTATTAGTTACTCGGAGAAAGCTCTTGAGATGGGTGGGGTACAGTGTAAGTTGTCAGTACATGTGTTACTATGTGTCTGTTACACTACAGGACAATGAAGGACAGCATCTCTGACCTGCTACACGAGCTGGAACAGAGCCACTGTGAGGATCGAGCCTGGGACCACAACCAGAGCTACGGCTTGAACAGGCTGCTGAAAATCGTGGAGCAGGACGGGCATTCTGGGTAATCTGTCTCGTTAATGTGTTCATTGTTTTCTACTGTGTACAATCTCTATGTGAGCTGGCAGGCAATATATTTCATATTTGCGTGTTCATTACTTCGGACTCTGCAAAACCTCTATTTGACCTTTCCGACACAATGATTATGTTGAGTAACCTTATCCATAATATTTTCCAATTTGTTATTGATTGGTTTAATAACAACATTTTTGTGATCACCTTTTGTCCATTGTGCGTCGTCAACATTTACTTTCTGAACACTCTAGAACACTCTAGAAGCCACATTTATTGGCAAATCATGAAACTTCGTCAGAACATTTGTCCCAATGATATCTCGGCCGAGTTCGAAACTGGGTCATGTGGAGTCAAACACTAGGTCACTAGATCAAGTTGAAGAAAAAGCTTGTAAACACTCTAGAATTCACATTTTTATGCCCAATCAACATGAAGCTTGCTAAGAACATTTGTTCCTATGATATCTTGGTTGAGTAAGAAAATGGTTCCGGTCCGTTGAAAGACATGGCCACCAGGGGAGGGGAGCAGGTTCAGTTTTCCTTATATGGATATATTGAAAATTTTAAAAAGCTTGTGAACACTCTAGAGGCTACATTTGTATCCCAATCATCATGAAACTTTCTCAGAACATTTGTCGCATTGATATCTCGGACAAGTTCGAACCCAAAACGAGCTTGCGAACAATCTAGAGGCCACATTTTTAGCCGAATCTTCATGTCACTTGCTCAGAACAGTTTAATTCCTTAGCCCCTCAGGTGAGCGACCTCGAGCCTTATGGCCCTCTTGTTTGTTTTTAAACGCAAAATTAGAAAATAGTTACTTGATTTGTTTTTGTGTCAAAATGTTTTTTGATTGTTTATTATTTAAGAAACTGTTGGTTATTACGCAATAACGAACTGTTACCGGTCCATTATTTCGATTCTAACACGAGCTTATATAAAATTCGTATTTTTAAAGGTTATGAATGAGAACTATATTTATCTATACTCCGCCCATTTTCCGAGAAGTATATTCACACGTGCATTTCTGTGACGTCAATTTATCATAACAATTCAAAATGACGTCAGCTTTATTGATAAACATTGAGCGAATGACGTCATACTTATCGATATAATACAGTGAAAATATCATGCCAAAAAGCGCAAATTAAAAACATATTAACAAAACGTAAACGTTTTTTTGAACTTTAGTATAAAATATGTAGTACAAATGTGGTTTAATTGCGCTACATCATGCAAAAATGATTTGTCACAATTTGCTATCGCGCGTTTAAGCACGTGCATTTTACGGAACAATTTCTTTGAATTTCCGGAACTATTTTCAAAACATCCAGCTCCGCCCATAATTTGTTGCAGAATAACCCACAGTTATTTTCCTTCTTTATCTATGGACCACTAGCCACGTGCCGTGGTAGAATATACATTAATGAATAAAATAGTACTGAACAATAGTTTGCGAGTTGGAAGTGTTTTCAGACAGCCATTATTTGTATCTGTCATGTCTAACTGACAAGGTTTCACAGTGTCTGTTATTTGAGGCTGAATTGCTTGTTGTTGGTCAAAATGACTATCAAAATGCAGTCATTTAAATATTTGATCTTTTGGGACAGTCACATTTCTTAGTTAAATTATTGGTGTTTACCGACATTCAAGCCAATTTGTTTATTTCTAACTTGTGTGTTTTTGGATAAAGTGATGCATTTTTGACTGTCATACAGTAAGACTACTAACTTTTATACATGGATGGGATGGCTTTATACAACTGTATTTGAGGCGCGTTGTGGGAAAACCGGACTTAATGCATGTGCGTAAAGTGTCGTCCCGGATTAGACGGTGCAGTCCGCACAGGCTAATCCAGGACGGCACTTTCCGCCTACAGTGGATTTATGTTTAGAAGAGACTTCCTTAAAACAGAAAATATCATAAAAGCGGAAAGTGCCGTCCTGGATTAGCCTGTGCGGACTGCACAGGCTAATCCGGGACAACACTACGCACATGCATTTGGCCCAGTTTTTCCACGGCATGCCTCATTTCTAATTTTATTAAAATTAAAACATTTCCTAATACAGTGTTTAAATAGCCTTTTCAGTTATTAGTGTTTGATCAGCTGTACACTAAACCATGCACTTATAACAATACCAGTTTTGTGTTATAAAAAATTGCTTTTTTTTTAGTGCTTCATTAAGAAGAGGCCAACTTATAACAATACCAGTTTTTAAGTTATAAAAATTTGATGTTTTTCCAGTGCTTCATTAAGAAGAGGCCAACTTATAACAATACCAGTTTTGTGTTATAAAAATTTGATGTTTTTTCAGTGCTTCATTAAGAAGAGGCCACCAGATTCCAGCGTCCAAGGTTGCACAGAGATCTCCAGAAAGACGATCTGGGGCCACGGAGCGCAGAGCTCTGGATTTTGACGACAGCGGTGCTACCTCATCTACAGCACGTCTCACTCAAGAAGCACTGGCAGACCACAACCTTCAACATCACCCAGTAAGAACTGGGGCCAACGGTAGACAGGGACCAGCATCCGAGTCTGAGTTGGACACTTTAGTAGAAATGCACATGCAGAGGGACAGGGTGGGTGCATGGAGCAACAAGCCCGGGCACCGTCGTACATCGAGCTCCTCTCCTGTAAGGTTAAAAAATGATCAACCTGGTATGAATTCTAGACATCTCCGAGGCAGTGGTTCTCCCCCTAGGAGAAATGATGCAAGAGATGCAGGGGGGAATATTGGGGCTAGACGAGACAATTATGGACCATCAAGGGAGAGAATTAATAGGTGGGATAGTGAAGAGGAGGAGGAAGGTAGAAAGGAGTTGTCTCCCTCAAGAAGAACAAGACAAAGACCTCAGTATAGCAGAGCTCAAAGGTTTGATGAATATTCAACGTCCAGACTTAGAACTCAGCAAGGATACAGAAATGGGAGAGCTGTGGATATAAATCAAGACGGTACAGAGGTCAGTGTAGAACAGTCGCGGTACAGTGTCACAGACTACTTCAAGAAATATCACCCACAAGACACAGTCACTCGGCCCCAGGAGACATTTGCTAGTAAAGGACTGCCGCCAAGGAGCAGACAGTTAAAAGACAGGGCTGCTGAATTTTGTACATCTAGCGAAATTGATGACCGGACGGCAAAATCCTCCGAAGCAACTGGCTTACAAAATGCTCAAAGACTTGCAAAGTTTAAGGGTAGGACTGATCAAACCATCAGCGCCATCCATGACGATGACAACGTCTCCTCTGTCTCAATGTCCTCAGTTACGACGGCGAATACAGTGGATGAAATTAAGTTCCGGCAGGGAATCGCTACGCTGGATGCCAACATTGCCCGCCTGCAACAGGCTCTCCTGAAAACAAAGTCTATGCTCTCGTGATGAGACCATTACATTAGCTACTTATTTATTGCCAGCTGCATTTTTATCCCCCAAAGGGAACTTTGGGGCATATAGTAATCGCATCGTCCGTCTGTCACACTTCTTGTGCGGAGCATAACTCCATAAGTATTGAAGGGATTCAAATGAAACTTCATGTAATGATAGAGGACGATGAGAAGAAGTGCAGAGTGCAAGGACCACAACTCTTTCTTCAATATTTACGGAGCTATTGCCCTTTGTTTAATTTTCTTATGCGGAGCATATCTCCATTAGTATTGATGGGATTCAAATGAAACTTCATATACTGATAGAGGACAATGAGAGGAAGTGCAGAGCACAAGAACAAAGCTCTTTCTTCAATTTTTAGGGAGTCATTGCCCTTTGTTTTATTTCCTTATGTGAACCATTAATTTTCTTGTGCGGAGCATTACTGCATTAGTATTAAAGGGATATAAATGAAACTTCATTTAATGATGGAGGACAACGAGAGGAAATGAAGAGCACAAGGACCATAACTCTTTCTGTAATATTTACAGAGTTATTGCCCTTTGTTTAATTTTCTTGTGCTGAGCATAATTCCATTAGTATAAAAGGGATTCAAATGAAATTTCACATAATGATAGAGGACAATGAGAGGTATTGCAGAGCACAAGGACCACAACTCTTTATTCAATATTTACAGAATAATTGCCATTTGTTTTATTTCCTTATGTGAAGGATTAATTTTCTTGTGCGGAGCATAACTCCATTAGTATTGAAGGGATTCAATTGAAACTTCATATAATGATAGAGGACAATGAGAGGAAGTGCAGAGCCCACGGACATTACACTTTCTTCAATATTTACAGAGTTATTGCCATTTGTTTAATTTTCTTGTGCGGAGCATGCATATCTCCATTAGTATTGAAGGGATTCAAATGAAACTTCATATAATGATAGAGGACAATGAGAGGAAGTGCAGAATGCAAGGACCACAACACTTTATTCAATATTTACAGAGTTATTGCCATTTGTTTTATTTGCTTGTGCAAAGCACAACTCCATTAGTAATGAAGGGATTCAAATGAAACTTCATATAATGATAGAGGACAATGAGAGGAAGTGCAGAGCACAAGGACTACAAGTCTTTCTTCAATATTTATGCAGTTATTGCCCTTTGTTTTATTTTCTTTTGCAAAGCATACATTTTCTTGTATTACTACCGTTAGTATTGGAAGGATTCATAGAATGGTAGTGGACAATGAGAGGATCTGCAGAGTACAAGGACAATAACTATTTCTTCAATATTACCGAGTTATTGCGCTTTGTTTAAATTTATTTTGCTGAGCATTACTCCATTAGTATTGAAAGAATTCAAATGAAACTACATATAATAATAGAGGACAATGAGAGGAAAGGCAGAGTACAAGGACCATAACTCTTTCTTCTATATTTATGGATTTATTGCTCTTTGTTTATTTTTTTGTACAGAGCATAACTCCATTAGTATTAAAGGGGTTTTAAATAAAACCACCTAATAATTGATAGAGGACATTGCGAGAAAGTGCAGAGTATAAAGACCATAACTCATTCTTCAATATTTATGGAGTTATTGCCCTTTTTTGCAGATAATTACTACCTTAGTATTGATGCAATTTAGTATAACACCACATATATTGATAAGAGAACATTGAGAGGAAGGGCAGAGTACAAGGACCATAACTCTTTCTTTAATATCTATGGAGTTATTGCCCTTTAGTTAATTTTCTTGTGCAGTGCATAACTCCATTAGTATTGAAGTGATTTGAAATAAAACCACATATATCGATAGAGGATGTTGAGAGGAAGTGCAGGGCACAAGGACCATAACTCTTTTTGTAGGAAGCATCAATTTTGCCAACATGTAACTGACATTGTGTTGCCTTCCTCTGACAAGCATATGCTTCGGGGCATAGTCACGACCCATGACAAGCCTTGTTGTCACTTCTTTTTGTTAATGAAAAGGTAGTTTTGTTTGCAACATCAAAAAACTGTCTCACATTTCAGAGACAGATAGTTTTAATGAAATCTTGAACTAAAGAAATCACATAGTTCTTGCTTTTAAATCTTCTAAACATAAAATGGTAACACCTGTGCTATTCAAATGACGAGCATTTTGATGCAAAAGAAAAAACAATAGCAAATGTTAATTGTAAAAAAATAAAGTAGTTAAATCTAGGAAAATTGCTTTGATACCACATTCGCAATTTTAGCATTGGAGAATCACTTGGACATTAGCAGTCAACATTGTATACAGTGATACATCTATAGAGGTGTTTTTGCTCAATAGGAGCATAATATAAATGTCCGTTCAACATTTTTGTATTATCATATACAATGAATTTGTAGATCTGGGATTGTTTGAATAAGGTACTCAATGTTGAATGTCTCATTGGTGTTAAGGACACTTTATTTACTTTTTGTTTCTCATTCTCTATACATTAAAGGTATTTGGATTGTAGTCCGCGAGAATGCTGTGATAGTATGTATATTATTATTTATTAACATTTCCATTATAATCATTTATTTAATATGACATGTATTTTGGTTCATAAGAAATGGCCATTTCTTGTAAAGGAGTGCATTAAATAGAAAAAGAAGAAGCATTCTTGGTGTCTTTTGTTTGACTGTTTAAAATACCATCTATCAAGGGTGGTAGTGCTCGTGCATTCCAAAGTTGCCATACTGCCATTCCAAAGTTGCCATACTGCCATTCCAAAGTTGTCATACTGCCATTTGAAAGGTGACATACTGCCATTCCAAAGTTGACATACTGCCATTCCACAGTTGACTTGCTGCCATTCCATAGTTGACATACTGCCATTCCAAAGTTGACATACTCCGTTGTGTCAACTCGTTCTGAATCTCATTAAATATCTAAAGAATGGGACCGGTATGTAATGTAACTGCTGTGCTTTCTTGAAAAATTGATCATAAGTTAAAAGTTTCGAAGTATGGAATTTTCAATTTGTCACATTTTCAAGCAAAAATAGGGGCAATATTGATGATGTGTCAATGATCATGTCACAAAAGGAGGAAGGCATTCATGCTCTTTTTAACTGTTATATACCTGTCCTCAGTTTCCAGATAATCCCAGAAAACCATTGATGCATCAGAGTATTCCAATGTTGGAATGCGCACGCATCGATTACCGCCATTGTCTATACCATCCATGGTGGGTCCATCACGTAATGTAGCTGACGTGTGTAGGGAAAGATCTAGGATCAACAAAGGTGCAGGCTGCTGCTCCAAGGTAGCAGGGGGGAAACCGTACCAGTTCTTTGAAATTTTCTTATAAATTGGTACATCCATGGTATTTATCAGTTAAATGCTTCTAATTAAGGTTTTTAAAGATGGTCTATTTATTTGCCATGTGCAAAAATATATTGAAATTCAAAAGATATTCATTTCTGTGTTGACCAGCCAAGAAGGGCAGGGCGCAGCACCCTGCTATTTTGCTCTAGATCTTTCTCTATTTAAGAAATGTGTTCTTGTCATGAGCGGACGTGCTGCATCATTTGTGACACTACATACTCCAGGGCCCGTATTCACAAAGCTAATTAGGGATGTAAGTAAATTCATAAAATTCCTTAAGTCTCTGTCTGTTTCACGTATAGGTCTTTTAACATTAAAATATACTGTTCACTTGTAAATATTGCTTATATGTTGAGTACTGCAGACGTCTTTGAACAGAAATCATTGGATTTCACTTAGAAAATTTGATCTGAAATTTTCACTTAAGTACAACTGAACTTAAGATTTCCCTTAGGAGCTTTGTGAATACCAGCTCAGGCAGTCAGTCCAGCTAGTATGACCACCATCGTTCTCAATTTCAAACTATTCTTCATCTCAAACTTTTCTCGATCTCAAACTATTCTCAATCTCAAACTATTCTAAAACTATTCTCCATCTCAAACTATTCTGCATCTCAAACTATTCTCAAACTATTCTCAATCTCAAACTATTCCCAATTTCAAACTATTCTCCACCTTAAACTATTCTCAATTTTAAAATATTCTCCATCTCAAACTATTCTCATTCTCAAACTATTCTCAATCTCAAACTATTCTCAAACTATTCTCAATCTCAAACTTTATCCATCTCAAACTATTCTCAATCTCAAACTATTCTCAAACTAATCTCAATTTCAAACTATTTTCAAACTATTCTCCACCTCAAACTATTCTCAATTTTAAACTACTCTCCATCTCAAACTAGTCTCATTCTCAAACTATTCTCATTCTCAAACTATTCTCAATCTCAAACTATTCTCAATCTCAAACTATTCTCAATCTCAAACTATTCTCAATATCAAACTATTCTCAATCTCAAACTATTCTCATACTATTCTCCATCTCAAACTATTCTCCATCTCAAACTATTCTCAATCTCAAACTACTCTCAATGTCAAACTATTCTCCATCTCAAGCTATTCTCCACCTCAAACTATTCTCAATCTTAAACTATTCTCCATCTCTAACTATTCTCAATCTCAAATTATTCTCACTCTTAAACTATTCTCAAACTATACTCAATCCCAAACTATTCTCCATTTCAAACTATTCTCAATCTCACTATATTCTCCATTTCAAACTATTCTCAATCTCAAACTATTCTCAATCTCAAACTATTCTCAATCTCAAATTATTCTCAATCTCAAACTATTCTCAAACTCAAACTATTCTCAATCTCAAACTATTCTCCATCTCAAACCATTCTCAATCTCAAACTATTATCTATCTCAAACTATTCTCCATCTCAAACTATTCTCCATCTCGAACTTTTATAAATTTCAAACTATTCTCCATCTCAAACTATTCTCCATCTCAAACTAAGTCGTAAAGGGACTTATTCAGAGGAACCATATTTTTAAAGATTTTTAAGCTAGTCTTAATTTTAGTTGAAATAAGTCCAAATTAGAATATGTGTGTGCAAAAATATGCCATGGAAAATGTGTGTGCAAAATAAGAAATTTTATCACACTTGGATTTATTTTGCTACTTCCGTGTCCAAATCTTCAATTAATGCATTTCTATGTCAGCAAAAAAATTGCAGAATCAAAAAAAAATTCTTAATATCTGACAAAGATTTTGTAATAATACCAACCCTAATTTTGGTATTTTTAAGAAATGTCTGCAATGTCTTAACATCAATAACTACGAGTACATGCATCAGGCTTAACAATCCCATCATCCTCTGCCAAAAAAAAAAACATTTGAAAATCTGCAAGAACATATTTGGAGGCTGTCAAATTGCCAATCTGTGAATCCTTTTAACTTGCCATGCAGACCAGAGGCAATGGTTGTTATCGCTCGGACACAATAACCTGACACTCGGGGACACTATTACAATTGCGCGCTTGAATTGCTTCCAGTATTTAGCGGGTAACTCGCGCGTTTTGCTCGTGCACGTGTTTCTTGTGATTATTGATTCCGTGTGTTTTCAGTGGTATACTGTTACTTCGATATAACTCGATTTGAGTACGGAAACTAATGTATTCATCGTAGCAGATTTATAATATGTTCAAGGTCAGTCTCAGGTTAATTTTTCCAAGCTCTACGTTTTCCGAACGTCGATTAAAGCCTCAGTCACAACCCACTGCGGTGGCCGCACGCACGACCAGCGCATAGTAATCGCACGATCACCGCAAGTTGTATGCACGGTCGCTGCAAGATAGCAATGGTATTTTGGCAAAAATACGAATATTTTCTGCATGAATTGGAGCCATTTACGACGTTTAATTTGACATGTAAATCAAAAGATGCTATGGTTAAATTTTCAAATTTGTAAAAAAATATTTTTTATTATTTTGCAAGTAGAAGTATGATTGTAACACAAGTGAAATCAAGTGAAATCGAGAGATAATATGGAAAATGTGTTAAAAGCATGCAAAAAATCGCGATTATTTATACGATGCACATAGCTCCTTGCGGTCACCGTGCGATGATCGCACGTGTCTTGCGGCGAGCGTGTGTTGTCCGTTTCTTTCTTGCGTCGCCGGTTGGTTTATCGCAAGGAAGCCGTAAGTCCTACGCAAGGAAGTCGTGCGACGTCCGCAAGTGCACCTTGCGTGCTTGCGACTGGCATTTTCGAAGCAAAAAACGTAGAGTGCCCGTAGGTTGATCGCACGATGTTCGCAAAGTGCCCTTACGGTGCACGCACAATGGGTGATTGACGCAAGGCCGACGCATCAACTTAAGCGCTTGCGCTAATGTCTGTTGCGGTTGTTGCGGCGACCTTGCGATCGATGAAAACACGCACGGGCGCCGTAGGTCCGACGCACGTTTTTGACAAAAATCTCGACGCAAGCTCGACACAACCCGGTTGTGACCGAGGCTTAAATTCGATCTATACTGAGAAATTTTGCCGTCATGAAGTTATGACTCCGAGGTTTGTCAGAGTTAAAGACATTGGCTGTCCTAGTTTACCGTCAAAGGAATGTTAATCCCATGCATGATTTTTGCATGGAGAAATCCCGTTATTGTGGTCAGTAAAGTGTTTCAAGTTTGAGGGTCGTCTATACTAGCACTAGCGGCTCCTTGGGCCATACATATATGGGCATATATAAAACGGTCAAAACTGGATAAAGCATGCTAAAAAATTGTCGCTCGCTTCGCTCGCTCACTTTTGCAAAAAATATACATTTTAACTTCAGTAAAACATACCCCACTTAGTCTGCCTCCTACGATTTCATACGTACATCGTAGTACCGGCGCCAAAGTTCAGCGAAAACTATAAACTATAGACAATGGGTATATTTACCTTTAGTTGTGGATGATATTGTTTTATTTCATAAATTCATATATAATATAAAGATGTCAGATGCAAAACACCAAAGGCAAAGGATACCACATAAAAGAAATTTATACTTTTCGAATAAATAGGATAATTTTCAAATCAATTACTACTTTCGAGGTTAAATAATTTTGTCTCAATAAGTAGTTCAATTCCCAAAAATGTAAATATAAATCGACAAACATTTTGTTCAATGTTGCCTTAGCAATCACACCAAATTTCATACTGTGGTGTTTTTTTTGCATTCATAAGAAAGAATTAACTTGATAAAGTAGAGGGATGTCCACAACGTTGGCTCCAATTTCTGGCGATTTCACATTTTTTTCCGGCACCATATGTCAGCAAAATTGACACAAAGTCGGCATCACTTGCCTTAATAGTTCACAACGCAATCATACGAGTATCTTTCACAATATTTCGTGTAAAACATGTTGGTATGTCTGTTCGTAAGTTCGTTTCGATAAAAAAAAAAGACAATTAACATAACATAACATAACATAACATCTTTATTAGGCATAAAACAGCACATGCAAATTTATAGCCTATACAACAAATATAGTTGCGAGAAAAAAAAGAAGAAGACATGGTTAATGTTTTGGGAAGTACAAGAAGTGTAAATGGCAAATGCAGTATTAATAATAATACAAGAATTTCTATCGTTTAACATTTGACATTAAATATTGAACAATATTAATATCCATACAATAATTCAGGTCAGATAATATTTAACATTAAATATTGAAATGTATTAATGTCAGTAAACATTTATTGAAATGTATTAGACTAGCTAATGTATACAAAGCATACCCAAGTGTCAATAACATTAAATACTGAAATATATTAATATCAGTAAACATTTGTTCAAATGTATTATACTAGCTAATGTATATAAAACATACACAAGTGGGTATATTTGTGTTACCATATATGAAAATGGAGATATATAACATTCAAAAGTTGCTTAGTACATTGCAAAGTTAACATAAAATATTAGAAAATTTATTAATGGTACTGAAAATTCAATTAATACTTGATGTTATCTATAGTATTAACATAACGTATAGATATGGTTTATATTTTAGTGTAACTAAATATTTTACGAAATTTACAGAAAGTGAGTGTATTAGTGTACTGTCGATCTTATTTTAAGCGCGGTGTATATATATTTTGATAAATTATTTAACACTTTCGGGGATTTTGCTGTCATTAGGCTTTCAAATTTGTTCAATGTTGGCCAGTGGCAATAATACGGTTTCAGGTATTGTTTTCTTATGTCTTTATATTTGGGGCATACTAATAAGAAGTGGTATTCGTTTTCTAAAACATTCATGTTACAGTAAATACATTTTCTATTTTCTTTTGGAATATTTTCATGACGACCTTTTTCTATAGCTAAACTATGTGCTGAAATTCTAAATTGTGTAAGTAATGCTCTTGATTTATTATTGTTAATGCATTTCAAATATTTTTCTGATTCAAAGTCGTGTTTAAAAAGTCGATACGATTCTAACCTATTTGAGTTGTTTATATTCGAGTACCAGGTCTGTCTGTATATATATAGGATGCGGTCCGATATGATTTTCAAGTCGTATTCGTTCGGTGTATGTAAATGATGTTCTATCCATATTCTAGATAATCCGATGCGGTCTAACAGTACTTTGATTTGGTAAGCCCAGTTCTTACCATCATATGTGTTATTATTATCTATATCGTTTTTAAGCATATTATATATATTTTTAGTAAGTAGGGTATTACTTGGATTCAATATTTTTATCCAGTATTTAATAACTATAATCTGACGTCTTATAAACATTGGGTATCGACCTAGTTCACCATAAAGGCCATCTAGGTTTGTGGATTTTCTGACTGAAAGGACCTTTCTTAGAAATTTACAATGGATGCGTTCTATATCTGTACCCTGATGGAAGCCCCATACTTCGGCAGAGTAGTTTAATTTCGACCCGACTAGGCAGTCAAAGAGGTTACATTTTTCATTTATATTTAACTCAAGTTGATTAAAAACTGTGAACAAGTTATGTAGTGCAAATTGTGAATGTTGTGCAATGTATTTTTGTGTGCGATTCCAGTCACCGTTTTTGTATAGGCTAACACCTAGGTATTTAAATGAATCTACAAAAAAGACAATTGATGAACATGACTGTGAACGTGTGAATTATTTAATGGCATTCATTTCGAAAAGACACCATTGAACTTCGGTAATTGAATAATACAAAAAAAAATTGATGCGTGTGTGTTTCAATGTAGTCAGCTACGGATTTTACATGTTTAAAGATGTTCCTGATATATAACATTGAATGTCAAATAGTGAAAATGCACATCAAACCATGGCAATTTATTGCCAAAACAGGTGCATGGCATACAGATGAATAAACATGTCTTACGAACACAATACGGTGAAGTATCATTATATTCTGTGATACAAAGTGCATTTGACGACACAACAACGACGACGACGCCGATGATAATGAAGAAGATGATGTGCAAAAAAAGTATTATATATCTTTAATACGGATCTGTAGCTGATCACTGAAGACCCGCAGGCAATATAAAGGGGTCATAACAGCACGATCAAAGGTTTATGCCCCCCCCCCCCAACCCAAAATCCTGGAGCCGCCACTGACTACTATCCAAAATTGAACAAAACGATTGGTACAGCAAATGGAGAAAACCAGGTAAATTATAAACAAATTGGCGTGGTTTTTCCATGCAAATTTACTTATTGGTGGACAAAAACTTACCAAATGATTTTTAGTTCCTAAATTGTTGAATTTATTATATATTGTAAACTTCTAATAATTTTCAACATGTTTCATAGACGGCCCTTAAAATGACTTGTCCATTTGATGACAGTTAATATTACTGTTAGAAGTACAGTTATTCATGGAAAGCATGAAACATGAAAAAATCAACAGTGTTTTTTTAGAAAATAGAGTGGCATTTGTCTTTTTAAAAACACTCAACTATTTCATCGTTAAATAATTAAGAAATAACTTTCGATTTATTGTTGTTTATCGGCCAATTAACAACGACTTTGGAGTTCTGATGCATAGGAAATAAACCACAAGGGCGTTAGCCCGAGTTGTTTAATAACCACGCATCAGAACGACAAAGAGTTGTTTATTGGCCGATAAACAACGATAATGCCAATATTATTTCGATTCTAACATGATTTGACAAATATTTTGCAATTGTAATGAGAACTACATTTTACTACGTTCAGAATCGGGACTACTTTTTGCGTTGTTTATTGGGTAGTTAAACAACGATAATTTTGTTTTTGTCTATAGAAGAATTAGTGAGTATCATGTTAGAGTGACCAATCAAAACACTCGTTACAACAGGGTAAGTTTAAGAATGTTCACAGTCCTGGAACCATATTCCAGAAACATCTCAAGTTTATCTTACAATATGTACACTTTTGTACGGTAATATTCTTAAAACTACATGTAAATGAGTGAATCCACTTACAGTTAAGTAAATAGCAGTTAATAATAAGTTGATAATCAGTGAACAATAAGCAGAATTTCATGTACACGTGAGATAAGACGCTTAAGAAAAAAATAGCGATTTTAAGACTAAGGATAAACTTTTACTTAAGATGTTTCTGGAATACGACCCCAGGATCCATATTCACCAACCCATTCTTAGACTCAAGAATAAAGACTAGACATAGACACAAGAAAAAATATGTGTGCGATTGCATTCCAATGTTGCTTGTGTCATTAACAAATCGTTCTAAATAAAGAATGCAGTTTTAGAGTGGCTGCATACCAATTTAGATTCAAATTAACAGCGTTCTTAGAACAGAACAGTTTAAAGAATATTCTCTATTCCTACGTCTTAAGTCTAAGACTTGGTGGTAAATATAGGGCCAGGTCGCCAGTACTTCTAACGTCGCCTGCGGGAATAAGAACAGGCCGTTTAACTCTGCATGTATAATGCCGTAAACCAATTTGAATGCTGTTTACGTTAATAAATGCGTTAAATGAGTGAACACTTTCCGTGCAAGAGGTCAATGTTGCTCTGTATTGTTCATTTTTAGCTCGACTTTTCGAAGAAAAAAAGTCGAGCTATTGTCGCCCTTTCGTCAGCGTCTGCGTTAGTTAAGGTTTTCGGTTAAGTTTTTTGGTTAAGTTTTTTCGGTTCAGTTTTTTGGTTCAGTTTTTCGGTTAAGTTTTTTGTCAGAGTCCATTTCTTAAACAACTAATAAAGGTATCCATTTGAAACTTTCAATACTTCTTCACTACCAAGATGGGACGACACAGCAAGGCAGCTACCCCTGTGATGTGTATTTCCATAGTTGTCTGCCATTGTTCGGACTTACAACTTTGTTTATTTTTACAATTTTTTGGTAAATATAAAATTGTTTCAATAACTATCAAAGACATTAAATTGAAACTCAAGGTACATGTTTATAGTGCTGACCTCATTCTGCAGACAAGAGTTGGCAACTCTTTCAAAGAATGTGTTGGAGTTATTACCATTTTTTCAACTTACAGTTTTCCTTTTAGGTCAAATTTCTCAATACCTATATGAGGTATTGACTTGAAACTCAAAGTACTTGATCACAGTAACTTATTCTGTAGACAAGAGGAGATAACTATATTAAGGATTTTTCTTGAGTTTTTCAACATATATTTTTTGCTTAAGGTTAAGTTTCTCAATATCTATACCAGGTATTGACTTGAAATTCAACATACTTCATGACAGTGATGAACCTATTGTATAAACAAAAGCCCAGATTACTATAATTGAGAGAAAGTCGAGCGTCCAGTACCCGTAGGCGGTGCTCTTGTTATAACTAAATGGGATGAGATTTACTATATATACCCAGCCATAATAAGCAACAGGAGGTCAGATTTCAGATTTCAGAATGTAACTCTGTCTCTCTGAGTTACGGGGCCTCCCATATGGGGGTCCTGTCCGTACTGTATGTCATGTTAGTTTTGATGGAACATGCTTGAATTTACTTATATACAGAAATAAAAACAAATGAACTGTTCACGGTGTTGCGTGTTTTTTTGAATTACGCTACAACGTCATGAGTAGGCAGTCGTTACCTCATCTCTGTTTTAAACAGCGCTATGACGTGTACAAGCTTTCGAACGTTTAAATAAATGAACGTCGTGGTTAGATCCGCTGGCGTGCATTGTTTTCAACAGGTATATGTTTAAATATATGAGGCGTGTCGTTGGAAAACCGGGCTTAATGCACCTGTGTAAAGTTTCGTCCCGGATCAGGCTGTGCAGGCTGTCTCGGGACGACACTTTCCGCTTTTATGGCATTTTTTGTTTCAATGAAGTCTCTTCTAAACATAAATCCACTGTAGGCGGAATGTGCCGTCCTGGATGAGCCTGTGCGGACTGCACAGGCTGAACCGGGACGACACTTTACGCACATGCATTAAGCCCGGTTTTCCCATGGAACAAACCGGTATACACCATAGACGGTCGAACATACCGGTATACACCATAGGCGGTCGAACACACCTGTGTACACCATAGGCGGTCGAACATAACGGTATACACCGTAGGCGGTCGAACATACCGATATACACCATAGGCGAAGGAACAAACCGGTATACCCCATAGGCGGTCGAACATACCGGTATACACCATAGGCGGAGGAACAAACCGGTATACACCATAGGCGGAGGAACAAACCGGTATATACCATAGGCGGTCGCACATACCGGTATACACCATAGGCGGAGGAACAAACCGGTATACCCCATAGGCGGTCGCACATACCGGTATACACCATAGGCGGAGGAACAAACCTGTATACACCATAGGCGGTCGAACATACCGGTATACACCATTGGCGGAGGAACAAACCGGTATATACCATAGGCGGTTTGCGAGGGGGGGCGGTGCGGCGTACGCCACCTCTAAAAGTGTCCAACATTCGATTTTTAAACCTCACAAGTAAGTACATGTAGATAATAACAATTTGAACAAAGTATATCACTATTATGAAATTTAACATAATTTCCACACGAGATGTCAATCCATGTGAGGCAGGCAATTACTCTTAACGATCGTCAAGGGCGTAGCTTACTTTAAGCACTATAGGCACGTGCCTATACATATTTTTCAGAGATGAAAAATTTAACTATGCAAAAAATGCAATACAAACAAGGGGATCTTTCTTGGTTGTGTTGATACTTCATTGTTTAACGAGTCGATTTTTTACGTCAATATAAAATAAATTTAATGAAACACACGCATAGTTTACAATTATTTTGTAGAATCGGGGTTAAGCTGAAAATTAGTTGTTTGTAGCCACATACGAGTATAAATACTCCAGGCCCAAATTATCACTTGCAGCGTCATTTTGTAGATTCCGCCTATTGTGCCTATACATTTTTTAAACCCAAGTTACGCCCCTGATCGTTAGTTGTTGTTGTGCTCGTGAAAAGCAGCAAAATGCTTGTCTATTTCCTGACCACTTTTCTTCTGTTCACATATTCCCCGAATGGAATCCATGTCGATGATGATGGTGTTTGATAGACGCAGAATTGTCGGGTGTGACAGCCGTATCTGGTTACCATCGATTGTTTTCAGAAAAATAACGCATGGCCACGAGATAAATTATTGTTCTCATGTGTCACCTCTATGCCACCGTATAAACTCCATCCTTGAGGCATCCGTTGCGTCTGAGCAATGGAATAACGTCAAGTAGGCACACAATGTGCCGGCCCGTAGATCTGTTCTTCAACGCATTCTTAGACTTTACACTTAAGACCAGACTTTCACTCAAGTAAAAGTATATCTAAGTTCTCAAACAAATTATACTGAGTACCAATGTTGCAAATGATCATTCCAAATAGAGAGCGGATGCATTCAAAGTCAGGGGCGTAGCTTCCTTTAGGCACTAGGGGCACGTGCCTAAACATTTTTTCCAGAGATGAAAATGTTTAATATGCCAACAAATGCAATAAAAACAAGAGGGATGGGGTGAGGGGATCTTTCTTGGCTGTGTTGATACGTCATTGTTTAACGAGTCGATTACGTCAATATCAAATAAATTTCATGAAACACACGCTTATTGACAATTATTTTGTAGCCACATACGAAGATAAACGCTCCCGGCCCAAATTATCGCTTACAGCCTCATTTTGTAGATTCCGCCTATTGTGCCTATACATTTTTTGAACCCAAGCTATGCCCCTGAATGTTACAGCGCTCTGAGAGCAAAACACAATTCTAGAATATGTAGTATTATTTGGCTTAAGTCTAACAATAGGTTGATAAATAGGGACCCGGCTGCAGCCACGCAAATTAAGTATTGATATCACAGTACCATACAATGCATGTTGAACTAATGTGTGCATAGACGGTTATAAACGCATATAGATCTATAGGCCTACGATTGTATACAGATTAAATCATCTCTAATTATATTCCTGATTGTTACCTAGAATCAAGACACAAGTATCATTAATGTACATACGAAAATTTGCGTAAATAAGGCTAGTTAATTTATGTTCTTGATGCATGGGTTCTACATAATCGTGTAAGGGAGTTAACCGTTCTCACACATAAATGGCGATCAAACAATAGTTATCTCCCTTATTAAATCACAGCTGCGACAAAAAACCAAAATCCTCGCAGCAGTTACTACCCTTTTCCAAGTACAGTCTCCTATTTCAACAAGGGAGACCACTCTGCGTTGGAGATTGAAAAAAAAACGGTTGACGAAAAAAAAAACAGCCAACCCCACTAAATTGACGTTGACATAAAGGTTATAGAATAAGAAAATGAAATAATAATAACAATAAGAGAAGACGAAATATATGTAACCATAAGCTGAATTTTTATATTTTACATTGTATTATTTTAAATAAACGCGCCACAAAATGTCAGAGCTGCAGTAAAGAAAAAGTGTGTCATACATTTTCGCGACTTCAGACGACACGCCGGTCCACGTCTAGAAGGTTCCAGGCGAATCCTGACACAGGTAATTGATGAAAATTGAAAATATGCAACAATGGGTCACAGAAACTCAATATGATGAACGATAGTCGATCGACCATATTGTCTTATTTGGGCATTTGTGAGATTTTTGCAAACCACGTTTTTCTACTTTTTGATAAGAAAATAATAAAAATGTTTAAATGGATTTACAAGTCTGTTGTGTTGAATAAAAGTTCCCAGTCATGATAAAATTTTGAAAAAAATCCTGCCTTCCTATCAGAAAGTTATAGCTACCATGCCCAGAAGTATAGTGCATAGTGTGCGGGGCATGAATGATAACCTATTGCCTCTGTATCATTGTTTTGTGTTATGTGAGTCTGAATTTTGTAGAACTTTTACAAGGGCATATGCAATGGGACGGCAGACGCGGCAACAGTGGCTCCAATATTTTGGCTAGTCGTTGTTATGTAAGTGACAATATATGCTTTGTTGCCCTAAGGTCTGTCTATCGAGGTCCATCTGTGTTTTCAAGTCTGATCTCAAGTTGCCAACAGTGATGCATCGAGTTGCATGGATAGGTGTCATAAATAGGGGCACCTAGTAAGTTAACTTACACCCCGTTAATTGTTTGATGGTCCTGTACATGCTGCTATTGCTCTGTCGGTGTTTTGATAGCATTTACGATTGTTTTGATCATATAATTGATTGACTTTATAATACAATGGTAAGGAATCCATTAAATTTATTGACTCAAAGTTGGTGTGAAAAAATAATATGATAAATCAACTGAAAGTGGTTATAGTCATTTATTATTTGATCTGACAATGTTCATAGATGTATGTTTCTTAATGTTATAATTAGTATTCCTAATCAACCAAGAAATGTCTCTTTTCCTAAGCGTACATTTGGAAAAACAAAGCCAGAACAACATTAATTCCTATCTACTTTGTTTGATACATTTAAAAGGCACCATTATGATGTCAGTGGTTCTTTTTTGTTATTATTTCAGAGTGTAAATTGGTAAATTATTATTAACATTAAAATATACCGGCATGTGAATAAAATGGTGGTATGATAGTAAAAAAAATCATAATGTCTTATTGTATTTTGGGGGGAATAATCAGCATGACTGTCTATTTTTTGTTGATCCAATATTTGAATGTTAGCTACGCCCCTGTTTTATAAGCTCTCTCTGTGTCAAAACTGCATTTACTGTATATGTGGACCAGGACTATGTCCACTTACCTGGCCTAACCATATTTGATTTTTGAGATGTGTCAAAATTTAGGATTATTTTTTATATATTGATAATTTTTTTCTATAGAAATATATGTTGAACTTTGGTGTGGTCTTGTGCTGTGTGGGAAACCAGTTAACCTGGAGGGATCCAACCTGTCTGGTATGCTAACGCAACTCAAATGTGCCTGCACAGGATCAAACCTACCGGTAGGTCACATATGAGAAGTGTGTGTACTATTTTCCACTGCATTAGCTGGACAGCACAGTTTTGTTGTAAAGATAATATAAAGAGCCTTTATACCATATAAGCAATGCTTGTTTGGCATGTGTTCACTGATTCTCAGAACATTTGTAATTTATTATTAATAAGAAATTACCATATAAAGAATGGTTTATGAGATCTTCTTGAGTTAGTGTGATTTTTTCAGTGAATTGTTTTCACACCTTTGGGAATAGGTCATGTTCCCATCAAATTGCATTACCAACCCGTGCGGCTGCAGTGTTTTTTTCCACCTTTGGGGGAAAGGTGGCGGGGCCCTTCAGATGGGGAATTTTGGGGGAAAGGTGGTGGGGCCCTTTAGATGGGGAATTTTGGGGAAAGGTGGCGGGGCCCTTCAGATGGGGAATTTTGGGGGAAA
The DNA here is from genome assembly GCA_027627225.1 of Congeria kusceri. NCBI lineage: Eukaryota > Metazoa > Mollusca > Bivalvia > Myida > Dreissenidae > Congeria > Congeria kusceri. The sequence goes on from CM051040.1 coordinate 17,612,459, forward strand.
GGTGGCGGGGCCCTTCATATGGGGAATTTTGGGGGAAAGGTGGCAGGGCCCTTCAGATGGGGACTTTTACAGCTAAGGGGGATTAATTAAGAAAAGCATTATTAGTAAATTTACATGTTTATATTCTAGTTTGTTATAAAACATTAATTAATCAATTGTTTTGCTACCAATGATAACTTAGATTTTGCTTTAACTTGGTTTGATGAAAAATTGAGGATATTTTATGAAAATTCCTCTATCTTAGTCAATTTTGTGTCAGATTTGTTTTTTCAAAATAAAGCTTACATTCTGAGGGGAATTTTAAGGTAAATATAGGGGTAAAATATATACTTTTTAAGCAGGGGAATGGGGCCGAATTTCAGCCCCAAATTGGCCATAAAAAAACACTCGACTGAAATCATTTTTGTAATAAGTATTAAAAACACAATTTCTTGTATATTTGTTGGAACAGCGTAACCTTTAAATATCATGAGTGTTGCTTTACATCTTCAATATTAATTCAGAAAAAATATGGAAATCATTAGAATCCCACAATTTTTCAAAAACCTTTAAATAATTGTGTGGTTAGTTGGCAGAATTACAACTGTTTCATTGTTATGTTTTAACGTTTATAGATTTTTAAACATGTAATGTAATGTGATGACATTTACATTTATTTGAAATATTTGTGTTAACATAATTTGATACTAAACTACTGTTGTTGTGAAAATACTTTTGAAACTGTGTTCACAGTTTTTCATTCATACTCAGGTCAGTGGCAGTTGGGCCTAAAAGTTTCAATACCCTAAGGACATTGGCATTTCCACTGTGCAAAGTTCATATCGCAGGCCAAGGTTGTACTACCTACATCGTACCTGTCGTACCTGGCGGAAATGCAACATGACATTGTTTAGCAAACATTTGTTTATCATATCTTGTACATTATGATTGAACTTTCCTTGGCATGCAAATTTAGATAAGTAGTAAGGAAAACAATTCTGTTTTCTTAAGAATATTTAGTTTCGGAGCAATGACTATACTGTTATAGCAGATATAATGAGTCGGTCAGGCCCCCCCAAAAAATAGTCCAGTTTTTGGTCTTCCGACCGACCCTTTACTTTTGCTGCCTACCCTACATATTTTTGGTCCAAAAATAATAAAGACTGAAAAAGACTTACCGTGTACAACACAAACCATTCTCCCATCATAAAAAAAACAACAACAAAAAACATACCTACTGACCCTTATTTTTTAGGGCAGGAGACCAGAAACGGAACTCTTTTTTTGGCCTTATAGCAGATATAATGAGTCGGTCAGTGATATTTGTCCGTCTTTGACTGTACAAGGATCCATTTCCAATCTCATTAACGTCATTAAGCATATTGTTCGCAATTGCATTGCAAAACTTAACAATTCTGTAATGACAATTCTGGAATACTAAGATGCGTAGCTGTCAATCAGTGCATGACATGCGTGTTAATTGATTGAAACTATTATAATACTGATTTGAACCAAAATGAAATTAATTTAATTAACAAAATATTCAGCATAAATAATTTAACTTAATGAGCACGATTTAACAACACGAAAAATCTCAGTGAACCATTCTCAGCTCTGTTAAAATAATCGCTGTCAACATATAGTATTTCAATAGTCAGTATTTTGTCATGCAGTATTTGTGTTATAATATTGTTTTTGTTTTAGTATTTTCTCATACAGTGTTTGTGCTACATCATTATATTTTTGTATCGGTGTCTTGCCCATCAGAGTTTTCTTAAAAATGCTCCCCAAGCCCTTAAATCTGTCCTCCCATATTTGCTTTGATTCACTGATAATTGTATACATGTTGTTGTTGATTCTATTAAATATTACATGCAAGCAATGTCTTGAATGAAGAAATGTTGGGGAATACGCTGCTCTGAAATCTCATTTTACAAGATCCATTGTGTGCTATATTTCCTCCTGATATACTGTTGTTATTGTTGCTTGCAACAGATTACATTTTATATGAGCCGTGCCGTGGGAAAACCGGACTTGATGCATGTGCATAAAGTGTCATCTCGAATTAGCCAGCGCAGTCCGCACAGTCTAATTTGGGACTGCACTTCCTTGAAACAGAATACCTTAAAAGCGGAAAGTGCTATCCCGGATCAGCCTTTGCGGACTGCACAGACTGATCCAGGATGATACATTCTGCACTTGCATTAAGCCCCGTTTTTCCCACTACATGCCTCATATGTAACGATACGTCTCTAATTAGAACACATTAGTAATAAATTTCAGCCTCTTGAGGGAAGCGGCAACAATTAGTACAACAACAAAATAATTTAATGGATAATGTTCTGGCCAATTTGACACTAAAAGCATACACTTGCCAACGAAAACGTCAGTAGATTTTCAATTTTCTTCAGAGATGTAAACTAATTGATAATGATTGCATCCTAGTTTTGCATTTTCCAATGCCAAGGCGATTCATTAGGAGACAATTTTCTTTGAAAGGTGCCAATTAGAAGAAGAGGACCCTTCAGCCATGATTTTATATCTTGCATTGACTATCCTTGAAATGCTATCTGAGCAATGCCCTCAGAACATTGCTAGTTTACAGAAATGAAATTTGAAGAGCAGAAGTTTGCACCAGACACACATGCAATTAATTATTATGTTCTCATGGTGAGCTTTTGTGATCGCCTTTTGTCAGTTGTCCGTCGTGCGTCGTCATCATTTACCTTGTGAGTACACTAGAGGCCACATTTATTGGCCAATCTTCATGAAACTTGGTCAGAAAATTTGTCTTAATGATATATCAGCCAAGTTCGAAACTGGGTCATGTGGGGTCAAAAACTAGGTCACTATGTCAAATTGAAGAAAAAGCTTGTGAACACTCTAGAAGTCACATTTTTTGCCCAATCAACATGATACTTGCTCAGAACATTTGTTCTAATGATATCTCGGCCGAGTTAAAAAAATGATTCCGCTCCGTTGAAAAACATGGCTGCCAGGGGGGAGCGGCAGTTTTCCTTACATGGCTATAGGAAAATCTTGTGAACACTCTAGAAGTCACATTGTTTGCCCAATCAACATGCAACTTGCTCAGATTCTTTGCTCTTATGATATCTTGGCCAAGTTCGAAAATGGTTCCGGTCCGTTGAAAAACATGGCCGCAAGGGGACGGGGGGCAGTTTTCCTTATATGGCTATAGAAAAAGCTTGTGAACACTCTAAAAGTCACATTTTTTGCCCAATTATCATGAAACTTGCTGAGAACTTTTGTTCTTATGATATCTTGGCCCAGCTCGAAAATGGTTCCGGTCTGTCAATAAACATGGCCGCCGGATGGGGGGGGGGCAGTTTTCCTATTTGGGCTATAGAAAAAGCTTGTGAATACTCTGGAAGTCACATTTTTTGCCCAATCAACATGAAACTCGCTCAGAACATTTGTTTATATGATATCTTGGCCGAGGAAGACAATGGTTCTGGTCCGTCAAAAAACATGGCCGTCGGGGTCCGGTCCGTTGAAAAACATGGCCGCCAGGGGAGGGGAGGGGGTTTTGTTTTCCTTATATAGATATATATTGAAAATGTTAAAAAGCTTGTGAACACTCTAGAGACCACATTTGTATCCCAGTCATCATGAAACTTTCTCAGAACATTTGTCGCCATGATATCTCGAACAAGTTCGAACCCAGGTCAATTGTGGAAAAATACTAGGTCACCAGGCCAAATTGAAAAAAAACAAGCTTGTGAACAATATAGAGGCCACATTTTTAGCCGAACCTTCAGGTAACTCGCTCAGAACAGTTTAATTCCTTAGCCCCTCAGGTGAGCAACCTAGGGCATTATGGCCCTCTTGTTTTTCTTCATGTGTGTTCTACAAACCTAAAACATATTTCAAACATTTCAAACCTGATGGAGGTTCAGCACAAAACCAGCATATATCTTCAAATCTTTGACAGGAATTTAAATAATTATATTCAATAATGAATCATTATTGACTAGCAGGCGCGTAGCGCCGCATACTCGTTTACTCGTTCGAGATAAACATTGAAATTAAAATCTCAAAACCACAATGCAATTTACTTCGAAAAATGAAATAAAAATCAGTGCCAAAGGGGGGTTAGGGGTAAACAATACTCTCATAAATCCAGACACTGGCGTTTATTTTAATTTTTGCCAGTCCGTGTTCTTAGTTTAACAACAAACTTGCGCCTCTTTTTTTTTGTGCAAACCGTTTGTTCTTTTCTGTGCGTAATGTATTCTTTCCCTTGTCTCGCTAAACGCCATGGTTTGCATCGTGTTAATAAGTCGTCTACCAGCGATCCAGCCCCGGCCACACTGTCACGATTTTGGCTACGATAGACCACGATTGGTCGTGGACGTGTTAATCGTGATGAGTCGGGATGCACAGTGTCCCGATTGTGTCTTCCTACGTATACCTACAGTTGTTGTAGGAATAAACTACGAATATCAATGACACTTGTAGGTTTCTGCAGCCGATTCACCATGGTTTTGCCAAGACATGATGCGATCTATTACGATTGTAATACGCTAGCGTCACGTAAACGCTACGGTAACAGACGATTGCAATCGATTGTTAACGTTTCTCCTAAGATTGTAGTAAGATTCATCACGATAAACCTGCGGCAGCCAATAATTCTCACGTTTCACTACGCTTCAAGGCGATTTGGACATCACGGTGCCTTGTACAGAATCGTGACACCTCGGTAGGCAAACGTAGTGAGCCCGTAGTAACATCGCGATAAACCGTACAGGCAACGCGACCCAATCGTCGCCTATTCGTGGTCCATCGTGTATGTTTCAGGTAAACGCTACGGTAACACACGATTACAGGCGATTGTTAACGTTTCTCCTAAGATTGTAGTAAGATTAAAGAAGGTTCATCACGATAAACCTAAGAGCAGCCAATAATTCTCACGCTTCATTACGCTTCAAGGCATCACGATGCCTCCTGCATAATCGTGACACCAACGTAGGCAAACGTGTTGAGTGCGTAATAACATCGCGCTAAACCGTACAGGCAACCCAATCGTCGCGTTGTCGTGGTCCATCGTGTATATTCTTGAGTAGTCATGATAGTTGTCAGTAAAGATCCTATTGGAATCGTAACAGAATCGTAGGGCAAGCGTATAAAATGTACCATAACGTTTTACAGTCTTTTAATATATATGTCATAAAATCGGTCACAATTAATCACGATTACACACAAAAGGCCACGAATGCCTCTACGATGGCTGTAAGAATAAGCCAGATTGAGATACGATGGCACTAGGATTGTGCTACGTTTTGGAAAAATCGTGGCGGCGCTACGATAAGCCACGATTGTTTTGAACATGTACAAACTTGTCATAGCGCTTCCCGATCTACAAGGATCCGCCAGCATTCTTCAAGATTCATACAGATGCCAGTACGTATGTATTCACGCTTTACCAAGATTTTGTTAATCGTGGGCAATCGTAGCAAAATTCGTGACAGTGTGACCGGGGCTTTACCCGGACGTTTTCTTCGATTTATGTACACAAATCAAGGTTGGCATCTTCAAGATGAAAATCGTTACATCTAAGTGGGGTCTGGCACATGCTTACGCCTTCCCAAATAGGTATTATGAAACCGTGAACCTAAAAAAAACCTCCGAATATTGTTTATTTGAAATCAATGTCTTTCACAAACATTTGATTATGTCTACAACTTTAATAAATGGTTAAAATGTAAATGCAAAATTGGTTAGTTAGTTATGATGCTATTACACATGGAATTATTACCTCAATATAAATTGAGATGATTGAATTTTAACAATACAGCAGACAGGCTCAATGATTTATGATATCCATCCAATTACAGACTGGGTCTAAGTATACTTATCAAAAAGAGGAAAAAACATCAAGCAAAACAACATACATTCCTTAAATGTGCATACTTGTATTTCCTAATGGATCGGTCCCAAATAAATATCAGTTTTAAAATGGTCATTTTTAATTATTTGCTGCTTAATTAATTATGCTACTAAAACTAGTGAAGTTTTGTCATAATTTGGTAGCAAACCAGAGGGTGTCACCCCCATCCCCTTTGCGTGTGGAATACTGCCTAATTTTAGGGTCTGAGTACTGAATACTGCGTAAAACTGAATTTGTGTACTGAAAACTAAATGTTTGTTTTCGCTCACAGCGTAATGAACCCCATTTGCGTACTGAATACTGAGTGTCTCTCCGGCGTCTTCTCAACATTTACCTCGAAAAAGAAATACATTCGAATATGGTGGTAGACATCTTTGCAAGACGAATGGAAAGGCCACTTGCTTTGATTTTTAAGGTGTAACTTTGTCGAAATTGATGACATATAAACTGCAAATTTTACAAAGATATGCTATAAAACTAACAACATCAGTTAGTGTTGTTTAATAACTAAGCGCCAGCCAATACACATATTTGAAGAGCAACTCCTATGAAAGTGACGGTCCAAACTTGTCATAGAATATAATGGTCTAAATGTCAGGAATAGCGTTTTTAGTGGGACATAGAATTTTAACTTTCTGGAGCTTCTGGGGGCCTCCGGCCCCCTGACCCCCTAGCCAACGCTTTGCCCTGGACCCACTGGGGGTCCTAGCGGCCCCCTGGATCCCAGCTTACTTTGTTTTATTTTTATATTTCGAGTAACAACGAATTTGGCCGCGCTACGCCTCTGGCTAGTCTTGTCTTGGACTGATTAAATGCTCCTTTCTTTATTGATTTGACGAACTTATAGAGTACAAATATATTTTGTTACCAAATAAAATATCTTTGGATGAAAACAATTGTAAATTTGCAGGAAATTATAATAATGATCAAAAGGTTTTAATCTTTTAAAATTGATGTTATAGATGAGTGTTGCATAATATGGCAGCGGCGTGAAACGGTGACCAGACACATATTTTGATCCGGGTTTGCTCAATAGTCTCAGTTTTATATTGGCTAGCTCTTTAGCAATAATACAAGAATTTGAGCTTGCTTGGACAAACTGCACAATGACTGTCATGCCCGCCCCCCCCCCCCCCAAAAAAACAAAAACAACAACAACCAAAAAACGGTTGACATATTCAAAAAATTAAATCTGTTAAACACATGAATATTTTTTGAAAATTAAAACGGATAACATAAAGATGTTGAAAAACTACATTTCAAATGTATTTCTTTTTTATTGACATGGAAAATAGCACCGACATGTTGATTTCTACAGGATTCCTGACAGGAAGGGGAATGGGTGATACTTTTTCCAACGTCCATTATAGTAATTCGCCATGTGGTGGTCTCTACTTTATCTCCATAATCGCAGTGCTCTGCGTATTGTAAGAACATGCTTTGACCATCGCTTTGTTTCTAAAAGTAGAAAATTCTGTGTTCATAAAGCCCACAAATTCTTGTTTCTTAAAATTGTCATACCAGTACTAAAACCTGGCGATCGTTTATCATCTGCTTAGTCTAATTCTTAGAGTTTATGCATAGAACCACTGATTTTCTCTCCTATAAGCGCATTAATGAGTATCACATTAGCATGAGAGTAGTAATTCCTCTTTCAGGGAAGATATTTATCTTGCTTCCATAATTAAACTGACATTTTGAGATCGCATGTGACTTTATTGAGAGTTAATGCATGTGCTAAGTTTAGGTTACTAAAATTTAATTAACAGGCATGAATGAATTAAACAGATCTGTGATTTCTTCAATTGCAATGTGCATGCAGGGGTTTTAGAAATCTCTACTTATTAGTAGGGAAAAACTGTGTAGGATGAACTGTTTCTGAGATAAAATTCCTTTACTGTCACATGATGCCCATTCATGCAAAACACTTCGTGAAACTTGCAAAAAAAATCGTGATGCATGCAAAATTTTTAGACTGTTGGGGTACGTGCACCCATAAAAAATGTCTGGTCCAAATCTTGATTCAATTTTCGGGGCCGACAATTTATGTAGTCAGAATATTTATTTGACGGATATTAATACAAATCGGCCGTGGATCCCGATTTGTTAAGCATATATGTTTATTTTCCCATCAGGCTTATTGAGACACTTTCGAGTCCGTTTCCTGGGTAGAACCAGTACTTGGTGTCTTTGGGGGAAATCTTGAGTATGCTCCCAAAGTGGGGATCGAACTTGGGACCTCCCGATCGCTAGGCGGACACCATATCCACTACGCCACCAAGTTGTCAAACCGCTGTTTGATGTTAATTACCTGTATAATTTTTATAGTTGAAATATTTTATTTATAGATGATACACATGAGCGAATTATATGTATTTGTTTGTGGAGCAAAAATAATATTGTGTATACATGTAGGTAAATTTAACATAGGTATATACAAAAACCAAGAAGTTATTTAGTTGTACCCATATTTTGTATGTGTAACCACATTTTTTAAAGGCATTGGGTACATGTACCCCCAATTTTGAAAGTTAGTGGGCATGCTGTGTCAACATTGCAGTCTTTACCAAGCCACCTGCCCATTCGGGCTGATACCAGGCAGAATTTGAACTTGCCTGAAATGATATTTACTTGTCCCATAACAACATTATTCCAGACACAAGACATATAGCTTGGTTTAACAATAAGATCTGGAACTAAAATTACAGTGTTAAAAATATTGCATTTGAAAGGAGTAAGGGCCGATTTTGGCCTCATTTTGAAAATTAACGAAATTTGTATTGCTGAATAGGCCATTTTTTCAATTTTAAGGATGTAATATTTTAAAAATCTTACAACCACACATATGTTTACGCTACAACGTCAAAAACGACTACTGTATAAGCGTTCTGACGTAATTTGACGTTACTTTTGGAGTTTACGTCGTGGTGTATTTTTTGGCGTGCCGTTGATGCTTACTACTCGACTAATTACAAACACACGTCCAACAGATTCAACTAATGTTTAGAGATACAGATTATGAAAATGTATTGAATGTAAAAATAACGATTTTGTATTTGTCAGAGAGTAAATTAAAGCAATCATTTTGACTTTTCAAATCTTCTCAACGTACACAATCAATTTCGATCTATTTCTATTAACATTAATTCTTTCCGAACGGTTACTACAGTTCAGCTAACAGCTAACACATCTAACCTGTTTCAATCATCACAACCTGTTTCACGCATGACTAGTTCGTGGCGTCGGTCATGTGACAGGCGCAAGTAACCGCGCATTTGCCACTTGACCGCCAGAACATAAACACCTTTATATCTTTGATATATTGTTCTGCGTCATTATTACAGGTTAGTGATAGATTATTTTATTATCTTTAGCTTTGTATTGTTATAATTTATTATTACCTGCAACGTATTAAATAATATTAGGTTATTTATTGTATTGTAATATTGTAATATTGCCATATTGTTATAATTCTTATCATTATTGTAAGTGTTGTTTTATAAATATTATTATTATTAATGTAAGGCATTTGCCACTTGACCGCCAGAACATAAACACCTTTATATCTTTGATATATTGTTCTGCGTCATTATTACAGTCCCTTCCCACGAACCATATAAAATATTTGCCGAGAGCTACGTCGACATATTGTTGCATGTTGCAAAGTCAATGATTTGCAATATTACACTGAAAGTTCAGCCTTTTCCGACAATCCCGCATTTTAGAAAAAAAAGTTGTTTTTTTTACAACTCGGATCATTTTAAAGCAGGCAAGGATATAATATTTAATAAAATGTTAGTTGAACTCTTACGTATGGAAATTTTAACATGCGTACGTCACATTCAAGAAAAGAACAACACATGACGCAGTATCAGACTTAGAAGCGGGCGTAGCGAGTGGGTCGGCTTTGCGATAAAAACTCTTAATTTTGATAGTGTTATTTTTATAGTTAGATTAAACTGTTAATCTAGTTTATTAAGTGTTTAAAACTGAATTAGTCCGGTATTAATTTTTAAAGTAGACATTGTTCTGCTCAAATCCTATTGCGCGGTAATGGACATGACCAGACCTTCGTATTGTATAATTTACATCTACACTGTATTCAGTACGAATAAGCAAAGATACCACATTTTAGTATATATTAATATAAATTTACTATCAGTATATTAAAACTATACTTTTTCATTTCAAAACGAAACTATTTTAAATATATTAAATTTAGTAGCGCAGAGAACTGAGATATCCTTACTTTAAAAAAATTAATCGAAATTGAATGATGGTGAAAAACGTGAATAGTTGTGCGTGTGAAAATTAAACATTTTTATGATATACAGAAAATCTACTTTTTACGTTTAAGAACGATATGCCTATTCTGTCAGGGAATGAACAATCGAAGAAAATATGCTGCAACGATGCTACACTTCATGAAAGCTTGTCAGTAAGTTTCATTACCGCATTCATGGTATTAGAGTAACACGACCCGCATATATACCTATCCACGAATAGTTTAAATTCCTTCCCAAATATTGTAGAGGAATAATTTCCATTCATTAATATCACAAACATAAACACAAGTTTATTTGATTATCACAAACAATACCATGTGCTCCGTTTGTGAAATAGTTTAATTGCTAAACGTGATATCCAGTTGCAAAAGATTGGATAAAATTGAACAATAATTTGATTATGATAGACATTTGTGGAAGCGTCCATTATATGTGAGACGGAACAATGCTTTCTGTATGTTTATCACTTGCACCACGTGCTTAACATCAGTAAGCGTCGTAGTCTACATTGGATAGATATAGAGCATTATTGAGCATTGAAACTTGACCATGCTCTCAATTAATCTTTTTCCCGACGAAGGTAAAACACATAAACAAAATGACAACTCACTGGTACAGTAAATCTTAGTATATTTACACTACTATCGATATGAATAAATGGCTCGGGCGCAGGGGCGATCCAGGATTTCGGGTTAGGGGGGCGTAAACTTTTGATTGTGCAGTTATAACCCCATGATGTCTATGGGTCTGCAGTGATCAGCTACAGATCTGTATCAAAGATATATAATAAATCTTTGCATATCATCATCATCATCATCATCGCCATCATCAAATGCACTTGTTTTGGCATATTATGTTCGAAAGACATGTTGGTTCAACTGTATGTCATGCACCTGTTTTGATGGAAAATTGCCCTTGTTTGATGTGCCTGACCACTAAATACGTATTTGACATTCAATGTTATATATGTCTTGAATATCTTTCAACTTGTAAAATCAGTAGCTGACTACATTCAAACGCACACACATCGAAAATTATTTGCATTAATCATTTACCGAAGTTTCTCTTTTTTAAATGAATGTTTTAAGTAACTTACTGTACTTACACGTACACACTCATGCTCATCAATTGTCTGCAAATGTGCTTTACACTGTGCTTTTGTTCATCGAAACGAACTAACGGACAGACAGACGAACATGCTTTTTTAATGAAATATGAAAGATACTCGTATTGTTGCGTATGATCTGACAACATAAGTTTGTTATTCGTTGCTCCGTAGCCGATTTTAAACACAGTTTGCCACATGTCGAGAACTTTGACCATCCTTCCTAGTTAATTGTTTGGTTTTCTTTATTTTTGTGTTGCCTGAAAAGGCGACGTATCTATAGGTGTAACTTTTTGCGGTGTCGGCGGTGGCATTGTTTGCGGTGGCGTAAATATAAAAATCAATATATCAAGAACAAATCAGAATAGTATTATTAAAAGTATAATTATACTTTCGGAGGCAGAAAACTAGCATGTCGCTTGTTCTTTTTCCGTCCGTTCACTGCACGATTCATCGTGAATGCGGTCACGGACACGGATAAATCAGACAACGCGAAACATGTCAGACAGCCAGACATAGACGTCTTACAAAATGTATAACACACCTAAGTTATATATAGTACCAGTATGCTAGGTTAACTTTTGTTTACTAAATAAAGGACTTATGACTTTACAATTAGCTGCATAGCCTACATCATTCAATTAATTATTTAACAGTGTATTTATCATGAAAATAACATTTGGTCTATACGAATGATACTAATTGTGGTGACAGCTGATTTAGAGGTTTTTGCGAAGTTTGATATATGAACACGAATGCGGGCTAAAAAACTAACTTTAGAATGTAACCTACATTTCGAGCAGTGCTAGACAGTTATGTTTAAAATGAAAGCGAGGTATTTGGATTGATTTTTATATCGATCAGGATCTAAATAAAATTTAGAAAATTTTTAGAATAGTGGAAGATACTGTTGGATTTCCCGACCAAATATTCAGAAATCAAGTGCATTTTTTATTCGTACAATATCAACTTCTGAGAATTCTGATTGGGTAGGTTCAATCTAAAAAAAGTATTTTAAATATAAATCTTAACATAATAAAGTTTATATAGATCTATATATTTGTATCCCCCCCCCCACCATCAATGAGGTGGGGCATATTGTGTTGGCCCTATCCGATACTGTTCTGTTCGCGCTACGCCACTACAGTAATCATAGGTATGCTATGTGACGTAATGGAATCGTCATAATTTTTTTTAAATAACTTCTGACGTAGTTCAGAAAGAATCTTCACTCTTGAAAATACAAACACGATTCAATGTGTTAGAAATCATGAAAAAATGTTTTCCACGGAAGTGTAAGCAAGAGAGTATTCTAAATCTAAAGAAAATTATGGAGTATAATGCCTACTGTACGGTATGTACAAATGTGTCCTGGTTTAAATACGTTGTATTTCTAGCAACATCGTGAAGAATGGAATGTGGTAGTGCTGGTAAATACCGTATTTGGGGCTAGGAAAATCACATCATTGGAAAGAGTGTCAAACTAGTATAGTGTATTATGATTATTTTCAAATCGAACATAAGTTGATCTAATGCATGTTGGATTATTGATATATCAAATCAGGTAATATTTGTTATTTGCTATTAGATCTAATGCATGTAGGAAGTATTTACCTTGAAATATAAGCCGATAATGCTAAAAATGGTAGATTTATCTGCTTGCAATGTTCTTAATTGTTTTATTTAGTAGTAATAACAAAAACTGAACGACACGGTTGAATGCGTGTTAACAGCCGTGTTCTGTTGGATGACTGGTGTTAAGTGCATTAACAAAAGATGGTAAACTGCAAGTTCAGCGACATCATTGAGCCACGAATGACAAGTTGCTTACTAATCAATTAAGAATTTTACTTAAAAGCCAATTTCCCAGAATGTCTAAATTTAGTCCAGTCATATTAGCCTATAATTTACCCAAACCCAAAACAAATTCCTTCACGAGTTATAAATGTATTTCCAACACATATTACATCCCAACAGTACTATACTAAAAGTCCTCAAAGAAATATTTAGGGGAAATAGGAAAAAAACGCAGTGGTTTGATAGCACTATATTTTCGATTAAAACGTTTTTATTTATACACGTATATTATTACATTATGAGAAAATCAAGTGGAATCAAGTGTTTTTAACAACATATCATCACAAAATGAGCTATATATACTAGTCAATGCATAAGGAAATTTAATAGCACATTCGATCCCAAAAATATTGAATGTATTAGTTGGTAAAATGACTTTCCCAACCCACACAGAAAGGAAATTTTTTTTTTTTTTTTTTTTTTTTTTTTTTTTTTTTTTTTTTTTTTTTTTGATCCGATTCTTTATTTACCTCGTCCATAGGTATGTGCAGGTCGAGGTCATCCTGCTCCATACCTTACAATGTTTGATGTTAGTAGACAGACAGTTTAAATACAATAAAAGTTAGTGTATAATAATATTTGTTGAGTTGTCTTTAACATCTTTATAGATTACTGATAATGTTATAGAAGAGGCAAAATAAATATGTTTATATGAATGCATGTACAACAAAATAGCAAAAAACACTCACTTTCGGCATACATACAAACACAAATATGAAAGAAAGAAGAAAGGAAATAAAAAAAACAAAAAACAAAAAAAAAAACAGAGAATCGTGTTTGGACTTCTGACAATATAATCTTGAAATCATTGCGAGACATACAGCAAAATGGTATCGGGTAAGTATTAGAACAATAAAAAACTAGTATAATTATGATATTGGATACACTACACTACTTCATCGTGGATTGGATTGGCAAGTAGCTGTACAATTGCCCATTTTTGCTTTTCTTTTTCTTGACATTTGCCATTGTTTTGAATGTCCCATGATAATCGTAAACTTTTACTTAGTCCTAGTATAGTGGGTGGGACCCTTTTTTTCTTACACATAAATATATATTTTTTCAATTCTAAGATAAAAATATTTATTTCACTCATGGTTTCATTTGTACTGCCAAGTATCATAGTTTGACAACAAATTTCAGAATATTTGTGCATATTATGTGACCTTAAAAATTGAATAACATAATTGACAACAATTTGTGTAAAGTAGCAGTCCCAGAATAAATGTATAATAGTTTCTTCATGTTCTTTGCAAAAAGTACATAAATTATCCTGTGCAATATTCATTTTATACAGTAAAGATTTAGTTCCTAGGATTCTGTGCACAATTCTTGTCTGAAACCACTGGGTGTATGTATCTCTGGAAATGTTAAAAACAAGTCTATGTACTTTTTTCCATTCAATGTTATTGAAAGATATATTCCATTTCGATTGGCAAGTTGGTATATCGGTGTTGGAGGTAAACGTTTTATATACAATTTTGTTTTGGTTTTGCATCAAGACTATATTATTTAAATAAAAAGATGTAAATGCACATTCTATATCTGGCTTTTTTAGAACATCAAAGCCTGACATTTTTATAAAGTTCTTCACTGTTCTAATTAAGCCTTCATAAAATAGAAAATTAATTTGTATACCAATGTAAGATTCTAACAAATCCTTACTCACAAATAGTCCAGATGAGCTTACTATATCTCTAACATACCTAACTCCTCTATCATACATATGTTTATTATAAATACTATTCAGACCTATTTTAAAGTTGTGGTTATAAAATAAAGGCATATTTAATATATCTTCATGCCTACTAACAACTTGTTTATTGATATATGCAATATAACATGTAAGTACATCTTTCCAAAAACAATTTTTTAATGTTTTTACTATTTTTTCAGCATAATCTTTTCCCACATTCGTCAATTTTTTAACATCAAACAATGAATAAACCAGTAGGAAACATTTTCCAGTACACAATACAATTTTCCTTAACCATGTCATTTTCATTGTTTTTTCAAAGGCATAGACATCTATCATAGAAATACCTCCATCATCATAAGATTTAATAGCCACTTTATGTTTAATTTTAGCAGGCCCATTCCAGACATAATTATGACAGATGTTATTTATCTGTTTTAGTATTATTTCTCCTGGATTAGGGAGGGTAATAAATAGGTGCGTCAACAAGGGGAGTAATAATGATTTGATAACAGTTATCTTTCCCAGGGGTGTTAAGTGTCTTCTACTCCAAAAATTTATGACATTTTGTAGTTTTTCTATTTTACTGGAGAAATTCATGTCTATCATTGTATTCAAGTCAACATGAAATATAATTCCTAGAACTCTGAAAGTTGTCGTCCCCCAGACTAGTTTATACTTAGTTTTTATTGAATGTGTACTGTACTTTTTACAGCCAATCCATATTAGGTTTGTTTTGTCATAATTTATTTTTAATCCAGAACATGAAGCAAAGTCTTGTAACAGATCAAGAGTTGCATTTAAGGAATTTTCCGAGCCATCTAAAAAAAGAGAAGTATCATCGGCAAACTGAGAGATTTTATATTCTATATTATCAATTTCTATTCCCTTAATTGTTTTCGAGTTCCGAATTTTAATTGCCAGTATTTCAGCGCAAAGAATAAAGATGTACGAACTTATCGGGTCTCCTTGTCGACAACCTCTTTCTATAGTAATAAAATCTGATAAGAATCCATTGATTTGAATTAAAATCATGGTGTTATACAAGAAAAGGGATATCCATTTTTTGAATGTTACTACAAAATTAAAATATTCTAGAGTTTTTTCTATGAAATCAAACTCAAGGGTATCGAATGCCTTTTCAAAGTCAATCGTCATCAATAGTCCAGGGATATCGTTATCCTCTGTATATTTCATTATGTCATACAATAGTCTAGTATTCTCTCCAATGTACCTGCCCTTAATAAATCCTGTCTGGTCTTTAGAAATCAGAGTATCAAGGACAGTTTTAAGTCTGTTGGCAATTGAGCCAGATGCAAGTTTATAAATAACATTTAAAAGTGTTAAGGGACGTAAATTTTTTAACAATTGTCTGGGTTTATTTTCTTTAGGTATACAAGTAAGTATTCCTTGTTTTTGAGTAATTGACATATAGCCAGAGGCAAAAGCATAATTAAGACTTCTAGTAACGAAATGGCCCAAATCTTTCCAGAAGACTTTAAAAAATTCTGCGGTGAAACCATCCGATCCAGGACTTTTGTCATTTTTCATATTTTTTAATGTGAATGCGATTTCATCCAGTTTGATGGGGCCTTCCAGTACTTGTGATTGTTCATTACTTAATTTTCCAGTTTGTATATCATTAAGGTCTTCATGTATATTATAATTCTCATTATGTACAGATTTTGTGTATAACATTTTATAAAATTGTGCCGCTTCTTTTAGAATATCATTTTGATTAAATATTTTTTTGCCTTCGTCATTTTCGATAAATGGAATAGTTTTACTAGTAGTATGTTGTGTTTCCAAATTACAGAAGTATTTGGAAGGTTTTTCACCATCATCAATCCATTTTGCCCTAGCTCTTATAAAAGAGCCTTTCATTTTTAAATTTCGAATATTTTCAAGTTCTTGTTGCAATAAATTTAGTTCTTCCATATTCTCGTTTGTAAGGTTTTTTTCTATAAATTCAACCGCTTTTAAGATATCACCCTCTCTTTCTTTATTCATTTTGGATTTGTAGCTTGAGTATGATATGGTTTTACCTCTGATTTCCATTAACAGAGTTTCTAAAAAAAGTTGGTCATTTATAGAAAATTGTATAAGATCATTTTCTAATGAATTTAAAGTATCAATATTGTAGACAGGTAGAGCATACTGCATCTTAATCTCTTCAATCTTAAGTTTTATACAATTTAGGTACTCTATATCATGGAGTAAAGAGTTGTTAAATTTCCATAATCCTTTTCCATGTTCTATCTTGCCAAAATTCAATTCCAAAGTTATAGGAGAATGATCAGATCTGTAGCTTGCATGTATATTAGAATTTCTAATATGCTGAATATAGCTACTAGTGACTAAGAAAAAGTCCAATCTGGCTTGCTGGACAGTGTTGGGCTTTCGCCATGTGAAATGTTTCACATCGCCATTAATAAACCTAAAAGTGTCAATTAGACTTCTATCATTGATTACGGAAGATAACAATTCCCTAGATTTTTTATTATTATTTAGTGTTTTGTAATTGACATAATCAATGTCAACATTTAGTACAAGATTAAAATCTCCACATATCATATAAGAGTCATTTCCTATTGTATCAATTACATTGAAAATGTGACTAAAAAATACAGGAGTATCTTTGTTTGGCCCATATAGTGAACACAATGTAAATCGATGTGTATCAATTGTTAAATCTAAAATCAAATAATTTCCAGTAATATCTCTTTCTATGGAATGCACCTTAGTGGGTAGTCTAGTTTTAAATAAAATACATACACCTCTTGAGTTTGAAGTGCCAAAACTAAAATAACATTCACCGTTCCATTGTGAGTAGATCTGTTTTTCCATTAAAGAAGTAAAATGACAGTCTTGTAAACAATAAATATCCGCATTTATTGTTTTTAAATAATTAAAGACATCATCCCTTTTGGCGATATCATTAAGGCCACGGCAATTGTAGGAAACAATTTTTACATTATCCATGGTCTATGTAAATGATTATCTTTTCATTTGGTATTTCATTTACATGCAAAAAGACAAGTCCGTACTTGTCACAGCTATTTGGTTGTATTACCCTGCTATACACATGTATATTAAATAACAAGCAATACATTTTATCTTTGTCCAAACAAACAACAGAACAAATAAACATTGAAACAACTACAAAAAGGATCGACCTTAATTTATAAGCACATACGCTTATTACAAAATACTCAAATGAAAAAGAAAACAATTAGACAAACAGAACAGCAACAGGTACATCATTAGTTATTGATAAAATAGACAGACATCCTTGTAGTGACATGATGGACAGACAGTTATCTTGTTAGACATAATATAGTTTCAAAAAACATTCTAGTACGACACATGGTATGCCCAATTTATGTTGTATACTTTTTGCTATTTAATCATAGCGTTATATATATCAATAGGCTATTTTTATGAAAGTTGTGGAACAAAAACAATGCTACAATGTTACTGTGTCTATAAATAACACTGGCTAAACATACTATTACATAAAAGTTACAACCTTAAATATGTAGGTAATATATGTAGGTAATTTGTAATATGTTAAGATAAAAGATATTACTAATAATAAATAGACTATTTATTGCTGCATTTATGTCATGAAAGGGGTTTATTCTATTGGCAACATACATACTAACAATAAATAGACTATTACATAAAAGTTACAACCTTAAATATGTAGGTAATATATGTAGGTAATTTGTAATATGTTAAGATAAGAGATATTACAATATAGACGTTGCAAGTAGCTTTATTGTTGTTGTTGCATTTATGTCATGAAAGACATGTTCATTTCATACCGTAAATAAATCCACATGTATATATGACATATTTGTTTAGTAATAAATATTTACGTCTTCTATCCAAGAGGAGCATTTGTTGTTGTAAAATACACGGTAATAAAAGTAATGCAGCATCTTTATACTAAGCACTTACACATAGACAAGTGTACATCCATTAAATAGAACTTCCTATTTATTATATATTCTAAGATGTATAATTTAATTTAAACATATTTGTTTTAAACAAATTATGTATAACAAGTTTTGTTTTATGAATTTCAAAGATATGAGAATTTTCAAATTTGATTATTACAGAGTAAGTTTTAGTGAACAAAAAGGACTAGGATGCTCACCGTCTGTCTTCTTATTTCTTCCCCTTCTGGTTTTGAATTCTTCTTCACATAGTGATTTATACTGTTCACATACACTGTAAGTTAATGTTACTTGCGATGGGCACGAAATTCTTCAATAACGAGGTCAATGATATCATAGAGATCGAACTTAATACGTTCTTGTTGTTTTGTTAAGGCAAACACTGATCCATTGAAGAACCAGGTAGAGTCAATGCCCTGGTGGAGATGCAGTCGGTTCATCAGTGCGGTGTTCATTGCCGTGACATCATCTACCAGTCGGTGGCCCGAGTTTCTCATCTCTTTTCGTTTCCTCATAACTATGGTTTTGTCGTTATTGTTACGCAGTTTTATCAGGACTGGTCGTATTTGTCCTTTTTTGGTGGGGATTCTATGTATTGCTACGATCTGTTCTGGTGTGATGTTTATGTCCTGTTCTTTGAATAGTTTGATGATTTTGTCTGACAGTTCTGCTACAGTTTCACTTTGATCTTCCTTCACATTCATCACTTTAATATTGTTCTTTCTTGAGTATTGCTCATTGTGGTTTGAGCGTTTGCTGGTTTCTTCATTCATTTTTATGGTGGATTTTAACTTTTCTTCCATAATTTCTAAGGCCTTTTTTTGGTCTTGTTTAATTAAGTTAAATTTGTCTAGTATTGTCTCGTTTTCAAATTCTACACATTTAATTCTATCTGTAAACTCTTTGGTTTTTTCTGAGACACTGAATGCTACTAGTTTGTCCAATTTTGTTTCCATTTCTGCTTGCAAACTTATTTTCATTTTATTTAGAAAATCTTCATTACGTTTTTCAATTTCTGCCATAATTTTAGAAACTGTGTTTGTTATGATATTTTCTACCTCATCTTTTTTCAACATATGTTTTATGTCATCACTTAGATCAGTTATTGATTGTTCCAGAGTATCTAGTTGAGCCCTTATTGCACTTACATCATTCAGGCTGTCGTTGCTGACTTCGGAATTACCCCGCTTTGGTCTGTCACCTCCTTTTGCTTGCATCTTCCCTGCCGGTTGGTATTTGGACGGTTTGGACGTATCCTTTGCACTCATGTTTATTTATTGCACAGTTATTCTCAATCTATATTTATATTCCACAAAATCTATCCTCTATCCTCTTAGACAACCAAGTTTATTTCTTGGCCTACTGACAGGGCATTTGGTATTTGGTATTTACTGTTATGCACATGCACATGCACCTGCACAATGTTATGAACACACTAGATTTTAATCCTCAATTAGGCATTTCTTCTCCAAGCAATCAGTCAGTCAATCACAACATTGTAATCCAGGCAAATCTGATAATTGATTTACAGTGTGAGAGTATATTTAGTAAATTCTATTTTTAGCCACTTTTCACACAAAGAGGAAATATATTTTATCAAATATTATCTTTTTATACTTCCATATTTTCAAACCCACTGCACTATGTCAAAGTTCATTGTATTCCACACTTTTGCAAGTAAAAAGTCACACTGTTGAATCACTATTACATGAGTATTTTGTAATAAACATCAGAGCTCAAATTTTGTGACACATCTCTTTCACAGAAAGGAAATGGTTTTATTACCACATGTATATAATTGTAATGGAAAGTAGTATTTTTCATTCACATTCATTTATAACGTACTCTCATAATAGTAACTTCAATGTATAATAAGTGCTTTACAAATTATAGTAAAATATCGTCTTACAAAGTCAAATACTAAACCGTTTACGGGTCAGATTTACCCCACCCACTCATATCGTGTATGGGACATGCATTTTACATTATGTAACGAAACTATGTACATGCTTCTTAAAACATACACATATCCTTTCATTCTCATATAGATATTATTAAATATTAAATATGATTTCTTGAACTTCTAAAATATAATAAAGAATCTACATTCAATACAACTTACATCAAGTAAATTGATAACAAGTGTATATACATGTCAATGTATAAAATGAGTCCGGATTTCTACAAATACAACTCAAACACAGGACACAAACCATTAAATATTAAACCATTGGCAATGTGGTACCATTTCATAAAAAACCATGCTCTAAACTTTACACTTTCAATTTAATTTATTGTAATACGTAATATTCTTATGTCTATTATTTCACAGAAAAATATGACACTACGTTCACATTTCTAAATCTGCTTCTGTGACCACCACATTAACGCAATCAACACCCTTACATTCGCCACATGCAGCCGTGCAGACTAAGCCATTCTTTCGACAAGAGCAGCGTTTTGTTTCGCAATTGGACTTGCAGCAACACCTTACAGTCTTCAATAGCCTTTCCGGCGCAACTGGTAGATCACATTTTGTTGGCACAAGTTGACTATCCTTACGATGCCAACCCCATTTCTCTGGGTTTAGTTTGTTTCCAATCCATGTTTGGACCTGAAGGTAAGTTCTGTAACTGTGATACTTTGCAGCAGTTGAAGTTGGAGGCAGAGCTTGCACATTTACAAACGTATTTGTAGAGTGTACTTTCTGGAGAAACTTTTGATACCGAAGATCATCAATGGTTGTACTGGTGGCACCATTGTAGAGAGATACTAACACTGCCTCTCCGTGTTTTTCCACATGCTCATGTGACGACGATTGTAAGAAAACTTCCGCATCGTTTGAATTTATTTCGTTTGAAAGTAATTTCTTCAGTGCAGCTCCCTTGCTAATACCAAACATCCTTGATGTAGTGTCACAACCGGTAATAGCATGTAGAAAAAGTAGTTGTCGAGAGCAATCGGGACCTATTATATTTTGTACATTAGTTACGTCCCAAATCTTCTTCAGATCTATCTTTTTGTCAGATCTAAAATATATGCTGTGTCTTTCTGGCTTGGAATGATACAACAAAAGAACTAAAATGTCTGTGTCTTCACCTACAACTACAACCTTCCTGTGTAGAGACTCTTCGACGGCGGTTTGCACAATGAGAAAATCTGCATCTTCATCAGAGCGTTTAGCAATGCAGCCTTTATTCGTTAAATGAATGTCAAGTAATGTCCATTAACATTTTCTTCATGTAGACACTGCTGTATGCTTGCTCTTCACCACATATGTCTTTCATTTTGTCTACAAGATCAGACACAGTTACTTGGATTTCACAATTATCTTCAAGGAAATGAACGATTTCATGAAAAGCAGCAGTTACATTTTGTCTGGAAGGCCGACCTCTTTTGACTTCAACATTCAGCTCAGATGATTCAGACTGGAATTGTTTTGGAATGTTATAACCAGACCTGAAATTTGATGAACAGGTCTGATGGTACTGTGCTTCTACAGCTGGCAAATCTTGGGCATAGTTTAGTCGCCCCAGTATCAGGCTTGCCCATTCATCTCGTCTAGTTTTACAAATGTCAGCTATGGTTTTCTGGAAATCCAGTGTGATTACTGGGTGAACATCTGGCCCGCGCTTTCCAGTGTCATATTTGGCATTCTTACCACAAAACAAACATTTGTTTTTAAAGTCAAACACTTCCTCAGTACTTTTTCTCGTCTTGGGCGATGGCGGGATGAAGGTTTGTTCAACCTGCTTGCGCTGACTGTTGGGGTGACAGAACTTCTTTCTGCACATCGAATGCACTGCCTGTCCGGGGGAGACTTCAAGGCTCTGGCCTTAAATGTAAAAACACAATTTTTTTATATTAATTATTATTTTTATTATTACTATTATTTATTATTATTATTTCAATGTGGTCTACAAGTATTAAAAACTCTGAAAACATTAATACATTAACATCACTTTATAAAGCGTAAAGCAGATGTTCATCCAGTCATCACACTGCATATTTATGTATTTTTATTTTAACAATATAGGAAAATATACTGTAGTCCCTGTTTTTAAAACACACATACCTAAATATGTATAAAAGTATAATACTATTTAAAAAGAAAATACCCAATAAAACTTATTATACTAATAAAGATCATCAAATCAACTACATATGCAATGACGTACCACTTATAGTACTGGGTAATTTAAAACTACATAATGTTAAATCAAATCATTTAAACAATTTGAATAAAAGGCATCTGTTTCAATCAAAATAAAAGAAACATATTAAGTTTTCAGTATTCAATTGTTAACTACCTCTAACTGATGCTGCTGCAATTAAGCCCGAACATCCTTTTGGTGTAAGTTTTACTGTCTCCAAATTGTTGTCCTCACCACATAGAAAACATACATGTTGAGACGTTTCCTTAGGCACTTTATCGGATTCAGCCTACAACAAAAAGAGCATAAAAATATATCATTCAACAGTTTTACTTTAAAAAATCGAAATATTTAATGTATTAAGATGAACAAGTAATATGACATTATTAGTTGTTAAGACCCTAATGGCCTTCCGTAGTTTTAATTCCCCGCGAAATATACAGTTGTTACAGTTATTTTGCGCATGTTTTATGGCATTATTTGGTGTAATATTGATTTAAATATTGTTTCTGTATTTCTAGTTGTGAAATATTACGTAATTTTAATCAGTAACACAAATTAAACCAGATCTTTCTATAATTACCAAAAATCGTCTGCTTGCATCAAAACATAAATATGAGGCACTTTTCTGCAGTAAAATAAAATATTTCTGTAAATAACTATCTAAATACAATAAATGAAAAGTGATCTTACCATATTGCTGAGTATATCACGAGATTAACCGATAGTTCCTGTTTCTTGACACAAAAAATAATGCCATACATGTAAACATCGTGACCGGAAATGACATCATGGAGCGAAAAATATAATGTATGGTGGACAGTTAATGGCAGAAAATAAAACAAAAAGTATAAAACTTTTAAAAGCTATTATTTACATTAAAACAGGAAATATTTCTGAGGACTTTTTTTTACAATATCTTTATATTATACACTACTGATAAACATCAAAATCTCTTGTGAAGGAATTTGTTTTACCTAAATATTTATATTTACTGGACTAATTTACAAAAGTTTATTTTTAACCAACAGCGCATGCGAGTACCAAACAGATAATAACAAAACAAAAAGACTGATTTAAATTACATGTCTCTTTGAAAAATGGTTGTCGTACTCACATGCACTGATAGTTAAATTTGACAACAAAAGTGATAAAATTGACAAAAATCGTTGTTTTCGAAGAAACGCACGCGGTTTGAACGTTCCGCGTGACGTCATGCGTCCTAGCGATGATTCGATATTCATGTCAACATCAAGCACACATCATGATCTAACTACAGGCATGATTGGTATTGATAGTAAATGAAATTAAAAAATCGTCAATTTTATGGGCCAAAATCGACCCTTATCGACCCTAGTCCTTTACCATTAATAACAAAACTAATATTATTTTTATGCTTTTTTGCAAGGCAGGTGAGGTGGCCTAGACAAGATGGAAACATGCATGCAGCAAAGGGACTTAGTCATCGAAAAGGGCCTCAAAGGAGCAATTTCTAAAAAATATCTGAAATAAAGATATTAATACTGGCATATAATAACGATTGGAAAAGAGTGTACTCATTCTGAGATAAAAATCAATTTATAATAAGGGTCGTGTTTGTTTGGCCCTTTTCATTTTTACATTTTGACGTCAGAATTGTGAGCATTTTTGTATAACTATAGTTTACACATGATTCAGTACTAAGCAGAATAGCGCAGTTGGCTAAAACACTGTCTACTGTAATTTCTTCGTACGGCTCCGAAGTCGTGAGTTCGATACCCACATGGGGTTTTAATTGTTTCAAACCCGTTTGCTAATTTGTTTTCTACAAATATATCTCATTGTGTATTACATTCTATCATATAATGTCATTTATAGTGCAATAGGAAGGCAGTGTTTTTGTTGACATAGTCCATTTGTGGCGCGTTGTGGGAAAACCAGACTTAATGCGTGTGCGTAAAGTGTCGTCCCAGATTAGCCTGTGCAGTCCGCACAGGCTAATCCGGGATGGCACTTTCTGCCTACAGTGGATTTATGTTTAGAAGAGACTTTCTTGAAACAGAAAATACCATAAAAGCGGACTGCACAGGCTAATCCGGGACGACACTACGCACATGCAATAAGTCCAGTTTTCCCACGACGCGCCACATTTCAAGATCCGATTATTTATTCCAGGGGCCATATTCCAGAAACATCTTAAAATATTTTCACTTAAGTTTGGATTTTTGCAAAGTAATATTTTTAAAACTATTTATAAATTAATGAATCCAATTATAGTTACAGTCAGTAAAAATGCAAGTGAGAACCGTTATGAACATGGTCTAATCAATATAGGTAAATCAAACGATTTAAATTACAGACGACAACAGCGTGTCTGTAAACAGAAAACCAGGAGTCCCCCTATTGACAATAAATGGTTGGTCCCCTCATTATCAACAAAATTTAAACTGACTATAAGTAAACAGTAGTTGATTATGTGTTGATAATTAGTGAACATTTAGCAGGATTTCACGTATACATGGAGTAAAATGCTTTAGAAAAATGACGATTTTAAGGCTAAGGATAAGATTTCACTTAAGATGTTTCTGGAATACAACCCCAGAGAAGGATTGAAGGAAGGCAACTTTTGTTGGTGTCTGAGCACTATAGTAATTTAAACACTCTGTGCAGCAATTAAAACCCATCAACGCTAAATAATAGAATTCAGTATGGCACACAAATGTCCTTAAAGTTGAGTTCATTTTCAGTTCTTAAAAATGTTGTTCAAACATATTTTGGTTGCTGTTTGTTTTAGGGCAAGTATCCTCGTATGTGTTCTCAACAAATGAAAGTTGGTGTAAAAACCTAGGACTAGGACAGACTGATTTTACTCTTAACTGTTTAATCTTGGTTATAGATGAACATCTAATAGCCGAGACTTCTTCATTAAAAGTCATTTATTTGAGGATTTTTGTTTATCCCCATGTTTGACCTGAATGATGAACCATCTGATGATTCATTGATAAAAGTGAAGATCTCTGTATGTGGGACTATTTTTTTAATTCGTTTAGTACCATGATAGGCATAGAATGTAATGCTTGGTTATACTTGTGAAGGGTTATATTTTCCAGATAATTGAGAAACAATGGTTGCCAAGTGGAAACTGTTAGTTTTGGGAATAGGTTTAGTTTCAATAAAATATTACATGAAATTTCAGCTAATGAAATTCTTCCAGTTTACACAATTTGTTGAACTTGGCATTTCATTGATGCCAAAACTGTATAGTGAGATAAGGTATGAAAAGCATTCACTTCTGTTCACTACTTTTGTTGATTTTTAGATTATTGGCGGTCTTTAGTAGGGCAATTTTGAGAGGTTGAATTGTGTGATCTACTTTTCACTTTACAGGCTATGAGCCACTAACAATCGGTGACCCCCAAATTTATACGCTCCATCGGCTATTTCGGTCCGTTCAGGATTGGTTGACACATTGACTGTTATGCACATTTAATTTATTGTGTTTACATCAAGTTAAGTTTGCATACAAATCTATATATCTACCAAGATGTTGCAATAAGAATATAACAATGAGTGGTTTGATTGTCTTGTGTAAAAATGGCATTGCAGAAATTCAATTTCATTCAAACAAATGTGGCGCGTCGTGAGAAAACCGGTTTTAATGCATGTGCGTAGAGTGTCGTCCCGGGTTAGCCTGTGCAGTCCGCACAGGCTAATCCAGGACGGCACTTTCCGCTTGTATGGTATTTTCTGTTTCAAGGAAGACTCTTCTAAACTTAAATCCACGGTAGGCGGAATGTGCCGTCCTGGATTAGCCTGTGAGGACTGCACAGGCTAATCCGGGACGACACTTTACGCACATGCATTAAATCCGGTTTTCCCACGACGCGGCTCAAATATTTCCTTTCTGTGAGGAACTTTTTACACTCTATTTCCCTTGAGTTTGGTTTCTTTCCTTTTCTCGCCAAGAGTCTTTCTGCACTATCAGCATTTTGATTGACATCATTGTTTGAATAATGCATGTTCTAATAATAACAAGAAATGTCTTTAAAAACGACAATCAGCGTTGAAATTAATATTGAGATTACCTGAACAGATGGCCAAGATGATCGGTTACGTGACTTCTCCGACCCCAGATTTTTTCCCCCACCAATATTAGGAGACTTATTGGACGCCAGATTTTTCGGACACTATAAGAAAACTTCTCGGACCCAAAAGTTAAATCATTAATATCTATACCGTGAATAAACCAAACATACAGCTCCATGTTTCCACCAGTGATATATGAATAACCAAAATAATTTAGGTTAACATAATTGTTACCTGAAATTGGCCAGCCAATTTAACAAATTAACAATGTAGGAAAATAATTTCGGGAATGAATTAAAATTATTATGTATCAGACGAGTCTATATAGTTATTTATAGTACCGGTAATATACCATTCATGTTAGTTATCATTTATACTGTGTATCCCAATAAAAAGCAATAGTCAGGGAACATTAAGCGATTTTTTAAATGTTAAGACTTTATTTTTGATAACGCAAACATAAAAATTCATTAGACTTAGACGATTTAAAATTATATCAGTAGAACTATGATATATCAAGGGTTCCTGTGTATAATTAGTATTGCAAATTGTGTATTCGTGCTACGCGAATAACAATTTGACGTATTCCGATTTTTTTCTTGCATAACATTTTATCTATAGAAAATGTAGCATCTCTTTACAGATTAAATAACATCTACTGGAGAAGTTGATAGAAAGATGCAATTATACATAATCGTTAATAAATCGTAACCACAATTTTAAATCAAATTAACAGTAAGTTTGTAATATTAATTCCCCATTTATTTCAATATTTAGGTTTATGATTCTCTGAACGCTATTATTGATGCATGTACGAGTATATTAACACAGCTATACAACGGCTGCTAGCTACGTACGCTATTTTTAGAATGCCACTACTGTTTCTGGAATGTGATGAACTCGCTAGAATCAATGGGCTACAATGGAATGGCAACTCTTATGAATGAGATTTATTAATGGGAACATTGCACAGTTGCTATTTATAGAGCGTACTGTAGGCTAAACAAAATAGGTATTTCGTTACGTGAATGAATATAGCATTCTTTTTATGGCATACAATGAGAAAATACGTTCATAATTAGCCTCAGTTCTAGAGTATATGTCGAGAATATGTTTATTACTTCATTTTAACCGCTTATGTAAACAGTTTTGTAAATTTTTAATCCCCAACAGTTATTGGTAGACGTTAAACCATTGTTTGAAGTTTGCATTCCCTAAAATTAGAACATTTGCCTAATTCTATTGGCATTCAATTTTCCCGCTGCATAATTATCGCAAGAAATCTAAGTGAAAAGTGATCTTAGACAGCTACGCCCAAAATATGGGTCAGTGTTAACAGCAGTGTAGGATCTCTGCAGACATGGCCTACTTTTTGACCTGGCAGGCTAGAAAGCACTAACAATCCATACTTCAAACTTCTAAGCTACCTCATTGGCTATTTTGGCTAGCTGCTGACTAGTTGACCTGTCATGCATATTATTCCTATGCATAAAAAAGTTTGCATACCAATGATTTATTCGTAACTAATGAAATGAACGCAAATTATGTAGATTTTGACCTTTCAATAAAAGTTATTATGTAACTACTTAATTTTGTTTGATTTTCTTGTGTAAAAATAAAGTTAATATATTTTTATACTTAAAATATATAGTTAAATTTTAATTTTCTTGTCTGCATTTTCAGCATTTTGATTGATGATTGGGAATTGTAATGTATTAATTTTATATCTTTACCCCATGTAAAGTTTTCTTGAAAAGCTACTATTTACTATTCTTCCCGAACTATATTTCACTTCTTAACTGTCACATATGTTTAGAAAAAGCAAAATTTTGCTAGTGACACATCTATGTCAGTGACGGGACGGCTTTTTATAGCATGTACTTAGAAGGAGTGTATCATAGACAGTGTGTTCATTATTGTAATAAATATGGCTATTGGTTAACAGTGTGCTAATGTTTGCCTATGAGTAAGGAATATTGATTTACGAACTAATTTGCATGTTAATAGTTCTGTGTGCAGCCTTCTTAATGTCTTTTGTGCAAACAACGGCTCAAAATGTTTGCGTTGCCACACTGTGAATAGTTACCGGTAATAGACATGCTTTGAATTTTCATTATTTAAGAGGAATATGAAGAGTGGTTTATTTCCCGTATTTTAGAGACTTGAAAATGCACCATTGAAACGGCCTTTGATTGAATTGCTGGATATTGATTCTCATTAATTTCAGTATTGTGATCAGGTTGATAGATGCTTTTTTATTTTACTCTAAACAAGACTGTTAATTTGATCCATGTTCTATTATCAATGAAACATGCCTGAAGCAATGTGTGATTTCGAGGTGGTTTTAGCTGTTTGCATATACATGATGATGTACAGTTTTAATCAGGACTTTCAATAAACAAACGAATGGTTCGCTTTTAACTGTACTGAATAATGACAGTTATTTATTGACCACCGTGTTTTAAAAGGCCACAGTTAATGGCACTGTCCCCAAGAGTTTAGATTTTCTCCCAGCTCTATTATTTTCTGGTGATTTTATCAGCATTGTTTAATAATTTTTAGACTGTTGGCAGAAGCCAATGGTCTTTTGAGAGGGGAATTTCCAAAACAGGTATCGCGGAAGCCTACTTCTTTTCTTTGCAGGTTACATACAGGTCAGTAAATAAAAACCTGGGTCCTTCTTCAAAACAGCAAAATTCACGCTTGTTTTCTAACCTTTTAAAAAATTTAAGATAATACATGTCTTGTGTATCATAATGTGTATATCATGTTATCTATTGCATTTACTGTTTCTAAAAGTCAATTTATTAAAAATTTTACATCATACTAATGACAACATTTTTGTCTTAATCCCCTCAATGGGGGATGCTTAATTGGTGTTTCAGATGGCCCGGGGGCCAATATTACCGGGATCAAAAAATCCAAACAAACTCTATTTCCTGGGACCTGTCTGGTCATGAGATTGTGCCATGCTCGCAGTATCTGGTCATGAGATTGTGCCATGCTCGCAGTAACTGGTCATGAGATTGTGCCATGCTCGCAGTATCTGGTCATGAGATTGTGCCATGCTCACAGTATCTGGTGATGAGATTGTGCCATGCTCGCAGTAACTGGTCATGAGATTGTGCCATGCTCGCTGTAGTATCTGGTGATGAGATTGTGCCATGCTGACAGTAACTGGTCATGAGATTGTGCCATGCTCGCAGTAACTGGTCCTGAGATTGTGCCATGCTCGCTGTAGTATCTGGTGATGAGATTGTGCCATGCTCACAGTATCTGGTGATAAGATTGTGCCATGCTCGCAGTAACTGGCCCTGAGATTGTGCCATGCTCGCAGTAACTGGTCATGAGATTGTGCCATGCTCGCAGTAACTGGTCATGAGATTGTGCCATGCTCGCTGTAGTATCTGGTCATGAGATTGTGCCATGCTCGCTGTAGTATCTGGTCATGAGATTGTGCCATGCTCGCAGTAACTGGTCATGAGATTGTGCCATGCTCGCAGTAACTGGTCATGAGATTGTGCCATGCTCGCTGTAGTATCTGGTGATGAGATTGTGCCATGCTCGCTGTAGTGTCTGGTCATGAGATTGTGCCATGCTCGCTGTAGTATCTGGTCATGAGATTGTGCCATGCTCGCTGTAGTATCTGGTCATGAGATTGTGCCATGCTCGCTGTAGTATCTGGTCATGAGATTGTGCCATGCTCGCAGTAACTGGTCCTGAGATTGTGCCATGCTCGCTGTAGTATCTGGTGATGAGATTGTGCCATGCTCGCTGTAGTATCTGGTGATGAGATTGTGCCATGCTCGCAGTATCTGGTCATTAGATTGTGCCATGCTCGCAGTAACTGGTCATGAGATTGTGCCATGCTCACAGTATCTAGTCATGAGATTGTGCCATGCTCGCAGTAACTGGTCATGAGATTGTGCCATGCTCGCTGTAGTATCTGGTCATGAGATTGTGCCATGCTCGCTGTAGTATCTGGTGATAAGATTGTGCCATGCTCGCTGTAGTATCTGGTGATAAGATTGTGCCATGCTCGCAGTAACTGGTCATGAGATTGTGCCATGCTCGCTGTAGTATCTGGTGATGAGATTGTGCCATGCTCGCAGTAACTGGTCATGAGATTGTGCCATGCTCGCAGTAACTGGTCATGAGATTGTGCCATGCTCGCTGTAGTATCTGGTGATAAGATTGTGCCATGCTCGCTGTAGTATCTGGTGATAAGATTGTGCCATGCTCGCTGTAGTATCTGGTGATAAGATTGTGCCATGCTCGCTGTAGTATCTGGTGATAAGATTGTGCCATGCTCGCAGTAACTGGTCATGAGATTGTGCCATGCTCGCAGTAACTGGTCATGAGATTGTGCCATGCTCGCAGTATCTGGTCATGAGATTGTGCCATGCTCGCAGTATCTGGTCATGAGATTGTGCCATGCTCACAGTATCTAGTCATGATATTGTGCCATGCTCACAGTAACTGGTCCTGAGATTGTGCCATGCTCACAGTAACTGGTCATGATATTGTGCCATGCTCACAGTATCTGGTCATGAGATTGTGCCATGCTCACAGTATCTGGTCATGAGATTGTGCCATGCTCGCAGTAACTGGTCATGAGATTGTGCCATGCTGGTGAAGTGTTGTTGAACACCAGTTAGTTGACTTATGCAATGTGGATACTTTTCATAAATGGTGGTTAACCAAAACCATACCTTCCATATGCAGATTATAAATAAAATCTTAATTTTGTTGGCTTATAGTCCGTCTGCAAAACAAAATTCCCACTGACAATTAAGCACCTATCAATTTTTTGTCCCCAGGGGGATGGGTGGGTGGGGGGAGCGACAGGCAATCCCAGGGGAATTTGACATATTGTATTTCTGGGGATCTAATTCCTCATCCTAGAGCTAAGCATTTTTGTCTTAATCCCCTCAATGGGGGATGCTTAATTGGTGTTTCAGATGGCCCGGGATCAAAAATCCAAACAAACTCTATTTCCCGGGACCTGTCTGGTCATGAGATTGTGCCATGCTCGCAGTATCTGGTCATGTGATTGTGCCATGCTCGCAGTAACTGGTGATGAGATTGTGCCATGCTCGCTGTAGTATCTGGTGATGAGATTGTGCCATGCTCGCTGTAGTATCTGGTGATGAGATTGTGCCATGCTCGCAGTATCTGGTCATGAGATTGTGCCATGCTCGCAGTAACTGGTCATGAGATTGTGCCATGCTCGCTGTAGTATCTGGTGATGAGATTGTGCCATGCTCACAGTAACTGGTCCTGAGTTTGTGCCATGCTGGTGAAGTGTTGTTGAACAAAATTCCCACTGACAATTAAGCACCTATCAATTTTTTGTCCCCAGGGGGTTGGGTGGGTGGGGGTAGCAACAGGCAATCCCAGGGGAATTTGACATATTATATTTCTGGGGATCTAATTCCTCACCCTAGAGCTAAGCATTTTTGTCTAAATCCCCTCAATGGGGGATGCTTAATTGGTGTATGAAATGGCCCGGGGGCCAATATTACCGGGATCAAAAATCCAAACAAACTGTATTTCCCGGGACCTGGAATCATGAATCATTTGGCGTGTTAAATTCCCGTCTGTCAGGGAATTGCTTTCAGTCTAAAGTCCCATATATGCCCGCCGCTCCCCCCCCCTCCCCCCCTGTGGGAAAATATTGATAGGTGCAGTATCTACTGTAATGAAGAAATGGTTAGATGTTTTATGAGTAAATAACTCACACGTCGTATTGTGGGTTAAACATGGTTTGCGAATAAGACTTGTGGTAATTCTGTAACATTCTTGTCATCTGGTTAGATCCATCCTCCATCATAAATTACTCTTATCCCTGTTGTTGCTAGGATTGAAATCAACGAAAAGTGCAGGCTTATCCAACGTTTACTTAAATTTGATCATCAATCAGTTTGTTGTGACCATTTTTGTAAATATTCTTTATCGAAAATGTGAACAAGTACATATAAGTGTTGAATCATTTCTCAATTACCGCAAAGTATGCACACAGATGACAGTAATAAACTCTTTCATGCAAGCTTGAAGCTCTGCTTTTTCTTGATGGAGAAATGAAAAGTTATCGGTCCATAAAAAGAAAGCTTACACTTCACGATTTTCAGTCAAGCAAAATAGAATACAGGTGAAATACTTTAAAAACACTGCTACACAGATAAAGTGAATTCACAGTTCTTAGATTTTTTGTCATGAATGAATTGAATTAATTGGTTGGACTTTCTGTCGTTTTTAAAGGCACCTTTAAACAGATTGGTCGATTTAATTGACAATTTCCAAAAGTTTTGTCAAGTATTCCAAAAATTCAATAATATTAATATATAAAGAAGCAAAATATCATTACAAGAACTATATTGTAAAGAATGTAGCATTAATGAAATAATCATCAATTGAAATGGTTAAAATGATAAAGCTTTTATAATGTGAAACGATTTAATTAAACGAAGACCTTTGTTGTTTCCGTTTAATTATTTCAAACACACTTATCACTTTTTAAATACAAATCAATGTTTACGTGTTCTTCTGGCCAAGTGGTTAGTGCAACAGAATTTTGATATAGTTAGTTGTTACAGGTTTGAATCCCGGTGGAGGCACTATTTTTTTATGCCCCCAACATCTTGATGCGGGAAGCATATAGTGATTGTCCTGTCCATCCGTCCTTCCGTGCGTGACAAGGTTAAGTAGATTTTACTGTTTCGTCAAGCATGAACACCACTTACTACAACACTTGGATACTTACACAGTTGTTGCTTATGACCATTCCCTATCCACCCATATCACCCAACCTCACTTTGACCTGGACCTAATTTGCACTTAAAATAATTCAAATGGGCTGTTTCTTGGTAAACTAGATTTTACCATTTCGTCTAGCTGTAACACCACTTCCAACAACACTTGGATATTTACACAGTTGTTACTTATGACCGTTCCCAATCCACCCATATCACCCAACCTCACTTTGACCTTGAACTTGACCTAATTTGGACTAAGAAATGGGCTATCCAGCACCAACCAGGGGCATGTGTGTTTATCAAACAGAATCTTGTTTCTCTTTATGCTTTTCTTGATTTAACATTTGGGTTTTGTTTAATCGCACTTTAGTTATTTTTTACAATTTTTAAGAGGTATTAAAATCTGTGAATACAGGTACGCCCCTTTAGGTTTATAGGCAATTTAAGGAATCTCTACCTGAACAAGTCTCTAAGATTTGTGTGTTGTTTTTTTCTATCCAAAATGCAAAAACGACTTATGGCCCATCAGACCAGAGCATGTCCGTTCTAGGTTCTCCAAGTCAGAGCCACGTCCTGATTTTTTCGTAACGATGTAGTGGCATAAATCAGTAACAAATTTGAAACGTGGCATCCTGGATTGACACAGTGCTTACCTAGTAAACACTGGGGGAGTACCTGGTGCTAACCTTGGACTAACGCAATACAAACTTCGAGAGCGTGGTAAGGACCTGAATGGACATAGGAAGGACCTGCGACAGTCTTGATAAGGTTTTTGTGGGGACGCCACGTGGATGGGATGAGCGTGGTACGGACGCAGAACTAGCGTAGTGAGAACGCAGCGATAGTGCCGTCTGCAGTAGACATGTCAGCAATACATCAGCGCCCTGCTGAAGAATTCCTCACTGCGTCCCTACCAGATCATCACTACGTCAATGCAGTCCCTACTACACTTTCATTAGGTTCGTACTGCGTCCATGCTCCTTCCATGTACTAACCACGTTAGCTTTTTGCATGCTCAAAACCTCTCCACGTCCGCCACATCTATCAAGACCTTACCAGGTCTCCACTACGTAACTGTCTGTTTGCACCGCGTCCTAGCAAGTCCTCGCCATGTCCTGTCATGACTTGGAGAACATAGTAAGGACGTGCTATGGTGTGATGGCATGTTACTGGTGAAGTGAATTGGACAAAGACAATAGCTGGACTATATTCTGCTAGCTCAGAACTACCATAACTTACCCTTGAGGTGTTTTGATATAGATTTTACGTATGAGGAAACATATCTTCAAAGGCAGCTTAAGTTTAGCATGATCATACAAAAGTTGACAAGATGGATGGATGTCATTGTATTTATTGAAAATTTTCAACTTTTGTATGATCATGCTTTGCTGCCTTTGAAGATTATTTCCTCATACGTGAAATCTGTATCTAAACACCTGCAGGGTATATGTACTAGCAATCAAGATGATGGCGTTCCAACTGAAAATACCATTCAAATATAGCGAGTAATTTGGGTTGGCATGTTAGATATAAATCACAACATTATGAACATATGTAAGATACTTTGTGTACTATTTCCATAAAATAACCGCTAAAAGGTACTGCTATTTGGTAGTTAACTTAAATATGTGATTTTGGCGGGAAGCCTTCAGCAAGCATATGGTATGCAAATCAAATTAGTAAGCGAATTTGTGTTACAACTGTTGATAAGTTATTTTGATGTGATTGATGAAGGTGTGCCCACATTTCATGATGTGAAAATACATTAATCAAGGGTTGGGCGTGACACAGTTGTATTTGCTTAACATTTCCATATCAGATACAATAGTTTTATGCTCAACCCTCAAATTATTATTTATTTTGGTAACAAAACTTGTACAACAATTGGTTATTTTGATGAAATTGTCTTGCCTTCTTTCTCAATTTTTGTGAAAAATCTATGTGTGTGTGTTAAAAAAAACAACAAAAAACTTGTTTTTCATCAGTGAAACGATCCATGAATTTCGAAAAATCACAAAATTTCATGTCAACAAACATACATGGGTTTGCAGTATATCACAACTGAAGGCATGATAATTCCATGTCTTACGGTCGTCTAATAGCTCGTAGATTATGAGGATTCATGCTCTCCAACAATGATTGGAAATCGCTTTCAGTTTCTCTGAATGGTCAACAGTAAAATATACCTCACAAGTAGCAACTCTCTGTGATATTCATCTGAATTATTAATGCACATGGTATACACATTTTAAAATTTATTATCTCAGAATTTCAATGACACCAGACAGGAAAATAAGCACAAGGACAATCATACTGAAATTTTAATGTACCTCCCAGCAAAATTGCTTCTTTGATTATGTACCGATTCCCAGTCTGTTTACACTTTACAGAATGATCCACACATTTATGTGAACCCTACAATTAAGTATTTTAAGAGAACTTTTGTTAACCAAATTTTTCGAAGAAAAATTTCGGTTATTAGATTGGGGTATGTCATTGGGCGGGCGTAGTGGTGGCATCAACTTTTCGTTTCCGCTCTCCAACTCAAGAATGGATTGAGCTATTGTAATGAAACTGCATACATAGATACCTTATATTGAGACCTCGTTTGGGATTGCATATGGGGTGGGTGGTTTGAAGGTCAAGGTCACTGTTACTAAAAATAGAAAAACGGTTTCTGCTAAATAACTTGAGAAAGCATCGAGATAAATTGCATCGAGATATTTTAATGAAACTGCATACATATATATCTTATATCGAGACCTCGTTTGGGATTGCATATGGGGTTGGTGGTTTGAAGGTCAAGGTCACTATTACTAAAATATGCGATTTCATATGGGGTGGGTGGGGTCAAGGTCAAGGTCAGCTTTACTAACAATAGAAAAATAGTTTCCGCTGAAAAACTTGAGAACGCATTGAGATATTTTAATAAAACTTCATACATAGATACCTGATACTGAGACCTTGCTTTAGATTGCATATGGGATGGGTGGGGTCAAGGTCACGTTCACCATTACTAAAAATAAAACAAATGGTTTACACTCTACAGCACATGAATGAAATGAGGTATTGTAATGTTGCTTCAAATGAAGATACCCTATATTGAAACCTCACTTGGGATTGCATATGGGATAGGTCGGGGTCAAGGTTACTTGTACTAAAAATAGAAAGACAGTGTGCAGAACAAATTGAGCTTTTGTAATAAAACTGCATATGTTAATAAATTATAGCAAGACCTTGCATGGGATTGCATATTGTTTGTGTGGGGTTAAGATCAACAGATACCGCTTGGTATTACTTACGATGAGGTCAAGGTCACCATTACTTAAAATAAATCAAACGCTTTCTGCTCAATAACTCAGTAGTAAATTATACCGGTAAAACTCACATAAACAGTCTTCAGTGTTCAGGGTCAGTATTCTTAAATGTCCTAATTAATAACTAAAAAGGCAATTTCTTAACTTAAGTTGTACTGTAGTGCAATTCCTAGCCATATGTGTATGACCTTCACCTTGCACCCAGAACTGTCTTCCATTATTGTGCTTACTTTTATGCATTTCCTTCGAAAAAATTTGGATTATACCTTGTCTCCCGTGTAACACAACCGTTACGAATATTTCTATCTTAACATTTTGAGCATTTTCACTGGCTACATATTCTTTGACTGACCAATCACATGACATTTTTTGTGAAATGACGTCGTCAACATGAAATGACGTCATGTCAATACACAACTTTTAGGAATGATCAACATGTTTTGGTAAAATTATACTTTTTTTTTGTTCAAAAGCATGTGATATAAAAGATCTGGCACTCATTGTCATTTCATACTATATTTTATTAAAACTAGTCGAGGAAATTCGTTAGTTAGCTCGCCAAAGGCTCACTTACTAACAAAATTCCTGAACTCGTTTAATAAAATATGGTATGAAATGGCAACTCGTGACAGATCCTAAATTTTCATCAAAATAGCATAAGGTTAAGCTTGTGATGTGTTTGTGATTATGGATGAATGGAACTTAATCCTTGAACCATAGCTGTGGAGGAATTTAAAATGTTAGTGGCAAGAACTGGAAAGATCTATTGGTTTCTTGCCATTGTTTAATGGCCCCATCACACCAGAGCACGTTCGTACTAGGTTATCAAAGTCTTCACCACGTCCTGAAGAATGTGGTGAAAATGGCGAAATATATGTCAATACCCCAAATGTACAAGGTCCTTTCTATGCTCATACTATGCCAAAGTGGTCCTCACTATATCCGTAACCACGCGTATCTATGCTCATACTATGCCAAAGTGGTCCTCACTATATCCGTAACCACGCGTATCTATGCTCATACTATGCCAAAGTGGTCCTCACTACATCCGTAACCACGCATATCTATGCTCATACTATGCCAAAGTGGTCCTCACTATATCCGTAACCACGCATAAAGCCATGCTTGCACTACGTCCTATCGGTCCCTAGTACGCATATACAACGTAACTACCACATCCACTAGGCACACGCCACGTAAGCATCATATACTACTACGTTTACCCGGTCCAAGCAGTACCACTCCACAACCTGTTTGGTACCAGCTATGATTATGTGAGGCATGCAAAGAAAGTTGACGCATGCATTTGTATCCTGACATACAACTGTTCCATGAGCCTGTGGAAATGGCCATACTGAAATCTGCTGTCCACATTCATCCAGTAGAGAACCAGCAAATCCTGGGCCTTCTCCGCCCCTTATGTCTCCTTCTGGCCAGCATAACAGCAGTTATTTGAAACATGGCATCCCTTTCGCTTATCATTTCAACATTGATGTTTAAAAATATAATTCTGCCCAAGTATTTATACCTTTCAAAAACACATTGGATTGATGTAGTACTGGCCCAGTGCTTACGTAGTAAACAACTCTGGAATACCAGGTGCTTACCTTGGACTTACGCAATACGAACTGTGAGGGTGTGGTAAGGACCTGAATGGACCTAGGGAGGACCTGCGACGATCATTGTGAGGTCTTTGCGGGGACACCACGGCGGGATGAGCTTGATACGGACGCAGCACAAGCGTAGTGAGAATGCAGCGAGAGCGTGGCCTGCAGTTGACATGTAAGTGCCATGCTCAAGAATTCCTCACTGCGTCCCTACCAGGTCATCACTGCGTCAGTGCGACTACTACGCATCCTATGGGTTTGTACTGCGTCCATGCTCCTTCCATATCCTCGCTACATAAGATTTGTGCATGCTGAAATCCTCTCCACGTCCTCCACATCCATGATGACCATACTAGGTCTCCACTACATATCTTTTGGTTCACACCACGTCCTAGTAAGTCCTTTTCACGTCCTGTCCTGGACGTGGAGAACATAGTAAGGACGTGCTATAGTGTGATGGCACTATGAGGGACAACGTCATATTAGATAACATTGTATACCCCTGCAAAAATACTAAAAAATGCACTACATGAATACATGCGTTTACACCAAGTCACGTTTATTACATGAAAAACATAATTATGGTTGTGTACTATTTTCAAAACTATATTTTGAACTGCGTAATGTAGATATAAAACCTGTATTCATAGTGTATCTTAGAACAAAGGTCTATGTCTGTGCCTTTTATAGATGTCATACAATTAGTCATACAAGAACCCAATGTCTTGGTGCATAATTAGGATGCAAATCTGCTGCCTTCATTTCCGATACAGAAGCCATACACTTCATCGATGATCAAATACCATGAAGAGTTATGAGTGCATAATTTTAATGGTATTGTTTTTCATTTTTATTATCGATGTCATACCGTTATTAACCTGGCTTTGTCAGAGCTAACGTGTGTTGTATAATCGTTTCTAGACTATCAATCACTTTAATGTCAGAATTTATAATGAATGGCTTTGTATTAATGGCGAGCATAACATGTTAATAAGAATTACCTTTCGAAGAATTCATTTATTTAATATTTTATTGCCCATCAAATGCATTCATCTTCTCGTATTTGTATTGTTTAATATCTGGTAAATAAAGCTACCGCAAAAAACGTATACTTTAAAACTAAATTGTAAACAGATCAATGAATCATTGTGTTTAAAAATATATAATCTTTCAACGGATTCTAAATTTCAAATTAAAAATTTGAATTCAAGTGTAAAGCTTTAGAGATTCCATTATTTGTATGGATGGTTTCTTGTTCTGACATAGATTTATGAGAATTACATGCCGGAAAGCGTATAAATTTGCTTTACGCTCTATTGCATTGTGTGTCCATGCATACTTTAAACCTAACTCAAAATTATTAGTAAACTGGATGTTATGAGTGCCTGTTTCTTTTCCTTTTTTTTTGGCTTTAAACATATATTTTGTGTCTTCTTCACATTAACTGTCTTTCTGGATGTTTAGTTGTGGTCCACATGTTCTGGGATAGTTTGCCTTGAATCAGAAAGACTGAAATCCTTCTCTAACACTACGAAAAAAGAAAGCTTAATAAAAATATACTAAATTTTTGCTTCGTTACAACGCACAAAAACATTGTCAAATTGTCAAATCTGCAAAAATGATAAAAGCGAGTATTTTATTTTAGTATTTGTTTTCATACCCTTATTTTCCCATTATTTTAATGTGTAGCATTCCTCGGTAAAAAATAGATGATACGAAAAATCGTTCATACACACTTTTGCAAAATCATCTCCATTCTGACGCTACTATAGTATCCGCTGACAGGATCTGATGACTTTGCATTAGGGGTCACGTTCAGATGACCTTTTCAGGAGCCAATCAAACTGTTGCCTCCAAAATATTTTGGTATAACTTCATATAAAAACCACAAATACTATGCACAAAATTAATATGAACTTTGGATGTTTACTCGCCTAAGGTACCACTATATCCATTGTTATCCACGTGAACATTAATTGTAAATGATTCATTCCCGAGGATCAGCTGGAAATGCATCACTTTTTCAAAAACCATGGCTAAACTGCTGTGCAATGGACAATTTCATTGGGCGCAGCAGGGCTGATATTTTATTGTTTGGAAGGTCATTTGTACGTGACCTGTTATACGATGTCTTCAGATCCTAACAATGTTAGGCTTTGATTTTAATGAGATTGACTCTTTTGTTCACCCTGGTGCCTTTGACCAGACACTTCTCCCCAATTTAGATATAGATGGTCAACAAACACTTTTATTTACTCAACTTCCTTGTCATTGCTAGAAAAGAGATCGCCTATATAAAAAGAGCCTGACTTAATCAATCATCTGCAGCATATAGTATGTGGCAATCAGTAATTTTACCATCCCTGGGTGTAAAAGATCAGTTTTTCAATTAGCCATATGAATTGACCTCCTATAATTTTCAGATCCATCATCCATATTTTCAGGACCACATCAGGCCAGAATGAAAGGAAGCGTGGCATTATTGCCCAGGCATTGAAGCGCCTGTATTATGGAGGATGGTTTTATTGTGATTTGTGCCTGGCTGGCCAACTTGACTGGATATCATTATTGTTTGCAAGATGGTTGAACTTTCTCTGTCAGGCCAAGATTCTGAATAAAAAATGTAGAGAAAAAATGCAAACAATGAACCTGATACCTGTAATTTTTGAAATTGAATATTTTGAATAATTACATATCTTCTGTTATAGTGTACAAAATTGAGTAGAAAACATTCACTTACGTCTCTTTACAGGACTGATCTGCGACGGCACTTTCAGCTTTTATGGTATTTTCTGTTTCAAGGAAGTCTTTTCTAAACATAAATCCACTGTAGGCAGAAAGTGCCGTCCTGGATTAGCCTTTGCTGACTGCAAACGTTTGATAGAAATTGCGAGCAATATGTATAATTTAACGGCCTTATGAAAATAGTGTTTTTTTTCAACATCTTTCACTTTCTGCAATTACTCACCATGTTTTGGTTTACGTGCTTTGATTAAAAATGCATGGCACAGTTTTTCCTTAGGCAGAAATAACACAGAACCAATAACAAGGACCAATGCTAACACAGGACCAAAAAATAACAAGGACCAATGCTAACACAGGGTCATAATTAATTCCTTTTGATTGAGCTGACATTAGATGGGAATGGGCTGAAGTAACACATGGGGTCCATGAAAGCTGTAGATCTAACATTTTCATCCTGCTGGGTGGGAATCCAATAATCAATAAGTCATTTCAAACACAATAATCAAAGGGCAATGTACATGAATTGAGAATAAAAGCTGTATGTATGTAATTATAATGCAATTGAGAAATATTGCATGCCTGAGGGTATGGTGTGGTCTTGTAACAAACTGAATGTCAATCTTAAAGTACAATCTCAGGTGTGTCAACCAAGTTACCAAAAAAATAGGAATGTTATAATTATTTTCTGCCAAAAATCTAGTGTTTTTTGTCTTTTTTTGGAGAAAATATAGGAATTTTATTGTGAAAATACTTCATTATAAGGATGATATGGGACCATATTCTGGCCTGATAAGTCATACAGTTTGTGTTTCAATGTACAAAACATTGGCTAAATATATTCATGGTAATCAATTTGAAACTGAGACATGCATGCCATGGCCTATAAATATTTTGAGTATTAAAGCGAGCAAGAAAAAAATCAACATATAGTTTCGCAGTATACAATTCACAGACCAATTTCAGACACGTGAGTGACCCAATCTATCAAAAACATACAAAAAATTTTAGAATTTAGGAAAATATATTAAATATTGGTTTTTCAAAATATATTTCAGTCACAGTTTCTAAACAAAATTACATTTATTAAAAATGCTATGTCAAACTTATGACACCCCTATCTTGCTATTTACTTGTATGTAACCAAAATATTCACCTGGTTGTCGGGGAATTTTAAAGACCATAAATTAATGCGCTACATCAGGTATTTTTGACTGCAAAAATGTTATTTCTTGTTACCAATTCTTATTCTGAATATTGTGACAACAAATTACTGCAATGTTTTAATTTTAAACTGTAGTATGGGAAATCGAGAGCACGCATCTTATTACCTCCTTTTGACTCAGTCGGTTATGAATCACTAACAATCGATTCTCCTAACTACCACGCTTCATCGGT
Source organism: Congeria kusceri (assembly GCA_027627225.1). Taxonomy (NCBI): domain Eukaryota; kingdom Metazoa; phylum Mollusca; class Bivalvia; order Myida; family Dreissenidae; genus Congeria; species Congeria kusceri. The sequence continues at coordinate 17,655,290 of CM051040.1, forward strand.
TATTCTGCATGGCTCGTTGCAGATTGACTTGTTAACTGGCATGCATATAATTCCGTTTGCATTAGATAATTAACTTGAAAAATATTTGTTCGTTACTAACAAACTTATTTTTATTATGATGTCATAAACTATAAACCAATCCGGTTTTTGCCTCCAATAGTTTAAACTCCTCCCCAGCTATTGTTGAAGGATTATTTTCCATTCATTAAATAGCGCCATTATTACGCCGTGCAGTTATGATTATCACAAATATTATGCACATGTTCTTTTGTATAAAATGATTACTGAACACTGCTAAACACGTGATATCCAAGTGAATGACAGTGTTTTTTAGAGCCAATTTGGGGCCAAAATCGGCCCCTTTCCCCTGCTCAAAAAGTATATATTTCTCCCCTATATTTGCCTCAGAATGTAAGCTTTATTTTGAAAATTGCCCAAAATCTGACAAAAATTGATTAAGATAGAGGCATTTTCGTAAAAAATCCCAGCAATCTTTTATCCAACCAATTTAGGCCAGAGTTTTTTATTTTTAGATTTACGGGAATTTTTTCAAAACTGAGCACTAGGAGGAGGGAATAAAAATAATAAAAAAATAGAAAAAAGTGAGTCGGAAATAAAAATAAAATGATTAAAAGTAAAAAAAATATTAATTTATTATAACTGCACCTAAATTGAAAAATATATTATTACAAGAAAGGTAAATCTAGAACTAGAAGTAAAGATATTTTTACATATTGTTAGAGGGTTTTATAACTACTATTTGGATTTTCCAAGTTATATCTTTTTTGAAACAAATATCCCATCAATCTTAAATTTATAAACAATCTGGCCTACATCAATGTACAACGCATATTCTGTATCGTATTCTAGAATATTTTTTTTGCATAATGTGCATGTAGTAGGTCTACAATGTTGTTGATTCACATCGTTTTTAAGCTGAAATTCTAAAGAAAAAATATACAAGAACACGAACCGCACTAGAAGAAAACATACATTCGTACTCATTTTGTTCCCATGGAAAAATATGAAAATATACGTATTTTAAACATGAATACTTTACATTTGTTGCATGAAACAACATATACAATTATATTGTTTATGATTAGAACGTATTTGTGTATAAAATGTTTTGAATGTGTTGCGTATATGAATAAATTGTTTTCGCATTTCGGGCATCTGCTAAATCTTTCGTCCCATACTGCTTTCTGATATTATATCATTATGATTTTTGTCAAAAGAATATAACTGTATGATTTTAATTAATTATTATTTTTTCTTTATGTTTTTGAAAACTTAAAAATACACAGCGGTCGCGCAACTTTAAACTACACAGCGGCCGCAACCGCCATTGCTGTTTTTATTGTCCCTAGCTAGACTGGTTTTCCCATTATTACAATAAAATATATGCACAGAACGCCACAAAATAACGTCAATTTGTAAAGCAGTCTACTGGCACGCAAAAATTACTACGAAATGACGTTGTCGTAAATAGGTTACACAAGACCAATTTATTTTATAATTCAGGAAGCAGAGACAACCGGCGGAAAATGTAAAAAAAATTATACAATTTTGAATTTTATTTTTATTTTGGTTTTGCAATATTTAGTACCGGTGCTCCCGTAAATCGAAAAATATAAAAACTCTGGCCTTAGTGCAGAATCTAAGTTATCATTTATTACAAAACAGTTGATTAATTTTTTATAACAAAGTAGAATATAAGTATGTAATAATACTTTTCTAAAAAAATATAATTCCCCTTTTGCCGTAAAATTCCCCATCTGAAGGGGCCTGCCACCTTTCCCCCAAGCTGAATAAAAATACTGGATGATTGGATAATATTGCAGATTAATTCACATGCTTGGAGTTTCTTTTGTCACTTACAGTCTTTCTACTCAAAAGGGCCCCAAAGGGGAAATTGCCTTAAAAAATCTGAAAATTAAATATTAATATTGGCTAGGGGTGTCACAATATACCGATATATTGGTTTATTGCAATATTTGATTATGCAATAAAATATTGCAATATGAATGTCCATACCGATATATTGCATTATGTATTTGGTCTTTTTACAGTTTTGTATTTTTTCTTGTTATTATTTCGTTTTTGTGTGTGTTTTTTTGGTAAATGGTCAACTTGTCCACTTAAAATTTGTTAAAGCCAATATCACATTTCCATGTACAATTTGTTAAAGCCTATATCACATTTCCACTTAAAATTTGTTAAAGCCAATATCATATTTCCACTTAAAATTTGTTAAAGCCAATATCATATTTCCACTTAAAATTTGTTAAACCCAATATTACATTTCCACTTAAAATTTGTTTAAGCCAATATCATATTTCCACTTAAAATTTGTTAAAGCCAATATCACATTTCCACTTAAAATTTGTTAAAGCCAATATCACATTTCCACTTAAAATTTGTTCAAACCAATATCACATTACCACTTAAAGGGACTATGTCAACAAAAAAGTGATCTCCTTCAGCACGTTTAATGTTAGTATGTCCAAGAAACGAGCAATAGAAAGGCGTTTACAATAAATAACGTATGAATAATTTGCTACATTATGATAATTTTGATAAAAACCAATAAAGAAAAAATACTTGATAAAAAACAACACAGCGTGGGTATTGAACTCACAACGCCGGAGTCGTAAGAACAAATGACAATAGACAGAGCTGTAACCAACTGCTCTATTCTGACTTTTGAAAATGGATGTGCATACTATAGTTATATAAGATTCGCACAAGTCTAGCGTCAAGGTGTAAACAAGAAAAGGGCCAAACAAACATGACCTATATAATGTAATTATTTGTTTCTCATAATAAATAACTTATTTTCCATTAGGCGTAAAAAAACAACATATTTTTGTTTCAGGTTACCCGAATTACCCTAAAAAAATGCCCCGATCCTAGAACACTTTATTGGATTTGTCAGTTATATTTTTGTTTTATTTACCTTTTTCAATAATTAAATGTGTTTTTGGATAAATAAGTGTTTTGTCTTGATAGCATCCACTTATAAACAATCTTTTAAGGATATTACTGATATGTTTTGAAAACTTATTCAGTTTTAGAATGTTAAAGTTGACCATTTACCAACCAAAACTTTTTATTAACACCGATGTTGATGAAAGGCACAATAGCAACATATAAACAGCAGATAGAAAAGCAAAACAATTATGAGCAACACTCTCAAACCGTCTGTCATTGCTGTTCACTGTATTTATTATATTACATTCAGAGTGAATTTTTACATGTACAAGTACTTTATTCATGATGTTTATTTGTTTTGCGCATAAACTGTGTATGTATAACACTCTTTATTTTAACGCGAAACAATGTCAGGTTTAATGTATTATTAAGCATAAACTTTTAAGAGAAAACATGTATACCAAACATAAATGGTATATAATTGGTCGCAATTACAGTCTATATATAATGGTCTGGCTTTTGACTTTCGACCCCTACAAAACTATCACCTTTACAAAATGATACTGGCTTTCAATTGTTTATCACTGACAATAAGCATCTTTTAATTCATTCAAAAGTCAGTGTAATAATAACAAGAAAAAATACAAAACTGTAAAAAGACCAAATAGATAATACAATATATCGGTATGGACATTCATATCGCGATATTTTATTGCAGAATCAAATATTGCAATAAACCAATATACCGGTATATTGTGACACCCCTAGCCAATATTAATATTTAATTTTCAGATTTTTTAAGGCAATTTCCCCTTTGGGGCCCATGTCGTTGACGTAATCCTTTTAAATGTCAACAAAAAATTGGCTTACTACTGCACTATAAATGATATTATATGATAGGAATGCGCTTTACTAAGACATATGCATTAAATAAATAAATAAAATATAATAAACAATGAAGTATTTGATAAAAACATACAGTTAAACAGTGCTATTTCGAACACCGTTAATTCGAATTAATCGCTATATTTCGAACTATTTTTTCGGTCCCGATTTTTTTCCTTATTTATTTAAATAAAATATCAATAATTAATTCGAATTTGCCTATTTCGAACTAAGTCCCGACTAAGTTTTTCACACCTAATTATCATTGTTTATTTCGATGTCGCACCTAAGCATACGCTGTCTATTAAAAGAGTGACGACTAGGCAGTGGCACCTTCTATTGTTTCGGGTTTACCAAGTGTTGACTGACGATTGGGTAAATAATCAACATTAATCGGATATACAGCAGAGTTACTAATATGAGTAACAGACAATAGATTATGCACAGTTTTGTGCATTTCAAAGTGCTCATCCTTAAAGTGCTCTGTCTGATATCAGTTTTCTTTGATCGTTTATAATTTGCTAAAAACAACCAAATAAATGAGATTAGTGGGGGGTTTTTAACGATTTTTACAATATTTACGAATCTTCATATACATGTACACATCACTATAAACACGTGGTGTAATTTTAGCGCATGTACAATTTTCACAACTATACAATTTTTTTGTACAATAGACAAAAGAGAACATCGCTATTTCGAACTTTCCTATTTTGAACTATTTTTGCCAGTCCCAACGACTTCAAAATAGTGGTGTTCAACTGTATTTAAAAAGAAAGATGAAAAAAGAATCCAAGCGGGTATCAAACTCATGACTTAGGTGCCATACTAAGAAATGACAGTAGACAGAACGTTAACCGACTGCGCTATCATGCTTGGTAAGGAGTCAAGCGTAAACTATGGTTATAAAAAATACTCACTATTATGTTGTCAAAATGTAAACATGAAAAGGGCCAAACAAACATGACCCATATTTTAACTTGAATTTTAACCCAAAATGCGTATACTCCTTTGCAATTATATATACCCTGTTTTAACAGTTATAATATACCAGTATAAATATCTAAATTTCAGATTTTTTAAAAAGAAATTGCCCCTTTGAGGCCCTTTTCAATGACATTATCCCTTTAAACATAGGGCAGATATAAGGTTAGGCTCATATTATATTTGACAGGTAGGTACCTTTCTTTTTGTGTACAGTATAGCAAGCCCTTCATGGTGCAATGGGCAGCCGGTAGTTAACATGGTAGATATAATTTGCTTTACCTTGTTGTATTGGTATAGGTGTTTATATCAATGTGGAAGTTAAGCTAAAGTATTTTACACTTGGATAGTTTAACTAGGTTTATCTTAAATAAGTGTCCATTATTGTATTCTGTTTATGGTTATACAATTTGTTCAAACAATTTTGCACGTCAGTGGGGTGAACCACAGTGGATTTATTTTTGAAAGTGAAATGTTAAGGATATATATCTGATTTGGGTAAGTGATTGTACCTGTTTGACAACTACAAGAGATATTCACTTCACCGATTTAAGTGGTGATACTTGTTTGGTCTGTAATAGCACTATAAAAAGTAATTTACCCCACCTTATTTCTAAATTGTACTTGAAAACTGAAAATTTATTGGCTTCTACTTCTTTCTTTAAGAGATTAAAGTCAGCTTAAGTTGTTGTTTTTTTTACACTTAATCTTGTGCATGTGCATTTTTTGGCAATTATTTTATGTAAAGTATTTACGTCATCAGACGGTTTGATCCGTTCAAAAGTATGTAACTCAACTTGTGTGGAAAATATTGACTGTTTACGCTTTTAACTTCACAGTTTGGTTTTCATGTTAAGTGTTTGCACCATCATACATTATGATTACAAAATACACCGAATCATAAAAAAAAATGTTTGTACCTTTTGTAGACTAAAACTTACCCATGTAGGTTTACGTGTCTTAATTGACAATATTGTATTAATTTCTTACTTCATTTAGTATCTGAATTCTACAATTTTCATTTAGGCCAAATTTTTTTAATCTTTTGTTTTTCAGGATCCCTGCCCAAATGTTCAACAAAAACAATTAAAAATAAAAGTAACCATTGTGAATTTTATTTATAATTTCCCCCCCAACTGGATATTTTATTCATAGCACATGTACTAGTAACAAGGACATATAAATGTTTGGAAAAGTATGAAGTAATAATTGTATCTGTTCAAATACTTATTTAAAGAGTTTCAAAAACTAATGAATTAACTTTTAAATTAGCATGTCTTTAAAGAGTTTGTTTTAAGCCTTGACTGTTAAAAATGAAAATAAAAAAAAGCTCCTTTTAAATTAAAAAGTGTTTATTTTTCTCAATATTATTGCTTTAAAAAAGTGATTTTATTATTATTTGTTTACCCTCCCCCCTGTCTCAATTAAAAAAAAAAGTTCCTGTAAAAAAAAACATAAAAAAATGTTGGCCTTATTAGGGTTGTAAAAGCAGAATAATCCATGGTCTATACACTGATTTTCCCAGAAATTTATTGTATAATTTATTATATTTTTATCTGTACCAGTCATGTTGGCCTTTAAATAAGGTTGAAGCGTTTTAACATAATCATGCTTTGTACTTATCTCCCATTTTCATATAAAGTCCCCAAATTACTACAGGACTATTTCTAAATACCCATTCTATAGACTTTATATGGAGATTTCCTGTTTGTAGAACATTAAACAAACCTTGCACAGCATTGCTTAATCAAATATTGTGACAGAGATACGACCATTTTATGCTCCTAACCATGTGATAATACCTTTGCCTAGAGGTGTACTTTAACTGTTTATAACCCAAATAATTGTAACCTGTTCAAGTAGAATCAGTAAAATGTGTGCATGTTTTTCTATCAGGACTATTCAAATTTTTGGGTTGATTGGAAAACCAGCATTGCATCTAAAATTTAGCATTCCTAGCAAACCAAATCATTTTACCTAAACTTGTGAGGGTTATAATGGTCAGGATGGTTGAATAGCTGGTTGTATATAGGAATATCAGAGAGCACTATATTTTATTAATGCTTTCTCGCAAGTTTATAAATTATGTTTTGAGTGTACATTTACCCCAATAAATTCTGTTTTGAGTGTACATTTACCCCAATAAATTCTGTTTTGAGTGTACATTTACCCCCATACATTTTGTTTTGAGTGTACATTTAACCCCATACAATACGTTTTGAGTGTACATTTCCCCCCATAAATTCTGTTTTGAGCGTACATTTCCCCCATAAATTCAGTTTTTAGTGTACATTTTACCCTCATACATTCTGTTTTGAGTGTACATTTACCCCCATACATTCTGTTTTGAGTGTACATTTACCCTCTACATGAAAACTTATCTGGAGCACTGTTGTCTGTCATATGGGCCTAAGAGATGCATCAACATATTCATATATGCAGGTCTAGCCCATCTGGCAAAGCTTTTCTTGCACAGGGAATCATTAGGCGTACAAAAAATATGTTTCAGGTTACGCGACCTACCCTAAAAAATGCCCCGACCCTAGAATATTTTATTGAGTTTGTCAGATATTGTTTTATTTACCTTTTTCCAAAAATTAAATGGTTTTTGGATAATCAAGTGTTTTGTTTTGATGGCATCCGCTTTAAAACAATGTTTAAGAATATTACCAATATGTTTTGAATATTCATTTAGTTTAAGAATCATTTTAACCATTTACTAAATAAAAAAAAAAAAAAAAATCCCTACTTACCTATACTAATTTTGTTGGGCATGTAACCTGAAACAAACATTTTTTTTTTTTACGCCTTAACTAAATAGTTGTTCATTACCGTAAAAAGAAAGTATGTCTGTACCAATATTTACTAGCTAACAGAACACATTTCAAAGGACAACATATTAAATGAAGGTTAATTAAAGGAATTACTTGACACTTCACTCCTGTACATAATTAATTGTATTTTTGTTGTTGTTTTTTCATTTTTATACAGTTCAGTTACTAGGACATCTTTATAATGTTTTGTATTTAATATTGTATCATCCCAGCTTTGTAAAGTATGTTTATACTATTTCATATGTATGGCATAAACAGGTCTGTCAATGGGATGCAGGGGTGTGGAAATCCTATGCCCGTCATGTCCGACGCTGGTAATTTTACCATTGGACAAGTAAATATGTTTTCGTCGTGATGAAACCGGTCGTAATGCATGTGCGTAAAGTGTCATCCCGGATTAGCCTGTGCAGTCCGCACAGGCTAATCCAGGACGGCACTTTCCGCCTACAGTGGATTTCTGTTGAGAAGAGACTTCCTTGAAACAGAGAATACCACACAAGCAGAGTGTGCCGTCCTAGATTAGCCTGTGCAGACTGCACAGGCTAATCCGGGACGACACTTTACGCACATGCATTAAGACCGATTTTCCCACGACGCGCCTCATATATTTTAACAACATTTAACAAATTGTAAAGAATTTATATTTTGAAGACACATTTTATTATTCCGGCAGGAATGGAAACTATATTTTTATTTGGACAAGTGACATTTGTTTGCGGACAAGCAGATTTATGCAATGAACTTGTCCATTGCCAAGTGACAAATTTTGATATTTCCACACACCTGAGTTGTTGTGCCACATCTTCAGGTGGGTAGGAAGTAAACCATGTTTTCTGCAGGACAATGAACAAAGGACATTGTTTTTTCTTTGTTTTACTTTTTTCTGAGCTTTTTAGCTTACATAAGCACCAAGTCCATCAACAGTTTCATTGAAACAACATCTCCGCCTAAACCGCTTATCAGATTTTCACCAAACTTTACAGGAATGATCCTTGGGTTACCCGACCTCTATCAAAATTGTTCAAATCATTCCGGTCCGCTGCATATGTAGGTCACCAGAGCTAAAAATATATTAAAATAGCGAAAACTTTAAATATCTTCTCCTCTGAAACCGCAAAGCTGAGAGCTTTTATATTTGGTATTTGGCATCTTCTAGTGGTCCTCTACAAAGTTTGTTCAATTATTCCCCTGGGGTCAAAACTGGCCACATTCCAGGGGTCACATGGTTTATATAGACTTTATAGCAAAATTACTTTAAAAATCTTCTCCTCTGAAACCACAAGGCTCAGTCTCAGGTTTTGTATTTGATATATAACTTATTGTATAGTGGTCCTCTACAACTGTTCAAAGTAGCCCCCCCAGGGTAAAATTGGCCACTCACGGGGGGTCATATGGTTTCAGTAGACTTATATGGCGTGTGGTCTTTAAAAATCTTCTCTTTTGAAATGGCAAAGCCCAGACTTTTCGTATTTGGCATGAAACAGTGTATAGTGGTCCTCTACAAATATGCCTCTGGGGTAAAAAGAAGCCACACCCCAGCGGTCACTGTGACGGTTTCTATACACTTATATATTCTCCTCTGAAACTGCAATACCCAGATCTTGATACTTAGGTGAGCGCTTTTGGGCCATGTGGCCCTCTAGTGGCCGTCTTGTTTCACTTAAAGACATCACAGTCCACTGGTGTTTATAGAACCACACTAAATTTTATATAAGGACGGCACTCTGGGTACACAGGCGATTCTAAAAATAAATCGCCTCTGGTACATCATGCGATATTTTGGACTACTTTCAATCACAATCATGATCATCAAAAATGGCTGCGCCCATAAGCTACAGTATTGAAATTCCGATCAACAAATGCACACGAAAATGTTCAAAATTATTGGGAATTATTGTAAATAACGTGATCGGAGTTAATAGTTACCCAAATAACAGTTCGGTAAATAATATGTGATGCCATTCGGTTGTGGAATAATGTTATATTCGGCTCAATTTGAAGCCAACTGCAGTTTGGAAATATGCTGAGTTATCTTCAGCATCATTTTTGTGGAACACTGAAACGTACATACTAGTGTTTCATAGTTATGGTGCTTTTGACATAATGCACTCAACACCTTGATCGTAATGTAACTAGTCCACATGTAAAGATGTTTCCAGTTTATGCAGAATGTTTGTTATTTTGCTTTCATAATTTTTCTTAAATGTAGGCTACACTACCAAATTTTGCTTTTGTCAAATATACTGATTGATGAATCTGTAATATTAAAGTTGTATCCATACCTATTTATCAACTGTCCTGCACATTTTAAATATAAAATGCACCTGTCACTTCGGCATGAAATTGTGTATTGAAAATTAGCTCATATGACTTAAATTTTTGGATTTGCTTAATGATATTAACAACAGCTCCTGAAAATATTTATCAGATGTATTATAAGAAAGCCACTCACTTTAATACTTTTATGGACACCCAGTCTTGGATAGGGATTTCAGTTGATGCCGAATTCTGCTTTTTGATGCAAGCAAATTGCAATTTTCTCATTTCTGACTCCAGCAAATAGTGTGACTTTCGTAATTTTGATCCACTTGTTTTCAGTAAGCCAACTTCAAAAGCACTAGAAAATAATATTGTTATAATATTCATATTTTTGTTTAAACTGAAAAAAATAATCACAAAACAACTTTGTAACGCAAGAAAATACTGAAAAAATATCTACCATAACATCAATAAAATCATTTATCCCCACTGACCATTTATTCAACTGACAGTAATTATGTCTATCCAGTTTGCAATTAATTTAAACATCGTACCGCAAAACAAAATAATCACAGTACTTCATTTCGTTTATGAGCACTGCACATATAAACGCATAAGAAATATAGTTAAATAAACTAGATAAATACAGATTATTATATTTTATATTTTGTGTAATTGTCACTTTCATGTTTGATTTCAGGAGAAAATTGACATTAAATGGTTATAATTTGTTAAAAACAGTTACAACATACTTCATCACCATTTCATTACACTATACAGATGTATACTGCTTCCTTCAAAGTTCATCATAGCAGATACATCACTAAATACAGTATAATTGGTAATCTTGTTAATAAAGGCATATTTCATGAGTTTCTACTGGCTAGATCTAACTGAGTATTATCATATTAAACAAATGTCCTGTGACTCCTGTCTGGGTTGTTTACTTGCTTGTAGAAATAATGCTAGGTTTCTGATTTCATTAATTCCAAAATGTAGATACTGGATGTGTCCATACATTTCAACATTGTCATTGTCATATTCTCACAGTTCAATATCTGCATTTCTTTAACATCACTTCTCAAGTTTGTAAGTTATTATGTGTTTTGAAAATATTCTAATTTCCCTCTGTCACATTTGTTATAATGACGGTTGCATTAACATCATATATTATAATTAATATATAAAAATAAATATTTTTTATATTATAATATACATTTTATAAAATATATGTGTTTCAAATACATCATTAAGGTATTGCAAGTTCAGGACACAGACGCTGAAACAGCGTAAAATTGTCACAGTACATGATGATAAAATCAACCTATGTTCCTTTCATTTCAGTTAACACTATCATAGTATCATTTTCATTTTTATATAAAACTGGCAATATTTCATTATATCCTTGGATAATATTTGGTTGGTCTGCCACATTATTTACACTGTAGTGGAGTTTCTAAACTGAAAGTTCTCATTGAGCTCTTGTAGGGGTACTAGTCACAGCCAGGTTTGGTATTCTTCGGGAGAGGACCATGGTGTTAATCACAGACTTGCAAAATTCAGTTCACCTGTAAAAATGAGACCTGTGACTAAATATTAAGCAACATTTTGTAATTAAGCATGCGGTGTAAAGGTAAACGTAAACTAAACGTATAATGCTATTTCGACTTAAATTAGTTGTGCTAGTGAACAAGAATTATGCATAGCTTATGTAATAATATTAATGCTGCAAAAACACTATAAACAGATTAACTTATGGTAAATTACTAATAAGACACCATGGACATTAGATAAATGTTAATGAATACAATGGACATTAGATAAATGTTAATGAATACAATAAATTAAATGGTATAAAAATATAATAATAATAATAATAACAGAAATACCATTGAATTGCATACATTTAATTATTGTATACAAATTAACGAACTGGATATACTGAAGAATATCATTATACTTTATATGATAATAACATTAACAACATAAAATTTATGAAGAACATTATATTATAAAAAATAATAAATCAATTATTAAAACATGTTATTTTACCTGACAAATAAGGCCTTTTCCTAAGCCAGTAGTGAACCGCAAAGGCAGTCCGTATTGTGTAGATATTTTCATTATCTTTATTTGATTCTTCCCAAAAACCTTGTTTTATCAGTACAATTTAACTCAGAATCAGTTTCATTAGTAAGTCTAGTTTCGCTTTCAGTTTGGACATTTTGTAAATACTAGAATCCGTTTCGATATCAGAATAAAATTTCTTGAAATTATGTTCGCAAAGTAAGCCTTTTGGATAATAGGTCAAGATGCCTATAAAATATACATACTACTTTTCTTATTTTATCATCGTTTCTACATAGAATATGGTGCTATTTTAACGTGCGTCGGTTATAGCCTTATAACACAGGCGGATCACACGTTGGGTGCATCAAGCCAAGATGGCTCCTCGATAGACACGAGATCCATCTTACGGTGCATTCCGGAGATAGTCGATTAGGAGATAGTCGATTAGGAGGTAGTCGATTATGATATGGTCGATTAGGAGATAGTCGATTATGATATGGTCGATTAGGAGATAGTCGATTAGGAGACAGTCGATTAGGAGATAGTCGATTATGATATGGTCGATTAGGAGATAGTCGATTATGATATGGTCGATTAGGAGATAGTCGATTAGGAGACAGTCGCTTAGGAGACAGTCTATTAGGAGATAGTCGATTATGATATGGTCGATTTGGAGATAGTCGATTATCATGATTGCAAGGACGGCTGATATTGAAATTGTATTCTTCATGAAAGGGGATTATCAGTACTGAAAAAGGTGTGAGTAAACCATTCCTTGCAGGGTCTTGAATATTGAATGGACAAAGGTTATTTTGTCTTGACTTATGGACCTAAAAGTTCTGTTACTTTGGCTTGGAATCAACCTAACTCACCAAATTTTGTTAAACTGTTTAGGGAAATGCTTTTTGATTTGGAAAATGTGTGAATAAATATTAACATTTAATTTGTCTTTCTTCTTTTATTACATACCCAGTAAAATTTTCCAACCCCCCCCCCCCCCATCCCCATAAAAATGGTTATAAAAGATACCATTTGTATAGCTTTTAATTGTTTGCAGTGAACCAATTTGTCTACAACTAGCTCTTGAAAATTGTGTTTGCAAGATTTGCACAAGGTTTTGTCATCTTTGCATTAATCTGCTGTCAATGCCAAAAAGTATGTTTGCTGGAGACCAGAATATGCAGCACAGTTGGCGTAAAGGTTTCAAACCGAACAAATAAATATGCAACATAGTCTGTGTAATCGTCCTAATATTAATGAATGCTAATAATTAGGAAGCTGCTTATAATAAATAAATTGTCAGATAGTCAATCTGGTCAAGAGGAAATCTCGTGCACACCGGCTACATTCCATGCACCAGTCTGTGGTTGGCTCGGAAAGTAGTCCCAACTCACGTGGTTTTAGTCACATAATCATGACATTCAATGCACTCTAGTTTACATCTGCGAAGACGGGCCGGCTAGCTCAGTTGTTAGAGCGCTGGACTACAAATCCAAACAAACAAACAAAACAAACAAACAAACATCTGCGAACTGATTCCAGCTATGTAAACGGGCATGAAAATAGCTCCATTAATAGGGATCAGAATTATTAATTTTTCTTCATTTATGATAATTCAAAAACCATTAATTTTATTCTTTATTTCTATGCTTGTGGTTCTTAAAATCAATTTAATGCGTGTTAAATACATTTGTGGCGCGTCGTGAGAAAACCGCTCTTAATGCAGTCCGCACAGGCTAATCCAGGACGGCACTTTCCGCTTTTATGGTATTTTCTGTTTCAAGGAAGTCTCTTCTAACCATAAATCCACTTTAGGCGGAAAGTGTCGTCCCGGATTAGCCTGTGCGTACTGCACAGGCTAATCTGGGATGACACTTTACGCACATGCATTAAGTCCGGTTTTCCCACGACGCGCCTCTTTTTTTTCCATTTTGACAAGATTCTTGTCATGGAGCATGTTGCAGAGGTGTATGTTGAGGGCAATGAACGACAACTATTAGGAGATTGGTCAAGTGTTTAGCGCGGTAGGTCATCTGGCACCATGGTCTAATTTTTGTGTCATTTGACTTGATTTGTTGAGAGGCATTGAATTGTGCAAGTAAAATGTTGTTTTTTTGTAAGATTATGTAAAAATTACCAAAATATGTGAATATATCCGGCTGGTAGAGCGCTGGACTACAAATGGGAGGATCGCAGGTTCGATTCCCAGCCCGGCCACATAACTTGTGTGGGGATTGGTCATGAAATTATTTCTATGGCCATTCTCCCCCAACCTCTGATTCAAGTAGGGCAGTTGTCAGTTACTGGCAGCATAAGTATGTGCACTTAGTACTGGTAAACCAGCTTACCCAGGAAAAGTGTGAGTAAGTTAACTGACTGCCGTTATATGACTGAAATACTGTTGAATACGGCGAAAAATTCAAACAAACAAATAAACAAAAATATATCCGTTCAAGGAACTTTTTGGCTGTGACATCATTTAGCAGGTATGACGGAATAGGAAAGTTTTCACTTTACAGATAATTGTCCGATCATGCTGAGGACATTAGACAAGTTGCATTAAGTCAAACAGAACAGTTTCTTGAAATTGGTTTAAACAAACACCCTGTATACCTGAAGTGTATTAACCCAGTTTGAAGTCTAAATATGGAAATTGTGTACCTGATATGTAGATAGTTGTACTGGAGGGGAAGATTTAGCTGGGTAGTAGTGATATCATTTTCGGTTAATATATCAGCCATATTTGTTTATCATTTTTGCGTTTGTGCTCCATATAAATAAGGGATTGGATATTAACACATAAATTCTCAGGTAAACATTTATTTATTGAAGCAATTAATGCTTGGATATTGCCCTTGGAATCACAAATACCGTATGTTATACATCACTTTATATACATTTAGATTATAAGGTAATGAAATTACTGATTTATATACTGGTATTAAAGTTAAATGTCAAACGTTCACTTTTACTGGTTTAACACCTAGTTGTTGAATACATAAGCGCATTGGAAGTGAATCATTTGTTGCATAATTTTTTTTTTTAAATCTCCTAAATTGTCATGTTTGATGTTACTTAATAGTACTGATACTTCTTAGTTGTCATGTTTGGTGTTACTTAATAGTACTGATACTTCTTAGTTGTCATGTTTGGTGTTTCTTAATAGTACTGATACTTCTTAGTTGTCATGTTTGGTGTTACTTCATAGTACTGATACTTCTTAGTTGTCATGTTTGGTGTTACTTAATAGTACTGATACTTCTTAGTTGTCATGTTTGGTGTTACTTCATAGTACTGATACTTCTTAGTTGTCATGTTTGGTGTTACTTAATAGTACTGATACTTCTTAGTTGTCATGTTTGGTGTTACTTAATAGTACTGATACTTCTTAGTTGTCATGTTTGGTGTTACTTAATAGTACTGATACTTCTTAGTTTCATTTTAGTAAGCTGTGTACATAATAGGCTTTGTTACTGTATGGAGTTAATTTTGAAATGTGTCATATTACAAACTGATTTACGTGGTAATTTAAAAAAGTAATACATGTGACAGGCTATGTCTACTCATGTTTAAACATTGTTAAAGTAAATAATTCAATAGATCTGGCCTTTAGTCTAATGCATTAGAAAATAATTATGGGTAAAATTGCCCTTTTCCTACAACGATTATAGGAATTAGACCAATTGATTACTCGTTGTAGTTGTCTTGATATTTAATTTTACCCTGTGCGGTTCTTTTCCTGCTATTGACAAGCTCTGGAAAATTGTTCTAATTATTTGTTTGAAAAGCTTTTATATGGCTAAAAAACCTGGTGACATATGGACGACTTGTCAAAAAGCTGTCTTTTATTGATTCTTTGTTCCGACTGCGATGAAAGGGTTCAGATTGCACCTGTGCATGCTGATGATCACATTCCGGATGTTGACATCGATTACGAACATGCGAGTATTGGTATATTGGCATGTATGATGGCGATAACATCTATGCACCTATCAATATTTTCCCCCAGGGCGGGAGCGGTGGGGATGTACAGGACTTTAGACTGAAAGCATTTCCCGACAGGCAGGAATTTGACACGCCGAATGATTCCGGATCCCGGGAAATAGACTTTGCTTTTGGTCAGATTTAAGATCCTGGTAATATTGGTTACACCAAGCATCTCCCACTGTGGGGATTTAGACATAAATGCTTAGCTCTAGGGTGGGGAATTAGACCCCAAAAATTAAAGTTGTATTTCCCTGAGTCAGAATTTAGCTACCTTCCGTATGACATAGTAATACTTTCAGTGTGACAAAGTGACCTTAAGTGTGACAGAAATACCTTCGGTGTGACATTGTTAACTTCAGTGTCACATGAATACCTTCAGTATGATATAGTTACCTTCGGTGTGACATAAACTCCTTCAGTGTGACGTAGTTACATTCAGTGTGACATAAGTTACCAAAGTATGACATAGTTACCTTCAGTGTAACATAGTTAGCTTCAGTATGACATAGTTACCTTCAGTGTGACATAAGTTACCTTCAGTGTGACATAGTTACCTTCAGTATGATATAGTTACCGTCAGTGTGACATAGTTACCTTCAGTATGACATAGTTATCTTCAGTGTGGCATAAGTTACCTTCAATGTGACATAGTTACCTTCAGTATGACATAGTTATCGTCGGTGTGACATAGTTACCTTCAGTATGACATAGTTATCGTCAGTGTGACATAGTTACCTTCAGTATGACATAGTTACCTTCATTGTGACATTAGTTGCCTTCAGTATGACATAGTTACCTTAAGTGTGACATTAGTTACCTTCAGTATGACATAGTTACCTTCAGTGTGGCATAGTTACCTTCAGTATGACATAGAAGTACACATACGTAATTGCTTTCTTTCAAAAGAGCCCTTGTTACATAAGTTTAAGAGTCATGACTTTCAAATGTCCATACAAATTATCTTTCATTAAAGTATATTTCCAACAATGATCTCAGTCATGAAATTTTGTGGTCTTTGTATTGAATCACTGTTTTTAAACGGCTAATTTATAAGCATGGTCATGAAAGATGATAGATTTACTGGTGCTGTCAGGGTACACTCAGGAAAAGTCATGATCATTATATATGCATGAACTGTGGTAAAAAATCAGATGATTAATTTGTTGGTAAAGTAGGAGGTATGGCACGTCACCACAATCTGTAAGTTGGTAGAAAGCTACATTGTTAATATGGGAGCGCCCATAGTTATATCAGAGATTCATATTGACAAATTTAAAAGCAAAAAAATAAATAAGAAAATCAGCCATGATTTTGGCATACCAATCTTGCACAGGTTTATTGGATTTAGGATTGTTAACAATGTAATATTTTACAGGTATTTATGTATATAAAATATGGCCGCAATCTGTTTTTATGACTGTGTTTATGCCAAAACCAATAAAGCTTTATGATACAATTTCATACCCAGATCAACAAGTTGGATCATTGTTATGTTGATCAGTTGTAACCAGCCAAAATAGAAAAAAAACTGAACCTTTAATTATACACTAATGTATGCATACATTCCCATTAAAGTCACAGGTTTTTAAGTTTTAGTTTCTCTGACATTTTTGGAGAGCTGTACAGTTGGACAGCGAAATAACATTAAAAATGAAATTCTTGTGTAATTTTTTGTTTCACACTACACATGCCAATGGCAAAAATAATTCAATGCAACATTTGTTTTATCAACATATGTATCAACATGATTTACGTTCAGTTAATGTATGTTTCACTATGTTTTTGCATTATATCTGTGAGTTACAAACTTTAATATCCAAAATATGGCATTATAACTGTGACTTGAAAACTTTAATATCCAAAATTCGGCATTATATCTGTGAGTTGAAGACTTTTAATATCCAAAATATGGCATTATAACTGTGAGTTAAAAACTTTAATATCCAAAATATGGCATAACAACTGTCAGTTAAAAACTTTAATATCCAAAATATGGCATTATAACTGTGAGTTGAAAACTTAAATACCCAAAATATGGCATTATATCTGTGAGTTAAAAACTTTAATATCCAAAATGTGGCATTACAACTGTGAGTTGAAAACTTTAATATCCAAAATATGGCATTATAACTGTGAGTTAAAAACTTTAATATCCAAAATACGGCATTATAACTGTGAGTTGAAATCTTGAATATCCAAAATATGGCATTACAACTGTGAGTTGAAATTTTTTATATCCAACATACAGCATTATATCTGTGAGTTGAAAGCTTTAATATCCAAAATACGGCATTGTATCTGTGAGTAGAAAACTTTAATATCCAAAATACGGCATTATAACTGTGAGTTGAAAACTTTAATATCCAAGATATGGCATTATAACTGTGAGTTGAAAACTTTAATATCCAAAAAATTGCACTATAACTGTGAGTAAAAAATTTTAATATCCAATACACGGCATTATAACTGTGAGTTGAAAACCTTAATATCCAAAATATGGCATTATAACTGTGAGTTAAAAACTTTAATATCCAAATACGGCATTATATCTGTGAGTTGAAAACTTAAATATCCAAAATATGGCATTGTAACTGTGAGTTGAAAACTTTAATATCCAAAATACGGCATTATATCTGTGAGTTGAAGACTTTAATATCCAAAATATGACATTATAACTGTGAGTTAAAAACTTTAATATCCAAAATACGGCATTACAGCTGTGATTTAAAAACTTTAATATCCAAAATATGGCATTATAATTGTGAGTTGAAAACTTAAATATCCAAAATATGGCATTATATCTGTGAGTTAAAAACTTTAATATCCAAAATATGGCATTATATATTTGAGTTAAATCTTTAATATTCAAAATATGGCATTACAACTGTGAGTTGAAAACTTTGATATCCAAAATATGGCATTATAACTGTGATTTAAAAACTTTAATATCCAAAATACGGCATTATAACTGTGAGTTAAAAACTTTAATATCCAAAATACGGCATTATAACTGTGAGTTGAAAACTTAAATATCCAAAATATGGCATTACAACTGTGAGTTGAAAATTTTAATATCCAAAATACGGCATTATATCTGTGAGTTGAAAACTTTAATATCCAAAATACGGCATTATATCTGTGAGTTGAAAACTTTAATATCCAAGATACGGCATTATAACTGTGAGTTGAAAACTTTAATATCCAAAATATGGCATTATAACTGTGAGTTGAAAACTTTAATATCCGAAAAATTGAATTATAACTGTGAGTTAAAAACTTTAATATCCAAAATACGGCATTATAACTGTGAGTTGAAAACCTTAATATCCAAAATACGGCATTATATCTGTGA
Organism: Congeria kusceri; assembly: GCA_027627225.1. Lineage (NCBI taxonomy): Eukaryota > Metazoa > Mollusca > Bivalvia > Myida > Dreissenidae > Congeria > Congeria kusceri. The sequence continues at coordinate 17,674,595 of CM051040.1, forward strand.
GTTAATAACTTTTATATCCATAATACGGCATTATATCTGTGAGTTGAAAACTTAAATATCCACAATATGGCATTGTAACTGTGAGTTGAAAACTTTAATATCCAAAATACAACATTATATCTGTGAGTTGAAAACTTAAATATCCAAAATACGACATTATATCTGTGAGTTGAAAACTTTAATATCCAAAATACGACACTATATCTGTGAGTTGAAAACTTTAATATCCAAAAATATGGCATTGTAAATGTGAGTTGAAAACTTTAATATCCAAAATACGGCATCAGTGGAAATAATTTTTTTTTTTAGCAATTTTGGGATTATTAGTTTTACAATATTTGGTTTTGTGCCATTTTGTTTCGTATTTTCTGAATTTTGCTGTAACAATTTAAAACTAACAGTAGTAACCTTGTTAAATTGAGACTGTTTTACGAGTACAGAAATAGAATTACAATGGAAATTAATGAAGACTGACAGCTCCATTCAGACAACTTATTGGACTAATGAATTACATTAGAAGGAGAACTGACTTAGGCAGGTTTGAAGCCAATTTTTCAAGGAATCTGGGGCCAGGGCCTGTATTCACAAAGCTCCTTAGGGAAAACTTCAGTAAATTCCTTAAATTCATAAAATTCCTTAACTCGCTGGCTGTTTAAGGTATAGGTCTTTTATCATTAAAATGTTGTTAACTTGTAAATGTTGCTTATATGTTTAGTATTTCAGCCTTCTTTGTACCGAAATCATAAGATTTCCCATAGAAAATTTGATCTGAAATTTTCACTAAGTACAACTTTAGATTTCCTTTTGGAGCTTTGTGAATACCAATCCAGATGAGGAGCTTATTAGTCCAACACTTTGTTGGGGCCGGCTAGCTCAGTTGGTAGAGCGCTGGACTACAAATCCAAGGATTGCGGGTGCGATTCCTAGCCCGGCCACATAACTTGTGTGGGGATTGGTTATGAAATTATTTCTACGGCCATTCTCCCCCTACCTCCGATTCAAGTAGGGCAGTTGTCAGTTACTGGCATAAGTATGTGCACTTAGTACTGGTAACCCAGCTTACCCAGGAAAAGTGTGAGTAAGTTAACTGACTGCTGTTATATGACTGAAATACTGTTGAATACTGAGAAAAATCCAAACAAACAGTCCAACACATTCATTGGCAATTGAAGCTGTATTTAACTACTGCAACGAGTCTAAATCTGAGAAATCAGCATTTATAACTGTTTAAATTGCTTTGTTAATATTCCTATAATTTCAATGTATGTTTATAATTTATGTACTTGTGGCTACCAAGGAATATTCACTTTTTGGTGGCAAGTGAGTGGTTGATGTGGATCGTTGACCTCGACAGCTTTTTTACCTTTGTTTTTGTTTGTTAAGTTTGTTAGTATTCCTATAATTTCAATGTATGTTTAGAATTTATGTACTTGTGGCTACTAAGGAATATTCACTTTTTGGGGGCCAGTGAGTGGTTGATGTGGATTGTTGACCTCAACAGCGTTGTGATGTCAGAAAAATGGCATTAAAATGTTATTTCTTTTCAGAGTACTATCTGTTGTACTGTACACATCGACCATGTTTGGGGATCCATTGTTCAAATGTATCACATGCTATACCATGTCTCCTGGGCTGTGATATTTGTCGTTCTTGTCAAAATAATGGTCATTTAATTGATAAAAATAATGTATGAAACCAACGTTTGTTGATGCATTATATAGTTATCTTATATAAAACTGATAACCTGTGATCCTACGCTATTTAAAGACAAACTTTGAACTAAGAATACTTGTGTTACATGTATATTAAGGTTTTCGATGAATTCAGGAATCGACCATTGGCTTAAATTAGCAAAATTACTGTATTAAACCTCAGTCACAAATTGTGGTCATTTCATGTTAGTGTTCGCTACATGCACAAACTTAGGTCATTGTCACAATATACGAGGCGTGTTGTGGGAAAACCGGGCTTAATGCATGTGATTAAAGTGTCGTTCCAGATTAGCCTTTGCAGTCCGCACAGGCTGATCCAGGACGGTACTTTCTGCCTACAGTGGATTTATGTTTAGAAGAAACTTCCTTGAAACAGAAAATACCATAAAAGCGGAAAGTGCCATCTCGGATTAGCCTGTGCAGACTGCACAGGCTATTCCGGGATGGCACTTTATGCACATGCATTAAGTCCGGTTTTCCAACGACGCGCCTCATATGGTGTATGGTAGCCTGAAATCTGTATACTTATAAGATTAAAATTCTATCACCCTGAAAAATTACTTTTGATATATACAGACACAATACACAGAACATTCATGTGAGGTATTATAATAATGTATACATAATGTATAGTCAGTAACAAAATTAAGGTCAGTGTCACATAAATTGTACAAACAAATAGGGTACAGTCTTTGGCATCACAGTCTTTGTATTCAAAAAATAAACAAATGACCAATAAATACCAGTAGAATTTTCTAGTTAAGTATATATTGTGTATTCTACAATTGTTGTCAGATGTAAACTCCATAATCAGTAAATCATTGTGATATTACTATAATAATAAATAAGGCTTAGCGTGAAACTAGTGTAACTGAGATGGACATGTTAAATAATAAATAAGGCTGAGTGTGAAACTAGTGTAACTGAGATGGAAATGTTAAATAATAAATAAGGCTGAGTGTGAAACTAGTGTAACTGAGATGGAAATGTTAAATAATAAATAAGGCTGAGCGTGAAACTAGTGTAACTGAGATGGAAATGTTAAATAATAAATAAGGCTTAGCGTGAAACTAGTGTAACTGAGATGGAAATGTTAAATAATAAATAAGGCTGAGCGTGAAACTAGTGTAACTGAGATGGAAATGTTAAATAATAAATAAGGCTGAGCGTGAAACTAGTGTAACTGAGATGGAAATGTTCAACAGATACAACAGGGCTTGTATTTATAAAGAATCTTAGTCGAAAATAGTCAATATAATTCAAAGTGTATTAATATTTAGCATTACGGTAGTCATGCAAATGTTCCAAAGCATAGTGTTTTAAACACAAATTCTAATTTTGAATTATGTTTAACTTAAGTTAAGAATGGCTTAAGAATCTTTATAAATATGGGCCCTGTTTTATACCAAACCCTTGAATTATGGTATTATGATTTAAATCAGTACAAAGATGGGCTAAACAGATGTTGTCATATATCTGATAATTACTGGATGTTGTAAAAAGATGGTCTAAACAGATATTGTCATGTATCTGATAATTACTGGATGTTGCAATGTGATTAGGATTATTAGAAGAGGTGGATGCTACTGGCTATTGATATAGCCAGAGTTCTTGCTAATAAAGATTCATAATCATGATCTGTATATTAGGAACTAGTGAGCTTTGAGCTTGAACAAATAAATAATGCATGATATTTAGATATTCCATATCAGGTTCACATAGGTTCACCATTGTTGTATTAAAGGGCCTATGTCAACGAAAAATTGGCTTCCTATTGCACTATAAATTATATTATTTCATAGAAATGCGCTTTACTAAGACATGTGCATTAAATAAATAAATATAATATGATACACAATAAGATATTTGATAAAAACAAACTAGCATAAAAGCCTGAGAAATTCAAACCCCAAGTGGGTATCGAACTCATGACTTAGGAGCCATACGAAGAAATGGCAGTAGACAGCGCTTTAACCAACTGCGCTATCATGCTTGGTAAGGAATCGTTTGTAAACTATGGTTAAACAAAATGCTCACAATTCTGATGTCAAAATGTAAACAGGAAAAGGGCCATTATCGAACTCATGACTTAGGAGCCATACGAAGGATAGGCAGTAGACAGCGCTTTAACCAACTGCGCTATCAAGCTTGGTAAGGAATCGTTTGTAAACTATGGTTATACAAAATGCTCACAATTCTGATGTCAAAATGTAAACAGGAAAAGGGCCAAATAAACACAACCCATATTTTAATTTGATTTTTATCTCAGAATGCGTACACTCTTTTCCCATTATATATACCCTATTTTAACCATTATTACATGCCAGTATTATTATCTAAATTTAAGATTTTCAAAGAAGTTGCCCCCTTGAGGCCCATTTCAATGACATAGTCCCTTTAATGAAGGATTAATGCTAGTATTTAGAATACTTACACATGAATAAGCTAATATTAATACTAAGTATTCAAATATAATAATGAAGGATTAATGCTAGTATTTAGAATACTTACACATGAATAAGCTAATATTAATACTAAGTATTCAAATATAATAATGAAGGATTAATGCTAGTATTTAGAATACTTACACATGAATAAGCTAATATTAATACTAAGTATTCAAATATAATCTTCTGAAGGTACTAACAGTCCAGCTTATATCAGTATTATGCTGTTCATTTTACAGAGGACTTCATAAAGAAAGCAGTTACTACAACTGCAGCGAAATGGCATTCAAATAAAATAAAACTGTGTCCCACTGGTTCAGAAAATGTGTCTGGTTCTCTGGTTCAGTAAACGTGTCTGGTCCTCTGGTTCAGAAAATGTGTCTGGTCCTCTGGTTCAGAAAATGTGTCCAGATCTCTGGTTCAGAAAATGTGTCTGGTCCTCTGGTTCAGAAAATGTGTCCGGCCCTCCGGTTCAGAAAATGTGTCTGGTCTCCTGGTTCAGAAAATGTGTCCAGCCCTCTGATTCAGAAAATGTTTCCAGCCCTCTGGTTCAGAAAATGTGTCCAGCCCTCTGGTTCAGGAAATGTTTCCAGCCCTCTGGTTCAGAAAATGTGTCCAGCCCTCTGGTTCAGGAAATGTGTCCAGCCCTCTGGTTCAGGAAATGTGTCCAGCCCTCTGGTTCAGGAAATGTGTCTGGTCCTCTTATTGAGAAAATGTGGCCATGCAGCACTCTGGTTAAATGCGTTAAGAAAATGTGTCAGGTACTCGGGTTCAGAAAATTTGTCTGTTCCTCTGATTCAGAAAATGTGTCCAGTTCTTTGGTTTGTTCATAGTAAGTACAGATGTGGTTGACATCATAACTTGGATCAGCACAGGGTATGCAAGCCTCAGCACACACCGATATCCAATACTGCTCAGCGCTGTCACTGGAGATCAGTGTTTAGTGGGGATAATGGGGGGAGTAAAACTGATACTGGTCTTTGAGGAATAGCCTGGATACCATCTTCATTTTAGCAGGATAGTGTTCAGATTCATTTGGTGATTTGGTTCATTAGCAGTGAGTGAATCCCAGTGAGATAATTTTGTGGCCTAGTGAATAATACTGGTAACTCTGAAGTACTTTGGTAAGAATTTTGTACTAAGTTTCTCACAAGTTCGGCACAATTACAGTTCTATGTTTCTTTCAACAATTGTTTTTATGTGTAATAACAAAAATTAGTATGAAATTTTGAATAATGATATTTTAATAGTAATAATAAAAAAAAAAAATATTTCTTATAACGATACTAATATGTACAAATTCAAAAGAAACAATTTAAGTAATATTTCTCCACTTCCGTATCCAACAAGCACAGCTTTGTAGGAGTTGTTAATATAATACTCGGTCTGATGTGACAAAAATTTCGGTAATACTGCCTGAGTCCCCTGTGTTACTTGTAAAAAAAAAGAATAGTTTGATGGAAATACGTAATTGTTAAAACAGTTTTACATTTATGGATATTTTTAACCATTTTATCATCTAAATTACCTGTCAGCGTGAGGAAATGTTGTCAATTCATAAGGAAACCTTAAAGGTCAACTGCACCCTTTTATGTCCTGTCCCAGTTATTATGCTGAGGCCAGCGTTTGTTTATCTTTAGTTTCTTGTTCTGCCGACCCGATTTTTTGAAGATAAACAAAAATAAAAATTAGAACAAAGCCAATATTGTAAATATAAGAAACCATAAATTGATAAAATCATTGATTGCCACTGATGCGGTATACTTTATGGATATTAAGGTTTTCTGTAACTCACATTTATGATGTAAAAACAAGTTGAAATGTATGGGCATGTTTCAAAGAATGTGCAAATTTTGCGTAGTTACATTTAAAATATTTTTCAGAAGTGAATTTCTTTTTATTTACCTTATATTACAACTGAGTGTTAAAGTAATCCTTCCAAAGAGGCATAGACCTCCCAGTTGCTTTAGACAATAAATACTAATTTCTGAAAATCATGGATTGGATTATTATTTTCCTTCCTGTTACCAAGACAAGTTAATTTAAAATCATTGATAATTTTTTGTAAAACTAATGTTTTCTTAATATTGTTTTACTGTTTTATACATATGTTTACATAAATATTGTAAACTTGCACATAATATGACTTAAAGTTACATTTTATATTACTTTCAGCCAATTTTTATAATTTTAGTTTTTTAAATCAGTGTAATGCATATTGATTTTTATTGTAAGTTTTTATAACAAACATTGCATTAAATTATTCTTGTTATTGTAATTGTGTATTACATAACAAAATGTGTTCATAATAGAATTTCATTTATATTTCTAATTTTATTTATTTATTTTACAATTTTCCAAAAATGTTTGAGAAACTACAGATAAAAAACCACTGGCCTAAGGTTGTGCTGTAAAAGTAACTGATTGTCAATGTGTTTACAATATGTTTAGCAATACATGCTTAAATACATACTATGTCAACAAAAGGGCCTCAAGGGGGTAATTTGTTTAACAAATCTGAAATTCAGATATTAAAACTAGCATATAATAGCAGTAAAAATAAGGTATATATTATGGGTAGAGAGTTTTTGCATTCGGAGATAAAAGAAAAAAATCAATGTTTAATGTGGGTCCTGTTTGTTGGCCCTTTTCATGTTTTCATCATGACGTCAGAATTGTGAATATTTTGTAAAACCACATTTTACACTGAATTCCTTAAGCAAAATAGCGCAGTTGGTTAAAGCGCTGTCAACTGTAATTTCTTCGTATGGCTTGTAAGTCATGAGTTCGATACCCGCTTGAGCTTTTATTTTTCAGACAGTTTTTAGCCAGATTTTTCAACAAAAAATCTCAGCTATTAGATTAGCGAAAACCGGTCGGTTGGGCGGGCGGGCGTTACGATGTCGTTAACAATTTGCGTTAAAGTTTCGTATTCCTGTCATATTTTCAAAAGTTCTTGGTCAATCTTCATTAAACTTTACAGAAATGTTCCTTGGATGGTCCTCTACCAAACCTGTGAAAATGGTTTTGCTTCACTGCGCAAGATGGCCGCCAGAGATAAAAAAAATAGAATTTTGTCTAAATGCCATTTTCTTCTATACCTATGGCTAGATTTTCAAATAATTTTACACAAATATTCGTTAAGTGTTCCTCTACCAAACTTATTCAAATGGTTCCGCCTCACTGCATAAAATGGCCACTAGTGCTAAAAATAGAATTTGCGTTAAAGTTTCTTATTTCTGTCATATTTTTAAAAGTTCTTGGTCAATCTTCATGAAACTTTACAGAAATGTTCCTTGGATGGTTCTCTACCAAACATGTAAAAATGGTCCTGCTTCACTGCACAAGATGGCCACCAGGGCTAAAAATAGAATTATGTCTATCTAAACGCCAATTTCTTCTAGACCTATGGCTAGATTTTCAAATAATTTCACACCAATGTTCGTTTAGTGGTCCTCTACCAAACTTATTCAAATGGTTCCGCTCACTGCACAAAATGGCCACTAGAGCTAAAAATAGAATTTGCGTTAAAGTTTTGAATTCCTGTCATATTTTCTGAAGTTCATGATCAATCTTGATGAACCTTTAAACAAATGTTCCTTGTTTATTATTATTTATTATCCATCTATTCATTTCTTTTTAATATGTTAAATAGGCTAATACTTCTATTATCTGCAATTGGGTCAAGGCCGCATTCAGGGGTGTTCACTCCTGTAATAGCTCTAGTTTAAAACTGTCCTTTATTGCTGACACTCGTACTGAGCTCTAATATAAAAAAATAATGTCAACACAATATCTTAAATCTTACAGTTTGCATTTCACATTTAACCATGAGTAACCATTCAAGGAACATTTTCATCCATCTTGCATTTAATCATTATTTTCCAAAAAAATGGTAGCATGTCCAGTGGAGAAAAGTTCCTTTGACGGACACTTTCTTTAATGCAAATATGCAACATTGCATAGAAACAAACATGCCATCTCTCTAGTCCACACTTTTTTCTAATTTTATTATTTTGAGACCAAATTTTTGCCAAGTCACACCAAACTGCATACATTTTAGATCATCGACATGAAACTTCCATACTTCTTCACCAACATTGACTTGTACATGTACCCCCACCGGCAAAATAAAAAATCCGGCTTTAATGCGGTTCCCCCATTTTTCTCTTGTTGCTAATTTGTTTTTATCAAATTTCTCATTTTGTATTATAGGGTTAATCCGGGCAAATACGGACAGTCGAGTAACTTCAGACAAATGTGTAGATCGACTTTTCTTCATGTTTTCATGTTAATGTTATGTTTTTACCTTAAGAAAGAGAAGAGTATATTTTCTGGGAATACATGTCTAAAAATAGCATATGACGTAATGCATTGGTTATTGTAAATGGTGCATCGTGGGAACAACCTATCGATGCTGTGTAAGTTTTCCTGAACTTTAAATATAAACTAGTGTCCCTAGTTTCCCAATGTAATTTGCAATAGCAAAACCAGTACTGTCCGTAGTTTTCTTACTCGGTCCGAACTTAACCGGTTTTGGGTGGCCTCGTTTCTGACTCAGTTGATGTACTTTAGACTACAGATAGATATATGGAATCTATGATAAAATCCTAGGAAGACAGGGATTTCTCGATTTCGTCATCATAATATTGTGATATCCTACAGAGCTTGGCGCAATATATTGACAAGGGGAGCCCTTGTAAAAACTGTCCGTACTTACCCGAATCAACCCTATTAATTATTCTTCATTTAATGAACATGTCTTAGCATAACCCATTTGTATCATCTCATATCATTTATAGTGCAAACGAAAACCAATTTTTGGTAGACATAGTTCCTTTAAGAGGAAAATCAAATTAAATTTTTTATTGACCCATACTAATAACAATTAGTTGTCATGAAACTGTTGTCAGTGTTTTTTTTTCATCTTTGGAGTAAAGGTGGCTGGGCCCTTCAGATGGGGGATTTTCTTTTTAGAAATCCATTATTACATGTTTATATTCTACTTTGTGATAACAAAAATAAAGAATTGTTTTGCTACAAATAACTTAGGATTAACTTGGTTTGATGAAACATTGCTGTGACTGTTTATGAAAACTCTTCTATCTTGGCTAAATTTTTGTCCGATTTTGGTCTTTTTTTTTCAAAATGAAGCTTACATTATGAGGGGAATTTTAAGGTAAATATAGGGGAATAATATATACATTTAAAGCAGGGAAATGGGGTCCAATTTTGGCCCCAAATAGGCCCTACAAAAACCCACTGGTTGTAATCATTTTAAAACATTGATGTGAGCTCAAGCTGCATTTAAGCCTTTGACTATAACAATTGAAATATCTTGCTGCAGAAAATTTCTGTTTTGCGGTTACCTTTTTTCTATAAAACCCACAAAATTAGCAATCATTAACATGATATCAAGGAGGAAAGAAAAAAATATGCCAATTAAGAAAGTTTGCAGCCACTGCTTATATCGTTAATTTGCAATATTTGAGTGCTATCAAATTAATGTGCGTTACAAAGATGACAACAAAAAAAGCTCAGTTTTTTAGACTGTTGGCGGAAGCCAATGGTCTTTAGCAGGCGATTTTGAGACATTGAATCGCGTGACCTACTATTTACTTTAGAGGCTACGAAGCACTAACAATGAATGCCTCCAAATTTATACACTACATAGGCTATTTCAGCCTGTTTAGGATTAGTCGACCATGAGACTGTCATGTGTTTTTATGTGGGTGGCATTAAGCGTTGCACTTGTCCGTTTGTCTGTCCATCCCGAAATTTTGTGTACTCAAATCCTCTTTAACTGCTGGACCGATTTCACTCCAACTTTCACAGCTGAAGAACCTTAATGTGTAGATCATAAAGGAAGTAATTTTGGCTGCGACCAATTTTGGCATAATTACGGCCCTTTGTTATTTTTTGCACTATAGAATTTTGTATGCTCAACTTCTCTTAAACTGCTGGGCAGATTGTGCTCAAACTTTCACAGCTGAAGAACCTTATCGTGTAGGTGATGGTAAAGGAAGGAATTTTGGCTGCTACCAAGTTTTGCAGAATTATGGCCCTTTCTTTTTTTCGACTTATGAATTTATATGAAAAGAACTTAAATTTTGTGAAGGCAAAAATTAGTGTTAGCGACACGCCATTTGTCTGTGTCCAAACATGCATCGTGGAGGCATCCGTGTCTGTGACACATCAGTTATTTGTTTTTCAGAAATGTCTGCTGATAATTCTAAGCTTCTAAACTGACTGTACATGCACCATATCATAATTATTGGAATTAAACTTAAAATTGTTGTGGAGGCTTCTATTGCCTCTTATTTTTTCTGTCATTTCTTATGTATCTACGCAAATATGAACACTTACACAAATGTGTTTTTTCAATCAAAAGACTATCAAACATGCTATTTTCCAGGAACAAATGAATGTGGATAACATTTTCGGCATTAATTGGCTTTTATTTTCAGGTGGAGTTAACAGCAGTTGCTGAGTTAACTTTTATTGGGAGTGAAAAAGGAATTACACTTTGGGTGAGACAACAAGTACCAAAAAAGTATCAACAACATCATACTGCGCCTCTGCTGGAGAGGGTGTATGAGGATTTGTTACACTGAATAGGCAGGCAGCAACAAATGTGCGGGATGGATACATGCAGTGACGCCACGGTGAAAAGTTATTTGACATATATACATCAGTGAATATCAAAATAAATCCTGATATGTTATAATAAACAATTCACTGTGAATACCAGGATTTGGCACTAGAGTGTGCAGTTTAATATCTCATTAAGATCTGCAACAGTTGGCGCGTTTGAAAACATTTAACTTGGATATTCGGATTACGTAAATACGTCATTGTGTGTGAAGGTCTGTGTGTTATTTATATGTGGATTACTCAAACTTTTTGGATTTAAGCCATTGAACAAAGTAAGTACTTTTCTTTTGCCTTGTGTAAAACAAAAAGTCGGTCATTTTATACAGATATTTTTTTAGACTTATATTTCTGTCAATCATTATGATTTTAGTTCTGGTATGTATGATATGACACTTTGGTTTATTTAGATTGTGAAACCATAAAAGCACTCTCAGTGTCCTTGTAGAAGAAAATTTAATGATATTGGACTTCCTGGTTTAGTGGTGGAGATGGTCTGTATTTCATAGTCTCATATTATTATTACATTTGTGTTCCTATTTTAAAGAAAACCGTAATAAACTTTTGGATTTGCATTTTATCACACTAATAACATAACAAAAATTGTATGCGTAAGGAAAATAATTTCATTTGTTTTGAAGTACGGTAAACCGTTGTAAATGATACTTTGTGTCCTTAGAGCGAAACAAATATCAGACAGTTTTGCTGGTTATGAGGCTTATAATTGCGCAATTACATAAATACAGTTTCTATCTTTAAGTTAGCTTTTTTGCTTTCTGTGTGCCTGTTGGGTGAAGACCAGTAAGGCGTACAAAAAAAAAGTTAGTTTCAGGTTACATGCCCAAAAAGATAGGGTAGGTAGGTAGGGAATTATTTTTTTTTATTTGGTAAATGATCAACTTAAATATTATAAAACTGAATAAATATTCAAAACATGTCTCTAATTTTATAAAACACTGTTTTGAAGTGGATGCTATCAAAACAAAACACTTATTTATCCAAAAAACATTTAATTATTTGAAAAAAAGTAAAAAATATGCAAACAAATATCTGACACACTCAATAAAATGTTCTAGGGTGGGGCATATTTTTGGGGTAGGTCGGTTAACCTGAAACAAACATATTTTTTTTACGCCTAAGCAACAATCATTTGTTGTACAGCTCTGTACCCTGTGATTCATTAGTAGGAATTTGTTACAGAAAATGTTTTACAACTCCCTCAATGATGTGATTTAGGCAAACCAAAAAATTAGTTGTGTTTCAGGTGGCAGAGCCAAAAAAAGACAGGTTGGGTTGGTTGGTAGGGGTTTTTTTTAGTGGATGATGTAAGTATTGAGCTGTTTTTAGTATACTTTGTAATTGGACTGATGCAGTTTTGAAAATACAACTTCAAAATAAGAGACAATGTTAATATTATATACATACATACAAATTTTAACCAAGTACCTGTGGTAAATAAGTTGTTCGTCATATGTAAGTCGACCAAATATTCGAGAAAAAAATTACAAATTGACAAAATATTACAGTCTGAGGTGTGAAAAAGAAGGGTTAGTTGGGCTACCAGAAACATAACTATGTTTTAGGGCCTTAGGAAAATGAACAGGGAAATAATAATTATGTTCCTTTCAACTTCATTTCAAACCTGACTTTCCCTTGTGACCGACATTATGCCAACAAACACATCCAAAGTAGAGAAAACAACAATAAAGCACATATAGGATCTGACACCAGTTGCGATTTCATACCATATTTTATTAAACGAGGTCAGGAATTTTGTTAGTTGGCGAGCCTTGGCAAGCTTACTAACGAATTTCTTGAAAGAGTTTAATAAAATATGGAATGAGATGACAACAAGTGCCAGATCTTTTTTATCACATGCTTTTAAACGAAAAAAAAAAAATTACCATCATTACCACCATCATCACAATCTGTAACATTGTCATTATACCACTATTATCAGCTTCTTCATCATCACCATCATTAACACCATCATCACAGTCTTTAACATTGTCATTATACAACTATTATCAGCTTCTTCTTCATCACCATCATTTTACCACCATCATCACAATCTTAAACATTGTCATTATACCACTATTATCAGCTTCTTCATCATCACCATCATTAACACCATCATCACAGTCTTTATCTTTGTCATCGTACCACTATATTATCAGCTTCTTCATCATCACAATCATCACCATCATTAAAAAAAACAAAAACACCATCATCACAATCTTAAACAATGTCATTATACCACTATTATCAGCTTCTTCATCATCACCATCATTAACACCATCATCACAGTCTTTAACATTGTCATTATACCACTATTATCAGCTTCTTCATCATCACCATCATTAACACCATCATCACAATCTTTAACATTGTCATTATACCACTATTATCAGCTTCTTCATCATCACCATCATTAACACCATCATCACAGTCTTTATCTTTGTCATCGTACCACTATATTATCAGCTTCTTCATCATCACAATCAATACCATCATTACTACTATCATCACAATCTTTAACATTGTCATTATACCACTATTATCAGCTTCTTCATCATCACAATCATCACCATCATTACCACCATCATCACAATCTTTAACATTGTCATTATACCACTGTTATCAGCTTCTTCATCATCACAATCATCACCATCATTAACACTATCATCACAATCTTTAACATTGTCATTATACCACTATTATCAGCTTCTTCATCATCACCATCATTAACACCATCATCACAATCTTTAACATTGTCATTATACCACTATTATCAGCTTCTTCATCATCACCATCATTAACACCATCATCACAGTCGTTATCTTTGTCATCGTACCACTATATTATCAGCTTCTTCATCATCACAATCAATACCATCATTACTACTATCATCACAATCTTTAACATTGTCATTATACCACTATTATCAGCTTCTTCATCATCACAATCATTACAATCATTAACACCATCATCACAGTCTTTAACATTGTCATTATACCACTATTATCAGCTTCTTCATCATCACCATCATTACCACCATCATCACAATCTTTAACATTGTCATTATACCACTATTATCAGCTTCTTCATCATCACCATCATTACCACCATCATCACAATCTTTAACATTGTCCTTATACCACTATTATCAGCTTCTTCATCATCACCATCATTACCACCATCATCACAATCTTTAACATTGTCATTATACCACTATTATCAGCTTCTTAATCATCACAATCATCACCATCATTACCACCATCATCACAATCTTTAACATTGTCATTATACCACTATTATCAGCTTCTTCAGCATCACAACCATCACCATCATTAACACCATCATCACAATCTTTAACATTGTCATTATACCACTATAATCAGCTTCTTCATCATCACAATCATCACCATCATTAACACCATCATCACAATCTTTAACATTGTCATTATACCACTATTATCAGCTTCTTCATCATCACAATCATCACCATCATTAACACTATCATCACAATCTTTAACATTGTCATTATACCATTATTATCAGCTTCTTCATCATCACAATCATCACCATCATTAACACCATCATCACTTCTTTAACATTGTCATTATACCACTATTATCAGCTTCTTCATCATCACCATCATTAACACCATCATCACAGTCGTTATCTTTGTCATCGTACCACTATATTATCAGCTTCTTCATCATCACAATCAATACCATCATTACTACTATCATCACAATCTTTAACATTGTCATTATACCACTATTATCAGCTTCTTCATCATCACAATCATCACCATCATTACCACCATCATCACTATCTTTAACATTGTCATTATACCACTGTTATCAGCTTCTTCATCATCACAATCATCACCATCATTAACACTATCATCACAATCTTTAACATTGTCATTATACCACTATTATCAGCTTCTTCATCATCACAATCATCACCATCATTACCACCATCATCACAATCTTTAACATTGTCATTATACCACTATTATCAGCTTCTTCATCATCACAATCATCACCATCATTAACACTATCATCACAATCTTTAACATTGTCATTATACCATTATTATCAGCTTCTTCAGCATCACAATCATCACCATCATTAACACCATCATCACAATCTTTAACATTGTCATTATACCACTGTTATCAGCTTCTTCATCATCACCATCATTAACACCATCATCACAGTCTTTATCTATATTATCAGCTTCTTTATCATCACAATCAATACCATCATTACTACTATCATCACAATCTTTAACATTGTCATTATACCACTATTATCAGCCAGGGCTTTTTTTCCTTCTTTAACAGACGCCGACATTCGGCGTCTTCCCAATTCGAAAAATTCGGTCTTTTTCCCAATTCCACGTTACGAATTTCCCAAAAAGATACACTTTCCCAATGCAAAAACATTGCTTTTTCGTCTCAATTTCGTCAGGAATTCGGTAAGTACATTCAACGCAAACGCGTATGCTTGTTTATTGTGACGTACAAAACAGAAGCGGCCCTATGGCAAGGGAGTTAACTCTCGATGACTTACTGCCTCGTGAGCGGCCCTATAAATACTTTCGTTTTCTCTCATTTCAATGGTAAGGGAGTTTACTTGGACCTGTTAGACCTATTCAAATGGCTGTAGGACTAGACTACACCTTTTTATTTCATGATCAGTAAATTACTAACTGCAACTTATTTGTACCCTGATAAATAGTTTTTGTTCATGTGTTATTATTAATTTCTGTATTCAGATTAAAATTCTCTCAACAGAATAAATAGTGCAAATATTGAAAAAGAGTTTATATGTTACTGTTTTATTAGTATATATTAATGTATGTATTGAACTGATATGGTTACAGGGATTTCACAGCAGAAAAACCTTTTGTATAAGAAGTATCAATTATTTTTTTTTAACTTAAAAGAACCTATTTCCCAATTTCAACTTTTTACGCGTGAATTATTCCCAATTTCATCGTTTCACGCGCTTGTTTTTCCCAAAATGGACAGGCTAGGGCGTCTTCCCAATTTGGGCAAAAAAAGCCCTGTCAGCTTCTTCATCATCACAATCATCATAGTCATCATCATCAAATCTATTGTGAGGCATCGGACATGAATCTAATTACCAGAAGATCTTTGTGTGCTCAGGTTCTGTAGTGAGAATTTCTATGAGGCGAGTTGTGGGAAACCCGGGCTTAATACATGTGCGTAAAGTGTCGTCCTGGATCAGCCTGTGCAGTCCGCACAGGCTGATTCGGGACCACACTTTCCGTCTGCAGTGGATTTATGGTTAGGAAAGACTTCCAGGAAACAGAAAATACCATAATAGCTTAAAGTGTCATCCCGGATTAGCCTGTGCAGACTGCACAGGCTGCTCCGGGATGACACTTTATGAACGTGCATTAAGCCCGGTTTTCCCATGACACGCCTCCTATGAATTTTGAGTGCTTTTTAGGCATAATCCTAATAGGATTGTCTTATTGTCAGACCAGTACATCAGTGAAATGAATCATCATCATTTATAATTATCATTCATGACTGTCTTTGTGGGCATTATTGAAAATTGCTAATTTTGTTACATTATTTCTCTAATTATGGAGGAAGTCATACCGGAAGGTGTATTAGCGGCGACAATTTAAGAACTTAATTGTGTCTATTTTCAGGGTTTCAATGAAATTTTACATGCTGTAAATTGTCTAAGAGTTTTTAGAATTGTTAAAGAAAAGTTGCTTTTTTAATGGAAATGGATATCCAATTTGCAATAAAAAGAAGTTTAGTTCTCTTGAAGGATTTCCACCAACAGCTATTAACTGTCTGTTGTTACATGAAGGATTAGAATGCACCATAAACAAATAATTGTCCTATAAACAGAACTGTTCATCTCGGAGACAATGTGGCCCCTTCTCAATTATTATTGTTCGAAGTCAATGTGGCCCCTTCTCAATTAGTATTGTTCTCGGAGTGTCTTGAATTAAAATGTGTTTCCACATAAGCTACATGAAAGTGGATCATTGATACTTAATGATGAACGGTATTGGTGAACGATATTTCGCATAATATTGGCACATAACACAATTATTTCCTATTTTTCTGGAATATTTTTCAATTAGCAACAATCAGTTATTTGAGTTGTTATCAATGGTTGGCATGCGTGTAATGCACCGCACATAATGTAACTTTTCATTTACAGTGTTTTTTCACCTTTGGGGGAAAGGTTGCAGGGCCCTTCAGATTGGGAATTTTAGAGCAAAAAGGGGAACTTTTTTTAGAAAAGCATTACTACATGGTTATATTCTAATATGTTAAAAAACAAAGATCATTTGTTTTGCAACAAATGATAACTTAGATTATGTACTAATATTTGGTTTGATTACAAATTGCTAGGACTGTTTAGGAAAATTCCTCTATCTTAGTCAATTTTTGTCCGATTTTGGTCTTTTCTTTTTCAAAATAAAGCTTACATTCTGAGGGGAATTCTAAGGTAGATATAGGGGAAAAAACAACTTTCTTAGAAGGGAAATGGGGCCCAAATTGGCCCTAAAAAACACTGATTTATATCAATTTAACTACTACTTTCCAGCGCCTGTGACAGTCTCAATGATAACCACTGTTTACATTATCAAATAATATATGTTTGTCAAATGTTTATATAAAGAAGGCCATCCTTAATATAATTTAACAATGCTTTCATATAATTCTCTGTAAATTAACTTTATTTATGCAAATATTATTGTTAACCTACTGCAGTCTAGATCATACGCCCCTTTACCTTGTTGCATGAAAGTTACATTCACTGAGGAACAGCCACCGATCTCCAATTACATTCTTAAACAGTTTCCAGAGAAATTAGTCACAAGTTCTTTACTGGCCACAAGGTCTACTAACCATAACAACACAATATTTATTGTCTCTCATTACTATTACATTTGAACATCGTCATTTCGAACTCTTGTTAAGGTAGTCACACACTAATGAAATCGGGTAATATCGACACAGTTCGTAGCGTAATCGGTGTCTTCCGGTATATTTCGGATAACCGTAGGAGGACGATAATCGCAAAAGTTACATAAATAAACCATAAACTAAAACGAAACATTTACTTTTTGGTTAGCAACTTCAATTATTCGACAGAATCAACGTATACTTCATTGGTTAAGCATAAATAAAAGATATTGCGCTATGGCTTCGTGATTAAGGCTTGTGGACGTATTTACTGATCAAAGTGAGCGAGTCGATACGTTCCCTATACTGGTGTAATTATCAACGATGTGTCTACGGTACACAATCAAAGTGGAAGGGTTTTGAAGGACTGTGGCATTTGTTGTTGTTTTTATTTCTGAAAATATCTACCATCACAAACAGTGCTATGGTGGACTTGTATCGGTGACAATATTGCATGGAACGTTACTAGCTACTTCGGTGCCAGAATATAGACGGTTGGATCAAGGATAGTGTTGTATAAATTCAAGACACACCATAAACCATAAACTCCATGTAATGAGTTGAATTCAGGAGAAGACTGGCTTGATTTGCACCACATTGCATACAGGTTTGTTTGACAATGGTGTTTGTATGTGGAATTCCTTTATTTGTTAAATATATGAACATCAATATTAAGTAAATTAATACAATTATATGATTTTATATTTATTCAGATGTCATTCAAGACCATTGTCTATTGAAAAATATATCATTTTTAAAATTTATAATGTTTTTATTTGTATATATTGCACCGGATTCCAATAATTTGTGCGTAAACTGATTCACATTTGAGCAAAATGATCCATAATTTGACATCTAAAGTCTAATATATGAAGCTACGTTCTCAGTGTATGTAGTTTACAATGATCATGTTTTAGTTACTTATTCTTATACAATAAAGACTTAATAATTTGTATTTGCAGCCTCCTGGCTCAGGTTCCCTGATGTCACATCAATGGCAACATTTATAACTTATTCAAGACAAATCATGATGGACTTTTGAGGAAAACAAAACAGTTGATCAGTTCAAGTTTTCACAAGAACACACAGGTCCAGGAAACTATATTTGCATGAGAAGAATTTCCAACAACAACATCCAGATTACAGTGCTTCTGTCCTTGGATTTAACATTTTAATTAATGATCTGCATTATTGTGCCCATATTGACAAAAGTGTTGATGTACACTTTTCAGTATCATCTTTTAGTTATATTTATAATTGATAATTTTTGAAAATGTTGCTTTGACAGCAATGAAATGTTACCATGCTTAAATTTAAGGTAGGAAGGTCCTAATGACTTCGGAAATACTCTCGAAATATCGGTTAACTTTGACCCATTCGCCACTAACCATAAATCTAATCGATCTGATCTGAAACAGAAATTATTTTTGCGAAATAAACATTACTTTTCGAATGTTGAGCCATTTTCAATTAAATGAGTCACTGTGAAATAAATGCTTATTTGTGGTTAAAGATAAAAGTAAAAATGTAGTTTCAACAAAAACAAGGTACTCTGGCATGGGGAATGCCTTCAAATGACGTCATTGTTGGGAATTTCTGTTTACATTTAATCATGACATTTTCGCGATATGTCTGGTGTATTACATTACACTAAATTTAAAATAGCTATAAATAGGCGTCCAAGGATAATTAGTATTATTGAACATAATTATTCGTATATAAAAACATATCTGCGTGAAGGAGATACGTGCTCCTTGTTGTGGGTGTTCTGTTAGATAATTTAAAATGCTGTTCATTGTGTAAACTTAGACCTGTTCCACTGAGGAATTTTGACGAGATCTACCGCTGTAAAAAACCTGCAAATTATGTATCGGCGAAATGATGAGAATGGTCTAAGAGTGACATTTTACCATTAGTCACAAGCTCCAAGAAAAATCCTGATGAAGTTATCACAAAGATTTGCCAGTTTTTTTAAACTCTTGTTAACACAATGTAATGAAAATGTCCATTTAATTTTTTGAACACTTATAAAAAATAATTTGGTAACCAAGGATATGTGAACCTCAGCTAGTTACATTTGTATTTAATATGTTTATACAAAACACTATTTCTTTAACATTAATGCAAAAATAATTCATTTCATATTGATACTGCTATTAAATTATAATTAGAAGAGAAAGAAAAATTAACATAGATGGAAAATATATGCTTTTTTACTTGTCTTGTGTTTCATAATTTCATTTTTTTATTACATAGGGTTGCTTCACTCCTTGAGATTGAGATTTTTGTGGTGAACTTATGTCAATTTATACCTTTTTCCTTTCAGATAAGGTTATATTATATTTTGGTATTACAGATTTTGACATTCTAGGAAATAAAAGTTAAAAAAATTACAAAAATTGGTGTTTGGCGTATTTTTACTGTAATAAAATCTGTAGTTTTTGACCATATGCTTAGCCAAATTTTAATGCCATTAGTATTGTTGGTCAACTTTAGTGTCATTAGTATTGTTGGTCAACTTTAGTGTCATTAGTATTGTTGGTCAACTTTAGTGTCATTAGTATTGTTGGTCAACTTTAGTGTCATTAGTATTGTTGGTCAACTTTAGTGTCATTAATATTGTTGGTCAACTTTAGTGTCATTAGTATTGTTGGTCAACTTTAGTGTCATTAGTATTGTTGGTCAACTTTAGTGTCATTAGTATTGTTGGTCAACTTTAGTGTCATTAGTATTGTTGGTCAACTTAGTGTCATTAGTATTGTTGGTCAACTTTAGTGTCATTAGTATTGTTGGTCAACTTTAGTACTTCTGATTGTTGATCCTAAGATACATCTTTAACGTTTAAATTAAAGCTATTCAGGAATAAATAACATACATTTTGACAATATGTCAGTCATCTTTGTGAGTGTACTCCATCAAAATTTTAGGTTGAAGTAGAAAAATGAGGGGTTATAACAAAAATTGCATTTTTTTACAAAACATGTGGTTAGATTTTGTTTATATTTCACAGTTTAGTCTCATAATAGATTTAATGATCAAAGATAATAAGAAAGACAAGGTCTGAAAAAAGTCCCATTAGGGGCTTTCTACCTTATGTAAGTTTTTTTCATGGATTATTATATGAACAAAATAAATTATTACATAGTTATTTATTATTTACTATTGGTTAAATATTATTCACATTATTAACTCAACAACATTAACTAAATACATTGTATACAAATGTAACATATATTTTTTGCAATACTACAACATGCAATTACAACATTTTGTTTTAAATTTGCTGATCCACTTTAAGCAACTATTGAGTTAAATAGCAAATAACATAGGTGTTTCAGTTTTTAATTTAATCCCAAAATTACATGTAAAGCTACTAAACATTTATTTTAACTTAATCAAGTAAGAAATTTTAATAAACTAGAGTTTGTTACAATGTTAGTTTTAATCTGTCGGATTATTAATATTTTACAAATAACTGTTGTCAATTCTTGAACCCACCCTTCCATACTTCATTGATCAGCATATATTTCCAGACGAGTTAGAAATGGTAAAAGTTTATAGTTTTGCATTGTCTGTTTGTATTAACAAGAAAATTAATTTTGGAGGGTCACATACACTGGAACAGTAGACCAGAATTCAGTTGAAAGCACATTTTATAAAAGTGTTAGAATTTGTTTTTAGAGGGGTACTTTAACTTTTTGCTTATTTGTCAAGATATGATTGCTGTTAACATCACAAAGTTGTGTATTTTATGTATAATTATGATAAAATATAGTCTATTTTAATTGTATATAAAAATGAAAACAAATGTATTTTTAAACTACATAAACAGATATATGCAAGATCAACAAAAACTAAAACTGTTCAGTTCTTCTTGTGTTTTATCCTTAGTAATTTGTTAACCTCGACAACTTTTGCAATAATTCATTCAGTTATAGGATGTCATGGGTCCTGTATGTTGGCATTTGTGTCCACTATAATTTTCTCCGACGACTGTTTTCCGAGTGACTCTAATACTTAATTATAGTAACAATTTTTAGTATTTAGTTGTATTAGTTGTCTAAAATAATAGTTTAAGTCACCAAACTGTTATTAGAATCAGAATATTCGAATTCAAGAAGTTTTGTGACATGTTCAGTTGTGATATGTACTAAAAACAGCATTTGGCACGTTACTGTACTAGGTTTTCAAAACCGACCCCTGTATACTTAAGCTGCGAATATTTCTGTTATACGACGGTGAAAGTTCATACTTTTTTTGTATTTCATTTGCATAATTATGTAGATAATTTTAGTGTTCTCAATTACCTATACCCTTTACCTATGTGATCACAACTGACTTTAAAGTATGGACACTCATTTTCAAGTTAGTTGAATTTGTCCTTATTTTCGATAGGGGTACTGTACATATTTTAATGTTTTTCTTTATATAGTTTATATAAACATCACACAGTTGTTATTATTCTGCTTTTAGATGTCCATGTGACTGTTATGAAGTTTAAAATATGCTGAAAATAAAAAGCATTAACATGTTTTGTGGCTTTTTCTAATATGACATCATGTCTGCTTAAGCAATTTTTTTGTCCAAGGGGGTGGCATTACAAAAATGCTAATAACTTTATTACACTGTAAAAAGTCTTTAAGTTTTCAAAAACAGTGTCTTACTGATTTTGATTATGAAGAAGAAAAAATTAAACATATTTGTAATCATGACCATTAGTGTGTGACTATCTTATTTCGTAGTCAACGTTATTTCAGAGTATTTTTAGGTCCCAAATTTATTTCTCCTTGATTTAACTAAAATAAACTTGTTTCATTTGAACATTGCACACTTATTTGCCTATTGTTAATTCGAAGTCGAGGTCTTGATTGGAACTCTTATGTTTTCACACCTTCAATGAAAAGATTTGCAGACCGAGCGTGTCAAAATGTTAGCCGTTATTCGCTAATGGGTGCAATTAACGCTCAATAAGACAAGTGACGTTCGACTTGTACAAGTTTGCGCAAGGTATAATTAAAACTACTGTCCACGATCGATAACACTGTATTCCCATGTAAAAAGGTAAACCAAATAACTGAAGGCTTGCATTTGTATGTTTATACCAAGTCAGGTGCTTTTGAAAAAAAAAAATGATTTACTATTTACGGAACTATATTTACCTCCTTTACCGTAGCGTATGTGGATAAAAGGAAAATGTGATGCGACCGTTACAGGTTTTTATAAAGTGGTGAAAATGTTTAATCCGAACCATCGATATTTCGAAGCTGCCATGCCGGTCCCGACAACTTCGAAATAATGGGGTTCAAATGTATTTATTCTCCTTTGGGTGGTATAACAAATATTTGTATCAGTTACACTGTGTGATAAAAAAGGTTACAAAACATTTATTAAAAATAGAAAATAGTGTTGGTTGTAACGTCAAAATGTTTCTACTTAACAAATATTTTTATCAGTTACACTGTGTGATAAAAAAGGTTACAAAACATTTATTAAAAATAGAAAATAGTGTTGGTTTGTAACGTCAAAATGTTTCTACTTAGGAAGTCTACCCTCATAAAAATAACTTTTACAATAATTATGTATTATTTATAGAAACAGTACACAAAAATAGCAAAAATTTATAAGAATGGATGCCATTAATGCATTTTGGTGTTTTACAATACCAGCATTTCATATTAATACTAGTAAAAAATATTAGTTGTGTTTCTGGTGCCATCAGTCTTCATGCTAAACTTGTTGGAGCACTAGCCCAAATTCTTATTCATCATAGTAAACTGATAAATGTCCTGCTAGCCCAACTATGTAAAGTTTAGAATTTGTACGAGCCCAAATTCAGTTGCAATAGCCATGGGCTTTGGGCTAGTGGTTTAGCGTGAAGACTGTGGCATGCAGGGGTGGCCAAATCTTATATTGCCTTACTTGTCCATTTTTGAAAATGCTATTTGCAATTTGTCCGTAAATCAATTATATAGTAAATTCTGTCAATTTTTCACTTGTCTGCACATGATCTGGGACAACCTGGACAATACGGACAATTGAATTCGCCACCCCTGGCTTGGCCAAAAAATGTAGGGTCAGTAGGTCGGAATATGTTTTTAATTTATTTTATTTTATTGTTTAATACATAAATTTGGTTTGTGTGAATTGTCTGTGGGTAAATTTTACAATTTTAATGCATTTTATGGCCACCACTTGCATTAAGCCTGGTTTTCCCATGACACGCCTCATAACTTTTGTTGAGGCTTTGTTTCATTAATTTTGTCCATCTTACCAGTCTTGAGTATAATCAGTGGTGTGTTTTGTCTTCTATTTCATAAAGTTCTGGGCTTACTGTAAAGTTTTCATTCATATTCATATAGTAAAAGCAAAGATTATCACATGCTCTTCTATCTTAATTTTGGTGTATCTTGAACACTGGCAGGTCTTGAAGAATGGTGTTCTGTGCCAGTTAATTAGTGCTCATTTCCTGAGTCAAAATACAGCAGAATGGTGGGCGTCAAGCCCAAATGAACAGGTGAGCAATGTTGCTTCCTTAATTGCAGGCAACAAATTACATTTTGTTTAGCTCTTACAATCAAAAAGTCAATGTTTTCCATATTTCAGACAATTATGACAGTGATTGTTTGACCTAGTAGTTTTATCAAGATGCATTTAGGATATGCAAATTTTAAGGGACTGAATAAAAAAAAAAATCACAACAATATTTTAACAGCACAAATTGATCCATCTGCAATCGTACGCTGGTAAAAAAAGCATGCTATTTTTGTCCAGGCAAGCGTGCACCTGCTGATGGGCCAAAAAAACAAAGAGTTTCTGATGGCCTGACCGACCCTTTTCATGCCAACCCAAATTTGTTCACGAGTTTTGCAGTTCAAAAATGCCGGGTCCGGCTAGCTCAGTTGGTAGAGCGCTAGACTGTTAATCCGGGGATCGTGAGTTCGAACCCCAGCCCGGCCACATAACTTGTGTGGGGATTGGTCATGAAATTATTTCTACAGCCATTCTCCCCCTACCTCTGATTCAAGTAGGGCAGTTGTCAGTTACTGATAGGTAGGTGCACTTAGATCGGCTAAGCGTGCCCAGGAAAAGTGTGAGTTGGTTAACTGACCGCCATGATGTGACTGAAATACTGTTAAAAACGGCAAAAAACCCCACCAAACAAACAAACAACAGTTCAAAAAGTAGAGCTGCTTCAGATTATCCAACAAACATACTAAAACTGCTCGAAGACAAAAAAAGGCATCCCTTTTCTTGAAAGTGGTGGTAATAAAATGCATCAAAATCATAAAATGTACACATAAATAATTTATACAAACTGTGTGAAGGCACAGAATTGTGATGTTATAAATTTATTATTATAATATTAATTAGAGGTTAATGATTAGCTGCTTGCCATTATGCAATGATCACCCAAAAATGTCCATATTGGCCTGAGGGCATTAAATATGCAGCATTTTCTTGTAATACCGATAGCTGATGACGTGTACAGTTGCACGTGCGTTCGCGCCTTCACTCGCCAATTATGTATAAAGCCTCTGTCACAACCCACTGCGGTGGCCACAGACCGCAGACCAAACGCATGATTTTGAGATCGCAAGGTGAACATACGTTTTGTAAGAACTTGTGGAATTCGTATGGGTATCTTGCGGCCAACTTACGGACAACTTACGTTCGCCGCACGTCTGTTGCGCGTTTTCAGTTTTAGCAGACGGCAGCCGTGTCTGCGAATCGTGCGATTGACATGCGTCTGTCCTACGGCGACCTTACGGTCACCGCGTGGCTGTGAATTACTTTTTAAGTTGATGCTCGACCAACGCATAGTTATTGCACGATCATCGCAAGTTGTACGCACAGTCGCCGCAAGACAGCAATGGTATTTTGGCAAAAACACGAATATCAATATTTTTTTTCATTTACATCAAGCATGAATTGGTGTTATTTACGGCTTCTAATAGGACACGTATATCAGAAGATGCTATGGTTACATTTTCAAATTGTTAAAAACATATTGTTCGTTCAAGTAGCAGTATGATTGTAACACATGTGAAATAAAGAGATAATATGGAAAATGTGTTAAAAGTTTGCAAATAATCGCGGTTATTTATACGAAGCACATAGAGCCTTGCGGTCACCGTGCGATAACCGCACGTTTCGAGAAAAACACGCACGGGCACCGCAGGTCCGACACACGTTTATTGCAAAAATCTGGATGCAAGTTCGACGTAAGGTCGACACAACCCGGTTGTAACCGAGGCTTAATGGCTGAGTTGGTTGCGGCCGAAATCGCATAATACGGGAAAAATCTGCATAATGATCTTGTAAAGCCATTAAGTTTGTTACTATATATAGTAACAAACATATTAATACTGTAAATGTCCTTTTTGATGCGCAGGGCATGTGTCATTTTAGGACCCCTGTGCGTTTAAATGGTGCCATTTTTTGTTAATTCTGCCATTATCCAGAAATCAAGTTGTCATGTATGCCCACTTTCCAATGACGTAATACACATTTACAGTCTAAATACCGCCGATGGGCTTTGTTCGCATGAGAAAATTCACGATGGTACTGTCACTCGCACGACGTAATGCACAATGGAACATTCTGGTTGACTGCTTTTGACAGCGCTTGTTGTTGAAACCTCCACATGGGAAGCGTGAAACTTGCTTCTTATAATAAATATTCATAATATCGTAATTAATTTTTGTGGTCCCATTCACTTGCGTATAGTGGGGCATAGGTTTATTTATATACAGGCAATTCCGGATACATAAATATGGCGGTCTATTTAATCATTTCTATCGAAATTAACTTTAATGTTCGAAAAATAGATCGACACAAAATATTTTGGGACCAAAAAATACCCCATGCGCATCTATTAGGGCATGGGCGTCAATAAGGACATTTACGGTATGTTGTTATAAGTAGGTGACATCATCTGTTCAATGAGAAATTGTTTTGAAAGTTACAAATGTTATATATTGTAGAAGAGTTTCATTATAAAATTGCTTCCTTGCATTTCATGTATTTCTTAAAGTTTCAGAGTCTGTCATTCTGCAGTAAATATCTTCTTCAAGACACTCTAAAACCAATAATTGCATCATTTTAAATGCATAGGTCTCATGGACTAAATGATCTGAGAATGGAAGCCTGTTATGTTTATTTTTTTTCATTTTTAGCTTGCCTAAGCATGAAGTGCTCAAGGGTGAGCTATTGTGGTCAGTTTGGCGTACATTTTACTTCAAATAACTTCTCTGCATTTTAACCAAACTTGGCAGGAATGTTCCTGGGATGGTCCTTTACCCAATTCCTCCAATTTATTAGAATATAATGAAAACTCTGGTTGCCATGGCAACCAAAAGTTTAAAAACTTGAAAACTTCAAAAATCTTCTTGTCAGAACCCACTGGTCACAGAAATGCTCCTTGGGTGACCCTCTACCAAATTCCTTCAAATCATTTTAATTCGTTAAAAAACATGGCGGCCAGGGGGCAGGGCAGTTTTCCTTATATGGCTATATTGAAAACTTTAAAAATCTTCTTGTCTTAAACCATTGGCTGGATTTCAAAATAATTTCACAGAAATGTTCCTTGAGTGACCCTCTATCAAATTTCTTGAAATCATTTTGATTTGTTAAAAAAACATGGCCACCAGAGGGCGGGGCAGTTTTCCTTACATGGCTATATTGAAAACTTTAAAAAATCTTCTTGTCTGAAACCACTGGCTGGGTTTCAAAATAAGTTCACAGAAATGTTCCTTGGGTTACCCTCTTCCAAATTCCTTGAAATCATTTTGATTCGTTAAAAAACATGGCCACCAGAGGGCGGGGCGGTTTTCCTTATATGGCTTTACTGAAAACTTAAAACATCTTTTAGTCTGAAACCACTGGCTGGATTTCAAACTAATTTCACATAAATGTTCCTTGGGTGACCCTCTACTGAATCCCTTGAAATCATTTTGATTTGTTAAAAAACATGGCCGCCAGGGGCTGGGGTAGTTTTCCTTATATGGCTCTATTTAAAATTTAAAAAAACTTCTTGTCTGAAACCACTGGCTGGATTTCAAAATTATTCCCCATAAATGTTCCTTGGGTGACCCTCTACCAAATTCCTGGATATCATTTTGATTCGTTAAAAATAATGGCGGCCATGGGGCAGGACAGTTATCCTGATAAGGCTATTATGAACTCTCAAACAATCTTCTT
Organism: Congeria kusceri; assembly: GCA_027627225.1. Lineage (NCBI taxonomy): Eukaryota > Metazoa > Mollusca > Bivalvia > Myida > Dreissenidae > Congeria > Congeria kusceri. The sequence goes on from CM051040.1 coordinate 17,702,584, forward strand.
CTTAAAAGCCATTATGATGCTTTACACTCAAGTGAGCAACCTAGGGCCATTTTGGCCCTCTTGTTTACAATATCTCTCTTTTAAATTGCTTCTGTTTATGTAAAACTTTCATCAGTTCTCATAATGTTGCATGTCAGTTTCGCAAAAAAGCAAATAATTACCAAAGTTGATTTCTGTTTGATCTACTATGGAGACATCACTTAGAATTTTTACCAATTAGCACAATTCATTAGATTGCCAGTGTTTGTCAATGAATTCCTCTCTTATCATCAGACTGTACACTGAGGGAATTTAGAACTGAATAATTGATGAACTTCCTTAGCATCTTGTCTGGTGCATGAAAATACACACTTAACCCTATTTGTGGGCTGGTTAAAACAGTTTATTGATGTACATGGAGAACTCATTAGGACTATTACGGTACCTCCCTTGGGACTATCTCTCATATAAGTTCTACTTAGTATTCTCAACAGGTAGTGACTGAATAAATAATTGACACTGTTTGGTAATGAAAGTGATGATATGATTACATTTCCACTCACAAGTTGTAATTGCTTTTCTCTCACATCCATCTTTGATTGAAGTTATTCTTTTAACTTCCATCGGAAATTCTGAATTCTAATTCAAGTGCCAATTTCAGTTTGTCCGCATGTCAAATGCATTTCACTGCAGTTTTTCGGCGTAGCTGTCTAAGATCACTTTTGACCTAGATTTATTGCGATAATTATGCAGCGGGAAAATTGAATGCCAACAGCATTGGTCAAATTTTCTAATTTTAGGGAATGCAAACTCACAACTATGGTTTAATGTATACCAACAACTGTTGCATACTTTTGGGGATTAAAATGTACATAATTGTTTACATAAGCGGTTAAAATAAAGTTATAAACATATTCTAGATACACACTCTAGAACTGAGCATAAGTATGAACATATTTTCTTATTGTATGTCATGAATAGAATATTCTATTAATTCCCAGAATTAATCCACTATTTTGTTTAGCCTAGCGGCCCGCTCTATTAATAACAATTGATTCTACATAGCGGTTGAACACGCGATCATTCTAAAAATAGCGCGCATTGAGCTGCGGGTGTATAGCTGTTATAATATACATGCATCATTTAGCGTACAGAGAATCATAAGAGCGAATATTTCAATAAATGGGGAATTTATGTTTATAAACATACTGTGCATGTTAATTTGAAATTGAATTGCGATGTGTTCTATAAAGAAACAATTAGAATTGCAAATTTCTAGCAACTTCTCCAGTAGATGTTAATCAATCTATGAAAAGATACATTTCAATAAATAACATGTTGTGAAATGAGTCTCGCCCGGAATACGTCGAAATGATATTCATGCTACTTTTACTTCATTTGTGTAGCATTAATACATTATTTGCAATGCCATTTATACACAGAAGCCCTTGTTACATCATATTCCTACCGAATATTATTTTAAATCGCCATAGTCTACTGTAATATTTGTGTTATAAAAAATGGAAGTCATCATTATTTCAAATAGGCTGAATGTTTTCTGAAGATTGCTTTTCCTTATGATACACAGTATACATGATTAATTTACTTCGAAATGTGTATGTATTATGCATAGATAACTTCCAAGACGAAGGTAGGGCATATTACTTAAGAATAACTATACGCTTCTGACACTAAATAATTTTCAATTATTCCCGCATTTATTTTCGTACATCGTTAATTTGTTATATTTGGCTGACAAATTTATATAATAATGATGTTAACGTCAATTATTTAGGTTATTCATGTATCACTGGTGAAAACATGGGTCGGTATGATCGGTTTATTCACGGTACAAATATTAATAATTATTGAATGAATCACAAATTAATTTGGGGATCCGAGTTTTCATATGGTGTCCAAAATAGCTGGAGTCCGAGAAGTCTTCTTATATAGGTTCGGACCGAAAAAAAATCTGGGGTCCGAGAAGCCATGTAACCGATCATCTTGGCCCTCTTGTATCATGTTTAGGGTAAAAATCCTATCTCAATATTAATGTCAACGCAGATTGTCTTTTTTAAAGACATTTCTTGTTTGTTCTAGGACTGTGTTGTGGTGTTTTTTGCATCCTTTTTCCTTGTCAGTACTGGGCTTGTATAATTATAATATTAATAGAATAGTTTACAAATGCATTTCACGGAAAAAAAAATTGTTTTTGTTTTTCTGATCATTGACATTTACAAATGAGGTTTGTTGTGGTGTATTTGTATCCTTTATTCCTTCTCATTACTGGGTTTGTATATAATAGTTATAATAATTATAATATTAATAAAATATTAATCACTTAGTCTGAAATTCATTGGTTTGCTTGAAGTACAATGGAGCACCCTTAAATAATGCAGTAAATATTTCAAGAATACGAATGTTGTAAATAAGAATTTTCTACATATTTACACCTTCAACAGTTGTATATCTTTTATGGGTCTGTTTTTATGTCCACATGTATGCCACATTTTGAAATTGTGTGCATAAATGTACACCTTGACTGCATTGTCTGAGCGTATAGTGTGGACTTCCGTGGGTAAATTACTTGTGTTCACACCTTATCTGGTTATGTCCCTTTAATCTGTTACATGTAATTCAGGTCAACTGTTTTATTTTGAACAGGGAGAGGTGTTTGGGGATTTGTTTTGTTGCTTTTTCATCATCAAAGTTCGTGCGTGACACGCACATTAATTAGACATCTTGAATGGGAGGCGGCTAGAAAAGGACATGTTTGTGTCCTATAAGTTGGAGACATCTGCTTTGAGTTTTATGACGTTTATACCTGTAAGCGATGACCTAAACATTTGTCTTGAGATAGGGGTACAAATTGTTTTATTACTCAACCTTGCTAAACTGGAGTATAATTAAAATAATGACCAATGTTCAAGCACTGATTAAAAATGTTCTGAAGAGGTAAAATCATTTTGATGAACATGCTGTTGTTTGTAGATGTAAAGTTTAATTGACAATATATATATTGCTAAGTCACCAGACAGTCTGCTGTGGGTGTTTCCTTGCGGGGATCATCAAATTTTTACTAATATCAAACTAAAATATACAGTTTAGGCGTGTCGTAGGAAAACCAGGCTTGATGCATGTGCTTAAAGTGTTGTCCCAGATTAGCCTGTGCAGTCCACACAGGCTAATCCAGGACGACACTTCGCTTTTATGGTGTTTTCTGTTTCAAGGAAGTCTCTTCTAAACGTAAATCCACTTAAGGCGGAAAGTTTCGTCCTGGATCAGCCTGTACGGACTGCACAGGCAAATCCGGGACGACACTTTATGCACATGCACATGCATTATGCCCGGTTTTCCCATGCCATGCCTCACAGTCTCTAAGAAACTCGAAGGACAATGATGAATCAGCAAAATTTAAACTCGTTGAGATTCAAAAATCTTTATGAAATTCAACAAAATACAAATTTTGTTGCCAGATATATCATTTCAATGAAGTCTCCAGGGGGAATTTGTGACCATTCCGAGGACCAATCCTGCAGATTTCCATGAATTTCAATTTCCATTGGAATGGATATGATCAGACTGAATGACGTTGATGGTATTTGAATATTGAAAATGGTATCAATATATTACCGACGGAAAATATCAAGAAATATGTATGAGGAGTAATGGAAGAATAATAATATATTAAAGTCCATTATTTGAATGGACCTAATATTTACAGGTTATAGCTGCAATATTAGAAAGAAATTTCCCAACATATGGATATTAATTTTTGGATATTCAGAAAATTCAACACATTACTTTTTGTGTCCAGTGGTTCAAACCAAAGTCAATGTTTCAGTACAAATTGATGTTGTTTTGTTTTTATATTGTAGTGTGCAGTTAATTAAGAGATTTTTGAATATCACTTGTGTAGGAAACATTAAAAAAGTAATTGTTGAATGTAATCATTAGTTCTCATATCATCAAATTTTTGTATTGCACTATGATGATTCTGAAGCAAATAAAAAAAATGATTCGTGAAGTTTTAGGCAGGTAAATTTTGCTTAATGCTTTAGTGCATCTACTGACCAATTTAAAGTAGACATTGGGACCAGTTTCTTTCCTTACAAAATGATCACTACACTGATAATACAATCACATGTCAAGACCATCAGATCTGCATTATTCTGACCTCTGCAAATTCATAATGGAACTTTTTTTAGTAATGTATTCCCCATTCTCTGCCAAGCACAGTTTTTACATGCATATGTATGGAAAATGTAAATCTGGTGGTACTAAAGTCCAAGTGGTATGACAATCGGATGGCTATGCTGGGACACAAGGAAGACAATAGTTCGGGAAAAAATATTTCAAGGCTTGGCTAACTGAAAGTTATAAAAATCATCCTGGCATTAGATGAGATGTTCTGTTCTAATTTTAAACACTGGTGACACAAAATCCATGACAAAAAGGTTTTTTATCGAGGCGAGGCGATCAAAATGTTTATGTGGTATTCATGATCTTCCTGTGATCTGTGTTTGTTTCTGTCAAAACTCTGTAAAACGTCAACGCCACACCTAAGAAATATGTGGTATCGCAAAAGGGCAAACTATCATAAAAAAGAAATGCTTGGCATTTCCCATACTTGTTTTTTTTATTTTATACTAATGATAATAATTATGATATCTAGAAGTACACGATCATGCACTTTAAAAGCCTTCCCAAACATGTAAATAAGGAAGTGATTATACTTTGGTCATAGTTCAGTCTTAAATGTGTATTATCTGTACATAGTTTTTATATGAAATTTCAAAATATTTGTATCCATGGTTAAGGAACATCACAGTGAACAATGGCTAATCGTACTAACACCAATTTATAATAAGCACCAGTGTTTTTTCGGCGTAGCTGTCTAAGATCACTTTTGACCTAGATTTCTTGCAATCATTTTATGCAATGGGAAAACTGAATGCCATTAGAATTGGGCAAATTTTCTAATTAATGCAAACTTACAACAATGGCTTGATGTCTACCAATAACTGTTGAATATTTTGGGGGATTAAAATTTACATATTTGTTCACATAAGCGGTTAAAATAAAGTTAAAAACATATCTTTGACACTCAAGAACTGAACATAATTATGAATAAACAGAATGTAATATTCATGCACATAATGAAATAATTATTTTTTGTTTAGCCTACAACAGCGGTACGTTCTATAAATAACAATTACAATGATCCAATTTTGTGAGATTTATTGCGCTCTGAAACCTTTCAGAGCCATACGTAGATATTCGGCAAAAGATCAGTATGAAATGGTCTATTCAAGCGTATTCAACACACTCGAGATAAGGGGTGCATCATTCTAAAAATAGCGCTTGCTAGAGCTATGCTTATATACATTCATCAATTAGCGTCCGGAGAATCATAAACCCGAGAATTTCAATAAATGGGGAATTTATATTATAAACTTATTGTGCATGTTAATTTATATTTGAATTGGGGTTGTGTTTTATTAAAAATTATTTATAATTGCACCTTTCTATTAACTTCTCCAGTAGATGTTATTCAATTAAAAAAAATATTTAACATATTTCTATAAATAAAATGTGGTGAAAGAAGTCTCGTAATACGTCGAAATGTTACTTTACTTCATTTGCGTAGCATGAATACAATATTTGCAAAACTTATGATACGTATGGTATATTATTTAACATAACTATGTACAATCGTCTGATATATAATAATTTTCATTCATTTCCGCAATTATTTTCTGACAATGCTAATTTGTCAAATATGCCTGACAAATTTCATGTAACAATTATAGTAACGTAAATTACTAGCATTTAGGTTATTCACTTATCACCGGTGATCGGTTTATTCACGGTAAACATTTTAATAATGTTTGACTTTATCTCCGATTAATTTTGGGTCCGATAAGGTTTGTCATAGTGTCCGAAAGAAGTCTCCTCAGTGGGGACCAAACAAGCTGGGGTCCGAGAAGTCACATAAATGATCATCTTGTCCCACTTGTATTATGTTTCGGGTGAAAAATGACATCTCAATATTAATTTCAACGCCGATTGTCTTTTTTAAAGACATTTCTTGTTTCACCTTTGGGGGAACGGTGGCAGGGCCCTTCAGATGGGGAATTTTTATGGCAAAAGGGGATTTTTTTTTTTTTGAAAAACATTATTACATTTTTATATTCTACTGTGTCATAAAGCATTAATGAATTGTTTTGTTACAAAAGATAACTAAGATTATGCACAAACATTTGGTCTGCAGTAAACTTGCTGGGACTGTTTACAAAAATTCCTCTATCTAAGTCAACTTTGTCCGATTTTGGTCTATTTTTTCAAAATGAAGCTTACATTCTGAGGGGAATTTTAAGGTAAATATAGGGGTAAAATAAATACTTTTTAAGCAGGGGAATGGGGCCGAATTTCGGTCCCAAAATGGCCCTCAAGAACACTGGTAAGCATGTTCAAAGTGCTGCATATTCCTTGGTGCTGTCTGTATGCACGTTTAAAATTCTTGTTGTTGAGAAATGTTTTTCCAACCCCAAAATGTGAGACAGTCCCTTTAACCCGAATACCATCAACACAATGTCGACTGAGCCCGACATAGTTGATGTCTGCCAATGTTTCCGACATTGTCAGCAGATTGTTCTAGTGTTTGAAAAATACCATCAAACGTATGAACTGCCAACACTAAATATTTAAGTGTGTATGTATGATCTTTACAACAGATATAGTGGCATAAATACAGTCAACAAACGTGACAAAATAATATACGTTATATTGTAAGCGGCCCGGTCGAAATCATCTCATATCTAATATGGCAAGAGCAGTGCAGGGTCAAAATTAATACATGCCTGTAAGCCCTGTACTGGTGTACTCCCCCTATGCAGTTGTCCAGGATAACTGGTGCATCTAAGACCTCCAGCCAAAGGATGCTTTTCTGCCATGAAATAAGTAACAATCTGGTGCCAAATGTTTGTAAACGTAGATAAAAATACAAGTAGTTACATTTGTCTTGCATGAATATTTTAACAATATCAGTGCACAGTCTTTAGGTTATTATCCATGGTTTTAACATAAGCTACATAGGCTAAAACAGTCGTTCTGCATGCCATAATTTACCATATTTTACCAAGTCATGGTCTATGAAAGAATCATACGAGCCGTAATTTTATGTAACAGTCCGGGACGCTGCAAGTGAATTTCCAGGATTTTTTACTGGTTTTCTAGGGCATGTACGTGAGTGATGTTATCTAAATCATTTGTGGAGATAAATATTCTTATTTTAGTGGGAAAAGTGTTTTGTAAGAATGGGATCCAAGAACAAGTAAGGGCTGGTATTTATAAAGAACCTTAAAGTCGAAAGTAAAGAAAATTCTTAAAATTCTCAAATTTAATTATTGGATTTTCTGACAAAGTAATGCATTTCTGGAAGATTTTGACACATAATTTGCAATATAATTCCAAGTGTATTAATGTCTAGCATTAGTCATGCAAATGTTCCAAGGCATAGTGTTTTAAACACAAATTCTAATTTTGACTTATGTTCAACTTAAGTTAAGAATGGCTTAAGTTAAGAATCTTTATAATTATGGGCCCAGGTTTAAAATATGTAAAAGTTTATTATTATACTCCCCGAAAAATTTCGGGGCAGCATATAGTCGTCGCTTTGTCAGTCTGTCCTTCCGTCCGTCCGTCCTTCCATCACACTTTCTCGTCTGGAGTATTTCTCAGCAACTACTGGCTGGAATTCAACAAAACTTCATAGGAAGCTTCATTACCAAGAGGAGTCATGTATATTACCAGGACGTAACACATCAGTGATTTTTTCAGAGATATTGGACTTTGAATATTTCTGAAATTAGTATATAGTGCACTATTCTTTACTTTCTTGTCCGGCTTATTTCTTAGCAACTTCTAGCCGGAATTCAACAAAACTTCATGGGAAGCTTCATTATCAAGATGAGGTGTGCCTATTACCAGGACGTTCCGCCTTAGTGATTTTTCTTAGAGTTATGGCACTTTGAAGATTTCAGAAATCAGTATGTACATGTAGTGCACAATTCTTTACTTTCTTGTCCCATTATTTCTCAGCAACTACTTGCCGGAATTCAACGAAACTTTATGGGAAGCTTCATTACCAAGAGGAGGTGTGCATACTACCAGGATGTTACACTTCAATGATTTTTCTCAGAGTTATGGGACTTTGAAGATTTCTGAAATCAGTATATATAGTGCACAATTCTTCACTTTCTTGTCGGGGGTATTTCTCAGCAACTACTTGCTGGAATTCAACAAAACTTTATGGGAAGCTAAATTACCATAAGAAGGTATGCATACTTTCAGGATGTTCCGCTTCAATGATTTTTCTCAGAGTTATGGGACTTTGAAGATTTCTGAAATCATTATATAGTGCACAATTATTGACTTTCTTGTCCGTGCTATTTCTTAGTAACTACTCAGTGGGATTCAACAAAACTTTATGGGAAGCTTCATTACCAAGAGGAGGTGTGCATACTACCAGGACGTTCCGCTTCAAAGATTTGTCTCAGAGTTTTGGGACTTTGAAAATTTCTGACATAAAGTATATAGTGCACAATTCTTGTCCGGGCTATGTCTCAGCAACTACTGGCCAGATTTCAATGAAATTTCATGGGAAGCTTCATTGCCAAGAGGAGGTGTGTATATTAGCAGGATGTTTCACTTCAATGATTTTTAGGACTTTGAAAATGCCTGAAATATAGTACACATTTCTGTTGATATCTAGTTATTGTAATATCTTTGCCCTTCTCATTGCATTTATATTGCTTGACAAAGGGCACTGGGGGACATCCATCAGTTTTACTGATATCCTTGTTATAAAATGTTATTACTTGGTATGAACAGTCATGTATTTCGTGTAAAACCCATGGTTTGCTAGAAAAGCACATGAAAATATGCTGACATTTACAACGTCATGTCATCCGCATGGAAAAGCGTGTGTGTATGTAACGGGAACGATCAGTTCAGTTGTTCTTACAATGCATAAAACCAGAACATTTGACTTAATGATATCTCGGCCGAGTTCGAATCTGAGTCATGTGGGGTCAAAAACTAGGTCACTACGTCAAATTGAAGAAAACGCTTGTGTTCGAAACTGGGTCATGTGGGGTAAAAAACTAGGTCAAATTCGCGAATTCGCATCTTGACCACGAATTGGCTACGAATATGTCACATATCTCACAAATACACGCCAAAAATAAATTTAAAAAGATATTTTTATTCGTACAAAATTCGTACATGCGTTGGGCGTATTCTAAACTGATACGTAACTGATTCCTAACGTTCGTGCAGTAGTCTTGTTGTAAATCGTAGTAACTCTTGAAAACGTTCATGCCATTCCAGCCGAATCCCACAAATAACCGTAACACTATGGTAACTGTATTGTAAATAAATTATAGAATGTCACAGTTCCATCCAGAAAATGTGCAAAATTTCACGAATCCTCACGAATCCTAATATTGATCAATTCATCACCATTCCTGAGATTCATGGCATGTGTGGAATGGGGGTATTATTGGGTATGCATTGCCTTGGAGACAAATAAGGGAATTAGCAGCCAGTTCAAAAGTTAACTAATGTGATTATGGTATACATGGGACAACCACAGCATTTTCGGGACAATCCCAGATGATCCTGAACAAATGGCATGTATCAGGAAAGAATAAATAGGGCAATGCTTTCATGGGATAGGTTAATCTTGTGCAACTGCTCTCCCAGTAAAACATTTTGACTGTATCATGATCATTGCAAGATACATTTTACACTCTTAACAACTGAAATATCTCCGAATTCTTTGCTGGTCTGACACACACAGTAATTTGTCCGAGTTCTTGTCTTAAAGTTGATAGAACTGTTACAGATCTGCCACAAGTTTTGGCCATCAGTGTGATACAGAAAGTACAAAATTGCCATCTGATTCCTACAGGATTTCCTGAAATGAAATTATTTCTGCCAAAGAACTGACATTCAGGCCTAAAAAGTTATTACAATTACTAGTCATGTATGTTACTTAAAAAAAACAACATTAGAGGCGTATTGTGGGAAAACTATGCTTAATGCATGTGCGTTAAGTGGGTACCCGGATTAGCCTGTGCAGTCCGCACATGCTAATCCAGGAAGTCACTTTCTGCCTACACGGGATTTATGTTTAGAAGATACTTCCTTGAAACAGAAAATACCATAAAAGCGGAGTGTCGTTCCGGATCAGCCTGTATGCACTGAACAGGCTGATCCTGGAAGACACTTTATGCATGTGCATTAAGACGGTTTTCCCACAACATGCCTAATTAATGTTTATTGTACATTACACAAACACCCAAAACTGGGCACTCTTTTATAGTAATTATGAGTTTGCCACACAAATAATGGCAACTGCTAACATGTTAAGAGAAAAATTGCCAGTACAAGTGCAACACCACCTTGACAGTTCAATTTTCCCAGCTGTCATCTCTGGGTCTTGTATCACCCCAGCCTGATATGGTATCAGCCCAGGGATGGGAGTCTGATAGTGTTAAGCATATTTTGATGGCTCGGAGCACAACTATGATATCTTGTATGTTACAAATAAGGACTTGACATTGTTTTGCACATTAGTTGTCTTTTTTGTAATCTTTGCCTGGAAGTGGTAAGTTTTGTAGCTGCATGGGTGTAAATACAAGCTGAATGCATTGAATCCAAAAATATGAATATGTATTAAAATAATGTCATATTTTACTTCATTCTGATAGTGTTTGCCCCAATTTTTTATCCAATCAGAAGTTATAATTGAAACGATTAATTTCATGGAGAAAGATCTTCACAGACTCTTACCAACTATGACTGCGCTCAATCTGCCATAGAGCATTTTGACCCGCCAGTGTTCTTTTAGGGCCAATTTGGGGCAAAATTTCGGCCCCATTCCCCTCAGAATGTAAGCTTTATTTTGAAGAAAAAAAAAACGGACTAAAATCGGACAGAAATTGACTAAGATAGAGGAAATGTCGTAAACAATCCTAGCTATTTTTTATCAAACCAAGTTAGTGCATAATCTAAGTTATCATTTGTAGCAAAGCAATTGATTAAAGTTTTATAACACAGTAGAACATAAACATTTAATAATGATTTAAAAAAAAAAATCCAGTTTTGTGGTAAAATTCCCCATCTCAAGGGCCCGGCCACCTTTCCTCCAAAGGTAAAAAAAAACACTGCTCGTTATGTCGGAGACAATGTCAGTGTACTGTATACGTGATCATTATATTGCCACCTTAGGGTTACAAGGGCCTTTCTAACATGTGTTAAAGAAGCAGATAGGCCCTTGTGACACTAAGGTGGCGAATTGATTATTATGACGGAAGTGTGAGGCAAATTGACATAAAGGGGAGGGTTGCTGCGCTCCCTCACTTAGGGCATCTTATTCCTGAAGACTTCTCTAAAACTCTAACATAGACTTTACAAGAATGCAACAAGATAATATTGCCATTCAAAAAAACTCCATAGTTTTCATGAATGAGCTTTTCCGAGAATGCAACATTGATGTAAAGCAATGAAACATAGCACCATCACTTCCATGAATTACACCTCCAGTGAAGCAGCCATAATTCTTCCTTACTGATATCCAGATCCATGATTTCCCAATCCATTTAGGATGCCAGCTGGTCAAACTATAATGATTGGCTTGGACAGCTTTTTGGTTTAACAATCTGCAACACAGTGTGTTTTTTCACCTTTGGGGGCAAGGTGGTGGGGCCCTTCTGACAAGGAATTTTATGGCAAAAGGGGAATTGTTTTTGTAGAAAAGCATTATAATTTTTTTATATTGTACTTAAATGTTATAAAACATTAATCAATTGTTTTCCTACAAATGATAACTTAGATTATGCACAAACTTGGTTTGAAAAAAAAATTGCTGGGATTGTTTACTAAAATTCCTCCATCTTAGTCAATTTTTGTCAGATTTTGATAAAAAAAAATAAAGCTTACATTCTAAGGGGAAATATAGGGGGAAAATAGATACTTTTTAAGCAGGGGAACGGGGCCGAATGTTGGCCCCAAATTGGCCCTAAAAAAACACTGCAAAAACATGCTCATTATTATTGTCTCTCATCACACCACAACAGGTGGTTCAGGGCATAAACATGCATCTAATGTTAGGTATATCAGTAGTTGGCGTAAACAAATTTTTATATTGAATGTAAGGTATCTCGGTAATTGGCGTAAACAAATTTTTATATTGAATGTAAGGTGTCTCAGTAGTTGGCATAAACAAATTATTATATGAGGCGCGTTGTGGGAAAACCGGAGTTAATGCATGTGCGTAAAGTGTCGTCCCGGATTAGCCTGTGCATTCCGCACAGGCTAATCCAGGACGGCACTTTCCGCTTTTATGGTATTTTCTGTTTCAAGGAAGTCTCTTCTAAACATAAATCCACTGTAGCAAAAAAAGTGCCGTCCTAGATTAGCCTGTGCGGAATGCACAGACTAATCCGGGACGACACTTTACGCACATGCATTAAGTCCGGTTTTCCCATGACGCACCTCATATCTTGTATATGTTAGGTATACATGTAGTTGGCGTTATAAAATTATTAGATCTAATGTAAGGTATATCCACAGGGTTTGATGAAACAATTGATATAGTTTGGAAAATAACTAAGCAATTGAGATTTTGTGATAATTTCACATATTTCAGGGTTATGAAATATTCTTACATGATACTCGCTGATTCTTCTGAAGACAAAGAACAGAATTATCGTTGTTAGACTGTGCAATAAACAACGCAAACAGAAGTCCCGATTCTGAGCGGAGCATTCTAAAAAGCAGTTCCAATTGCAAATATATATGTAAAATCATGTTAGAATCGAAATAATTTTCGCATTATTGTTCTTTACTGGCCAATAAACAACTATTTTTTTGATGAGCGGCTATTACACAACTCGTGCTAACGCCCTCTTGGTTTAATTCCTACGCATCAGAACTCCGAATCGTTGTTTATTGGCCAATAAACAACGATACATGGACAATTATTTCTTCATTTTACAAGGCTTTTGGAAGGCTTTTAGTTAATTTCTTGATGTTTTAATTCAATAAAACTATTATAATTATTATAATATGTTTTAAAATAAAAAAATACATCAGACTTACATTAGAAAAGCTTTGAATAGCAGCAATAAGGCTTGGCCTTGTGGCAAGTGGCTTAAATAGCTTGAAGACTTGTTTTAATAAAATATTATGAAATGTGTATGTTCAATTGATTCTTTTTGTTATATTTTTGGTTCTATAATATGCTTTCTTTATCTCACTATCACATAATATGAAATAGTTGATGAGGACAATAACATTGTATGTCATGTTGGCGATATGGAAATAATGTAATACTATTTTTGAAGGGAAATTATATCACAATAATAATTGTGAACAGCCTTGGGGAAAACACATATTCCATTGTTTATGTTGAATCATGCAAACTGCAGGAATTTATTTAGAATTTCCTGTAGAAGAAAATAGGTGATACGGGCATAATAAGGCCGCAAAGGGTCCCTCAATCTTCCATTTCTACTGAAATAGGCTACTTGTCCCATTAAAAAATGTATTATTATATTTTTATGCCCCCGGCATCCTGATTCGGGAGGCATGTAGTGATCATCCTGTCCGTCGATCCGTCTGTCCGTCCTTCCGTTCGTGACAAGGTTAAGTAGATTTTACCGTTTCGTCTAGCACCAACACCGCTTACTACAACACTTGGATACTTACACAGTTGTTGCTTATGACCATTCCCTATCCACCCATATAACCCAACCTTACTTTGACCTTGACCTTGATCTAATTTGGACTAAGAAATGGGCTACCCAGCACCATCCAGGGGCAAGTGTGTTTATCCAACACAGAATCTTTGTTCCTCTTTAAAGTTCAACAATTGCCTGTTTCACTTCCAAAGCTTTGGGAATCATTTGTAGCTTGCTTGTAAACATTTTATACAGAGTTGCAGGGTAATGGATTGCTCTATAAAAAGCATATTGCAGAATCACAGAACTGAACCCACATTTGTGGGACCAAACATAGGGTCACATTTTAAAAACATTTATTATTGATCATTAAATAAAACAATGTTTGTAGTTGTGAGGCCTGTAATCCAGGTATTTGAATGTTGTTCTGTGGGATTTGGAGTAGCTCATTGAGTCAAGTCAGTAATACAAATGAGGCGCGTTGTGGGAAAACTGGACTTAATGCATGTGCGTAAAGAGTCGTCTCGGATTAGCCTGTGCAGTCCGCACAGGCTAATCCAGGATGGCACTTTCCGCCTAAAGTGGATTTATGGTTAGAAGAGACTTCCTTGAAACAGAAAATACCTTAAAAGCGGACTGCACAGGCTAATCCGGGACGACACTTTATACACATGCATTAAGACCGGTTTTCTCACGACGCGCCACACATTTTGTAGTATAATCTTAAAGGCCACTGGCCCAAAATGTGATCATACATTATCCAGCTGTTAATCTGTTGTACAGTAAAAAACTAAACACAATTTTCGTCACACACAGCAGATTGTAGTAAGAAAAAGACCCAAGAACTGTGTGAATGTTTAAAAAGTAAGCTTCTGGCCCCAATTTCTCAAAGAATTTTAAGTATGTTATAACTGGATAGCTTAAGCTTGCTAGTTTCATATTGCAATAAGTGTGCATAAACAATATTCTTAAGACATATAACTTATAGAATGAAAATTGGGTGTCAGATAATCACAATAGATCATATTTCATGTTGTAAAATCAGTTATAAAATTATAATTTTTATTGATGAAATAAGAGAATTAAGCCTGTTATGCTTAAGAAATTGGCCCCAGGTGCTCAAGATTAACCTTGACCTTGAACTGATGATTAACCTTGACCTTGAACTGACCATTAACCTTGACCTTCAACTGACCATTAACCTTGACCTTCAACTGACCATTGATCTTGAACTGACCAGTAACCTTGACATTGAACTGACCATTAACCTTGACCTTGAACTGACCATTAATCTTGACCTTGAACTGACGTGTTGTAAGTCTTTAGGTGTTTATTCGTTATGTAAAGGATAAACAAGATTTCCAATTGGGACTTGGCTAGCAGAGTTTGTTGGCTGTATCTGGAAATTAAGTGTTACATTTTAGCACAGAAAATAGAACTATAATTTTATTAACAGAGTAGCAAATGAAGTCAATTTATAGTGTTTTGTAATAATACGACTTAAAGATTTTATCACATTATGCAATATTATTATACCATTTAATGATATTATTTTTACTAAAATTTTTGATTGACAATTAAAATAATGTGTTATACACATTTCTCGATGATGAATACCGTCTTTATCCTAATAAACGCTCCGTCCCTAATAAACGCGCCCCCGTACTTATAATAAAATGCATCAGTGAACATAATAATAGCGCCCCCATTTCTCGGCTGCCAAGGGCCAAGTGAGCGGTGAATAAATGACGGTTTACTTGACGGAACATACTTATTATTTAATATACAGGTAACTTGGCAAGAACGTAATTGAAATAAGACTTTGTAAATATAAATTCAATATATCTTACCGTTAAACTCAAACAGACAGGTGATTTTGATTGTCAAATCTGTGGTTTCAGTTTTGAATGTAAAATTCATGTTATGAAATTATTTTGACACCGGACGCTTAAAATGCGGATCTATACAGGTCGTTCAAATTGCGGAACGTACGGTTAATTTATAGGACTTAATTACTTGTTTAATTTAAAACAATTGCACTGTTCCAACATTTTAATTGTTATACCGGGAATCAAAACAATACATGGAAAACAACATCCATCCCCTATAGATCTCTCATATTGCAGTACAACAACATTTTGTTCACAATAAATCCACATTTAACGTCCGTCGCTGTCGGGATCAGTGCTAGTGGCATCTTCATCGCTGTCTACGTCGTCGTCTGACTCGGTAAGTATGATCTCTTGGCTCGTCCCGGCCACGTTCTCTAGAACCTCACTCACAAAGATACAATGTTTAATAGAACACTCACTGATTGGGGTATTTTACCCACGGGCCGGACTTCGGTTAAAAACCATTGCCCTAGCACACTTTTTAACATATAAACTAAGTTGACATGACAAGAATACTGTACAATCCCGCTTTTACGGGGATTTACATAATACTATGGTTGTAGAGCGGTTACGGCGGTAATACAACACTGTTGAACGTTCAATATTTATACACACCAATCAGTGTGATTAGATATTTTCACGTTCTCAAGTGTAAGTTTGCGTCTCAGATTACTCCACGAATGCTTTCAAATACAAGTGTGAAAACACAAAGACATTTTTAAATAATTTATTCAGTCATTTTAATTGCTATCAAAACTGTTGCTATCTCGATCACACCTACTGTTACCATTATCCGCTGTGATGTCCACAACGGCCCTTTCAGCCTGCAAGATAATAGGGTGTCGTATTCTGGAAAAACAGCAAAATGGCGTGTATTATGAATATCGGGTATTTACGATTGCTCAATGAATTTTTCCTCAAATTAGCACATTTATGTGTTGGCTCATATTATACATGTAGGAGGGTGAAATAAACGCGCCCCCCCGTGATTTGCATCGCGCCCGGGCGCGTTTATTAGGATAAAGACGGTAGTTGGTATTGACGATTCAGTGTGTAACACACTTTGATGATGATTGGTTAAATGTATCTTTTGTACACGTGATATTCCTTACTGCAATGTGGCGCATGATGGTCTATGGTTATTGAAACCAGCACTTGGCACTAATGTCAAATACATTTTGCTAATTGAAGTCATATTTCGGTGGTCTTGAACAACCGGTCTGACATTATTTCTATGTAGAGCAGAACAGCATAACTCTTGGAAGCTAGGATGTTTTGGGAAGTTCTCGGTTTCTAGGCGGTTTTCTAGCATTCATTTTCTGTGTCCAAAGTAACCTTAACATTTTCTTGTGTCGTTTTGAGAATGTTGGCGGAAGGCAGCGGTGTTTAGTAGTGTGATTTCTAGAGATTGAATAACGTGATTTACCTTTGCAGGCTACAAAGCACTAACAATCAATACCCTCAAATTTATATTCTCCTTCGGCTGTTTCAGCACGCTCAGGATTAGTCGACATGTTGACTGTTATTGTGTTTGCATTAAGTAGTTTGCATATAAACCTTTTTATTATATACCTATAGACAATCTGACTCTAATACTGATGTATTTTCCATATAAAATACAATAGGTCAGATAAAATTCCCGTATTTCACACTGTGAAATAATTTTCTGTATTCAACGGCTTCAAAAACCGGACTACTTTTACGTTCGTTGAGTATCGTATATTTCCGTAAAGATCCAAGCGACACTGGGAAACACCCTATTCTATTAATAGACACTACGACCCCGTTGCAACATGTTGATTGAATTGAATGACGTCATTGATTTACATGACATGTGTTCATGCGCATTCTTTAACGGTACTATTTTGTTATTATTTTGTATGTTTCGTAGCGTATTTGTGATGTTTTGATCGTAAGGAGGTATATAATAAATGGAATACTACATGACTGTGGTGTTCCGGTGGGTCGTATAGCTGTTCCTGCGGGCTCGTGGAATACAGCGTTACACAATCAACTCGAGCAATACAAGCCATCGGAACACCACAGTCATGTAATATTCCCAATATATATACCAAGAAAGTTAGGAGTATAACAATGAGTAGTTTGACTTGTCTTGTGTGAAAGTGGCATTGCAGAAATTCAATTTCATTTAAACAAATGCATACTTTCAGTTAGAAAATGTATGCACTCTATTTTCCTTGTTTTTTTTGTGTGTTTCTTTCCTTTTCTCACCTACAATCTTTCTAACTAAAATGTACCATTGTTATATTGCTATACCATATCGTTTTTAAGTAAACAAAGTATATCTGTATCACATGGCACGCTATGGAACCTGAGAATTATCTGTTGCATTCTCATCCTGAAACCAATTATTATCTCCTTGTATCAAATGACTCCGGAAACTAGGAGATATCTTGTGACTCAATGTTGTTGATTTTTTCTGCTCACAATAAAAAGAATATCTATCCCATCAGACTGCATGGACAGCTGTTTTATCAGAATTCCCTTGTTTTTCTCTGAAATTTTCCTTAGATAGCATGCTGTATCTGTAATAGAACAGCGTGACATTTGTGTAATAGTTTTGAGGAAATTTGTTATTGTAGTATACCCGCAGAATACAAAATATGTACCATACTTTGTTCAGTTAAATTCATTAAAAAAGCAACAAAGGGTTTTGAATTCTTTATATTTTTTTCAGGATAGAGAACACCATAGTTTAATTGACTAATGTAGTTATTGATTTATTCAAATTATATGAAGGAGTTATTGAACTAACCTCAACAAACGTGACAATGCTGCTTTCATATCTGCTTAAGACAGGGTTCGCACAGACCTTGAAAAGTGCTTAAAAATAAAGGTTTACCTTGAAAAGTGCTTAAAAAAGATCGTGAGTGCTTAAAAGTGCTTATTTTCAACCATAGCCTTGAAAAATGCTTAGAAAGTGCTTGAATTAGGCTCGAAAAGTGCTTGAAAATGAAATGATCACAAAAGTGTTGAAAACAGATTCTTTCCAAGCTTTTAGCTAATTTCTCATGATATTAGATCACATTCATCGCTCCCCCTATCTAAGGAGATACCCAATGTTTGTGTTGTATGGTGTTTGCGGTACTGGTTTTGACGGGAATTACTGACTCGCTACAACAACAACTTTCTACACTCTTCAAGGACAAACAATAAAAACACAAAATGCCTGCAAATAAATGTTTATCAAAAGACTTGGGTGAATAAGTATCCTTGGGTGATAGAAGTTTCAAAGACCACGGCAAGGTGCAAACAATGCCAAAAAAATATTGAAATTGCCAGCATGGGCGAATCGGCTCTCAAGAGCCACCAAAACAGCGAAAACACAAGAGAAATTCTGGTAAGTTAAAACGAATGCAATAGTTTACACAGCAAAATATGCACATGCAAATAAATAAAAGCGTGTTTAAAATTACATACACACAAGCGTTCGCTATGTTTCACGTTTTCAATGGTGTTAACTTTAATTTCAAAACGAGGCTGAACTTTGGTTACGAATGGGAAGAGGTCTGTGTTTCATATAATTTATGAACATTATCGTACTGTTTATCATCAATTATGACAAATTTTAGCATGACTAATGGACAGACAGTTGTTATATCAACAAATTCATATAATTGGATGGAGGATTGAGCTGTTGTAATCTGCAAGTAAAATGTTGTATTTATATTGTATATATTTTCGCAACCCTACAAAACTGTCAACTATTTGACGTCATACATAAAATTTGCAAAGAAAATTGATGAGACAGAATTGAAACTGAAAGCTGTTTAAGATGTACTAGCATTGTGCTATCATATTAAGAGGTCATGTTGAACACTGTTTCTGTATTCCACATTTCATTAAAGTTGTGATGTTGAATATTGTTTTAATACCAGTATTTGTCCAGTCATGTAAGTGTTCATGATGAAAACTGTTTTCATGTAAGTGTTGATCTATTATATAAGTTTTCATGTTGGAAACTGTTAATGTCAATATTTGGCCTATCAGAGATTACGTGGTTATGTTGAAAACTGTTAAATGTAGCATTTGTCAAATTATTTAAGTGAACACTAAAAACTTGTCTAGTCATACTTTAAACTGATTTTGTGTAAGCATTTGTCTTATAAATATCTTATGAACCGTAGCATTGTTGATAAAATGTCTTATGTTGGCTACACATATTGAGTTGCTTTGTATGTACAAATATATCTTCATAAGAATTGTCATAAAATGTACCCAAAGAAATTGTTCTAATTTCAAAGCGACAAAGAGAAATAGTGCTTGAATTTCACTTTTTGACCTTGAAAAGTGCTTAAAAAGTGCTTGAATTTTGTTTGGAAATGTTTGTATGAACCCTGTAAGAACTTGTATTTAGTAAGTTGATATTTGATGGTCAAGGAATTGTTGGAAGGTTAGATCCCATCTTTGAAACCATTAAAATGTAAATACTATGAGTAAATATTTGACATACTTGTATTGGAATATTCAAGTGCCTTTGTTGCCCCTCTGGTGACATGTTTTATTTAGGAATTATTGTTGGACAAATACAATTAAGGGCACTGGTATTTGTTTTCAGACTTGTATTGTTATACTATTAAATTTTAAGTTTTTGCCCATTATAAGGCATAAAAAAAAATATATTTGTTTCAGGTTACATGCCCCAAAAAATTAGTGTGGGTAGTTAGGGAATTTTTTTTTTTCATTATTCGCAAAATGGATTCTAAAACTGAAAGAATATTCCAAAAATGTCTCTAATATCATAAAACATTGTTTTAAAGTGGATGCTGTCATAACAAAACACTTATTTATATAAATCCAAAAAACATTTAATTATTGGAAAAAAGTGAAATAAACAAAAAAATATCTGACCCACTCAATAAAATGTTCTAGGGTGGGGGCATTTTTTTAATGTAGGTCGGGTAACCTGAAACAAACATATTTTTTTGTTATGCCTAAGTAAACTGTTGGTTTGTGTCTCCTTGAAGTGTTTTAAGGTTATTATAATAGTTCCCCAAAATAGGCAAAGTTATTAAAACCAGGCAATGGTACAGGTTTTCAGAGATGTTGTTCCAGAGATATGAGATTTCTGAAGTTTTAAGTATGACAGGTTACAATGTGTACAGTTGAAATGACATAATTTTAGGGAAATATCTAGAGCGAAATACCAGGGTGCTGCACCTTGCTCCTTTTTGCTCCCCCCACCCCCTCCCAGCTGCCCCTTTGGGCTGGTAAACACAAAAATGTTGAAAATCTTTTGAAATTATATATATATTTGCAAATCTTCGATGACAAATGAATTTAATATGCTTAAAAACCTTAAATCCAAGTATAAGACTAAGAAATTCCCTGGAATTAGCAAAATATTAGAAAATGTCACCAGACTGGTCCGGCTTTCCACACTGCTCCTTTTTAGCATCCTGTACCTTTTGTGATCATAGATCTTTCCCTATAATTAACTCTGCATTCGCACTTAGTCTGTATAAAAATGTGTTCTTTTTATACAACCAACCACTTACTTTCAACAGGGGGCATTTTTACGAGGGGGGTTAGAGTCCGCCAAGGTACATATGGGTGAAGGTGCTCGAGTATTGGGCAGAAGGTTTGGTAATTGGTTAACGTTATATTCAGAATCTGAACCTTTATTATATTCGGGGGGGGGGGGGGGGCCTGGTTTGAAGGTTAATTAAAGAAAATAAATCTGTTAAAGGGGTCAGTTTTATTAGGAAAAACCCTTATGGGGTCACTGTTTGTTATTAATCAGCATTTTACGAACATAATTTAGAAAGAAACTGAACACCATATTGTCTTTGACAGATGTTGAGTCATTATGACTAACTTAAGTCAGACCCACTGTAGTTAATTTATAAATATTGAATCACAGGCCATTATAGTCTGAGCTAATAGTTGTTTACGTTGGGAGTATTTGCCCCCCTGGTGGGGTCATGCGATATCTATTAAGTGCGTTGTAATTGTTGATATCCAAAACAGATAAACCGTGTACCCGTATTTGTTGAAAATATTTATCTGATATAGTTCGCTATATTAATATGAGGTAAAAAGAAATCAATTGTGACAAATTAAACTTCAGAAGATTAAGCGACATGCAAATTGCATTTTGGGGTATATAATTGGGGTTTTAAGAAACTCAACCTATATATTGGTACAAAAATTAATAGCTTAAAATTGCAGCTAATAATGATTGACAATTTGTATATGAAAATTAGAGAGGGGTAAGGTAACACATTATGCTGCTTCATTATGCTAAACGACCTTATTATAAACTACGAAATAAAAGCAATTAAATGTAATATTAGTTACACTGTTGGTAACTGAGGGTGTATGGGATATACACCCTCAATGGTTTCATACCTTTGACTGGTATCTTTTCATTGATATCAATTGAAAAATAACGAAAGAAAACCTCACAAAATAATAGGACACACCTACAATGACGTCACGAAAGTAAACAAAATGACGTCATTAGACTGCGTCATTAGACTTCTATGCGGTTTTGAAATATACCCATGGTGTATTGAAAATACCCCATTGTCATGTGACAGCTTTTAGCCAATCGGATCACGTCATTTATGTAGGAGATGAGATATTGCACAATATGACTGACCAAAGCAGCATTTATATTCATATTACATTTGTTTCTGCAGTCATCGAAATTAGCAGTTTGGGCAAGCAAACCCGGATACTTATCCCGGGTATTAATTATTATATAACCTAAGAACAATTGAGGCGCGTCGTGGGAAAACCGGGTTTAATGCAGGTGCATTAAGTGTCGTCCCAGATTAGCCTGTGCAGTCCGCACAGGCTAATTCGGGACGACATTTTCCGGCTACAGTGGATTTATGTTTAGAAGAGACTTCCTTGAATCAGAAAATAGCATAAAAGCAGAAAGCGCCGTCCTGGATTAGCCTGTGAGGACTGCACAGGCTAATCCGGGACGACACTTTACGCACATGCATTAAGCCCGGTTTTCCCACAACGCACCTCATTATCTGTTACAAGCCCGCCATAAAGAATCTGAGCAAGCCCAGATCAAAATTAATTGTGGTGCAGGACTTGAGATTATACTTTGACCACTGTTTCTGTATCACATTACAATTATTTTATCTTGTATGTTAAGTCATGTCTACATTGCCCATGTCTCACAGTTATATGAAGGAAATAAAAAATAACTAGCAAATCAGCAAATCAGATTGCTGTTATTCATATAGGAAGCTGATTGATGAGATCAGGTTTGTGGTTTGATTAAGATTTGATTGCAGTGGTGTTTAACATGCCATGTTTCTATCATTTGCTTGTTTATAAGCCCATTATGGGCAAGGGTTTCAAGTACAAGACTTAACTTTATGTGTTACAGTATTGATCACATGTTATAATGCTCAAATTCCAGGAAATTGATGGATAAAATGTAAGATATCCTATGACTTCCATAAGCATCTTAAAGTGGCAATTAATGCTTTTCCCTTAAAGCGCCGGCTGGCATAATACTTTACAGTAATGCAATTTCTGAAAGAAGCACTATAGTTTCTATTTACATCAGTTCTACAGGTGGGATCTGGATGGGGTTAACAAGGTTAGATACCAGTAAATCATTGTGTATCCCTCTGTGGTCCATTCGAAAGTAGTGCCTATTACTAAAGAGTTCCTCTTCTCTTCTGGCATAAAAGCCACTTAGGTATCTCAGACATGCCTTTTGTGGTTATTTCTATTATCCTATGTGTGTCTGCAACATTTTGGTGCATTTCATTGGAGGCTAACTTGGAAGATGAACTTTTGGGGGGTGTTTACTGTGGTATAGGGCTTTTGTCGAAATATGACTGCCAAAACCCTGTTTTCTACCGGTGCCTGCATTCAAGTGACGTGCATTTTCTTAGAAGTAACATGACATATCTTTTTTATTGCAAATTTTGGAAGAGGACAGATTGATCTTTAAATTGATTCCAGGCTTGCACATATGAAAAAAAGGGAAATGCTAGAAAAATGCTTGGAAAGTTTGCTGTTTTATAATGGGACCCTATGGGAATTGGAATTACTGGTATCTAACCACAAGGGAGTTAAGGCCAATGGCAGTAATAACTGACACCAACTGACTTATTGAACAGTCATTGGAGAACTGTTGAAAGGTCAACCCCAGTAATTCTGTTATGTATAGTGTTGTTTTGCTCGTTTGACTTTTAATTCAGAAATTAGCTTTTTCTATCATCTCAAAACATCTGAATACAGAATGTTAACTCTCCAAAATGTCAGTTATCGTTGTCATTAATTTTAATAGAAAACACAACACTGTTTTCCAGAAAGCGTAACTTTCAACAATAACACTCAATCCCCTTTCTCTGCAAAGTTTCAGTACTCCAAAATGAAAACCAGATGCCCATGTTTTGTACCTAGGTCAGAAATAAACAATTACAAAACGTCAATTACACAAATAAACCTCAGGATGATATAGTTAGATGTTGGCAGCTTTAGGAGGCTGGGATGTAAGTTCTCTAACTGCAGTATGCCTTGAAATTGTAGAGCAAACTGTATAATTTAGAATATAGAACTTACTTAATAAGTAGTGCCCACAGCAGCAACAGCAATACTACTACTACACTGCTCCTATTGCTGCTAAACTTATGGGGAAAAGTGCATGATCTTAAAGCAATTTTGTTTGTGGATATTATTCCTTTAGAAGGCCCCTGATGTATGAGGCAAAATAGCCCTAACTGCCAATTAGCCACAACTTGAATTGCTGCTGCTGCTACTGCTGCTGTAATAACAGCTGATGCTACCACAACCACCACCATGCTCTCAAGTTTCATTTATCCTGATTTTTATATAAAGGCCTGCATGTTCTGTTTGTGAAATGAATACTCTGCAGGTTGAATTTCACTGTATTTTTGTTTGTAGGTGAAATTATTTTTGGTAAATTCAGTAAAAGTATGAGAAGCCCATTTTGAGCCCTCTTCATGAGTGTCTTTGATTAGTTTGTGAATTAAACAAGACCTGTTTCTCCCTGAGATCAAATTAATTACATCCAACATGCAATGAATCAATTCTGATCCTGATTCATGCAGTTGTGTGCTAAGGCTACAAAAAAATAGTCTCGTTTCTGGTCTCCCTATCTACCCTTTACTGTTGCTGCCTACCCTACATGTTTTTGGTATAAAAAAAAAATGTTTATTTTCTTTAATTTTCTTTCCACCGATAACTTTTCTTTTCGCTCATTTTACTCAACAAGATTTTAAGGGAATTTTTTGTCATCGAAGGTACTTAAGTCACACTAATTACTTTTATCTTTAATTTGTTTTAAATTTATTTCAGAGGTATTGTTTTCAGTTATAGGCAGTTATGTCAGCATGTTGGTCGATCAGTTTGGGATAAAGGTTTTGCAATCTGACAGATTACTCATCTGTATTGTATGTCACATCTGAAAAGACACCTATATGGAACACACACCATCCCACCATCATAATAAAAAAAAGAAAATAAAAAATCCCTACCTACCTACCCTGATTTTTTTGGGCCGGAGACCAGAAACAGAACTATTTTTTTTATTTGGCCTAAGAGAAGCCAGTTAAATCATCATCAGGAAATACAATTACTTCCATGTCTTGGAGATATAGCTGAGTAAAGGTAAGGAGCGTACATGATTTTCAGTCTACATTTTTGTAATTAGCAGCTTTCCTTCACATCATTAAATAACTCTATTAACTGCATTATAACTTTTCAGTAAGGTTGAAATACTATAAAAGTAGTAGTTTTGCTACTTAGAGGTCACCAGAGATAGCGCCAATTCAAAACACTACCATTAACAAACTTGAACAAACTTTGTATGTAATGGAAACAATTCTAAAGATAGTCTGTTTCACATTGTGTGTGTGTGTGGGGGGGGGGATATATGTAAACTCACAATAATTAGTTTCTTTCGCAATTCATATGTAACAGCAAAACCTCTCATGTGGTTGTGTGTAACCCATGTGTTGATATTAGCGGGGCATTTGTTGATATATGTTACCAGGGTGAACAAATTTGGTGGCCAATACAATAATTTCTGTGCAAGAAAATTTGTTTTTATACTGTTGGCGGAAGCCAACGGTCTTTTGAGAGGGGAATTTCCTAAACAGGTATTGCGGAAAACTACTTCTTTTCTTTACAGACTACTAGTCAGTAAATCAAAACCAGAATGGGTCTTTCTTAAAAACAGCAACATTTCATCCCCGTTTTCTTACAATTTAATTATTTAAGATAATGTATGTAATATGCATTATAATGTGTATATCATGTGATTTATTACAATTACAGTTTGTAAAAAGGTCAATTGATAAAAAAAAATAACTTTAAACTAATGACACCCCTACTTTTCCTATTTGTTTGTATGTAACCAAAATATTTACCTAAGTGTCCTGGAATAAGGCCACCAAATTAATGCGCTACATCGGTTATTTTTGATTCGTTGAGAAAGTTTTTTTTCTTGTTACCAATTCTCATTCTGAATATTTTGACAACAAATTACTGCAATTTATAAATTTTAAACCGTACTATGAACAATCGAGAGCTTGCATCGTATGATCTATTTTGACTCGGTAGGCTACGAACAAAGATCTATAAATAAACATGTTTATTTATAGATCTTTGGCTAAGAAGCATTTATAATCGGTGCGCCTAACTACTACGCTTTATCCGTTATTCTGGCCCTTGCATATTGACTTGTTAACTGGCATATATATAATTCTGTTTGCATAAGATAATTAGCTCGGAACAAAATATTCTTTCGTTTATTAGAAATTAGTTTTCATTATGATGTTGAATACTGTTGAATAAGAAACCAAATTATTAAGTTTAAAGGTGGGAAATTGAACTTCATTCAAACAAATGTTTCCTTTTAGCAAAAATGAACTCATACTTCACATGCTTTCAGTTTCTTTTGTCGCCAACAGTCTTTCTACGCGGTCTGCGTTTTGATTTTATTATATTCTTTAAAAAAAGATGGGCAAATTTTTCTTGAAGAAAGAAAAACAAATCACAAGTTTGCTTGTGTTTAAAATTAGAGCCCTGTGTGCTAAGCTATGTTCGGAAAGTATCGTTGGTGATTTTACCCTGACAGTTAACTTCTGCACACAGTTCAGGGACGTAGGCACATATCTTTTCTTATTGTGGTAATAAAGTTATTGCAAAATATGAAAAATAGTAGTTTGGAATAAAGGATAAAGAATGTAACTTTTCAGAAAAACACTGTTTTCTCAGGGGAGGTAGTGACATTTGTGTCCAAAAGCCTAATAGAGGACTGTAATAATTGAATTGAATAATGGCATTTATTAATTGCGTGGCTTTACACCCAGCCATTTGGAATTCTTTATCTACTTGAGCCCATAACATTTGTTTTGGAATTGGAAATATCCAGTATTAATGGGTCTATTGTGTAGGAATTAATGGAATGTCATCTCGGATTTCGGATTTCGTAACATTATTGTCTGTTTTCCGTGCATAGAATGCATTATGCATGGTAAAGTGTTGCTGTTATTATAGCTAACGATGCTAAGGGTCATTGGCTAGGATTTCTAAATGGTTCGAGTCCCATTTGGAGTCTTACTGTTACATCAATATCTGTCATTCATATTATTTCTAAATGGTTCGAGTCCCATTTGGAGTCTTACTGTTACATCAATATCCTTCATTCATATTATTTCTAAATGGTTCGAGTCCCATTTGGAGTCTTACTGTTACATCAATATCCTTCATTCATATTATTTCTAAATGGTTCGAGTCCCATTTGGAGTCTTACTGTTACATCAATATCTGTCATTCATATTATTTCTAAATGGTTCGAGTCCCATTTGGAGTCTTACTGTTACATCAATATCTGTCATTCATATTATTTCTAAATGGTTCGAGTCCCATTTGGAGTCTTACTGTTACATCAATATCCTTCATTCATATTATTTCTAAATGGTTCGAGTCCCATTTGGAGTCACTGTTACATCAATATCTTTCATTCATATTATTTCTAAATGGTTCGAGTCCCATGTGGAGTCTTACTGTTACATCCATATCTTTCATTCATATTATTTCTAAATGGTTCGAGTCCCATTTGGAGTCTTACTGTTACATCAATATCTGTCATTCATATTATTTCTAAATGGTTCGAGTCCCATTTGGAGTCTTACTGTTACATCAATATCTGTCATTCATATTATTTCTAAATGGTTTGAGTCCCATTTGGAGTCTTACTGTTACATCAATATCTTTCATTCATATTATTTCTAAATGGTTCGAGTCCCATTTGGAGTCTTACTGTTACATCAATATCTTTCATTCATATTATTTATAAATGGTTCGAGTCCCATGTGGAGTCTTACTGTTACATCAATATCTTTCATTCATATTATTTCTAAATGGTTCGAGTCCCATTTGGAGTCTTACTGTTACATTAATATCTGTCATTCATATTATTTCTAAATGGTTCGAGTCCCATTTGGAGTCTTACTGTTACATCAATATCTGTCATTCATATTATTTCTAAATGGTTCGAGTCCCATTTGGAGTCTTACTGTTACATCAATATCTTTCATTCATATTATTTCTAAATGGTTCGAGTCCCATTTGGAGTCTTACTGTTACATCAATATCTTTCATTCATATTATTTTATCCCATCATCATGCCTGCATTGACGAAATAACACAGCAAAAATTCGCATTATAATGAAGTCATTTTGTTTATTTTCGTGACGTCATTTGATGTTTTTCGTGATATTCAGTGATTTTCTTTTGCTGTTATTATAGCTAAGGATGCTAAGGCGTAAAAAAAATATGTTTGTTTCAGGTTACATGGCCAAAAAAATTAGGGTAGGTAGGTTGGAATTAATTTTTTTTTTTTGGGGGGGGGGGGCGTAAAAGGTCAACTTGAAGATTGTAAAACTGAATAAATATTCAAAACATATCAGTAATATCCTTAAACATTGTTTATAAGTGGATGCTATCAAATCAAAACACTTATTTATCCAAAAACACATTTAATTATTGAAAAAGGTAAATAAAACAAAATTCAATCTGACAAACCCAATACAATGTTCTATTTTTTTAGGGTAGGTCGGGTAACCTGAAACAAACATATATTTTTTTTACGCCTAAGGATCATTATCTATGATTTCTAAATTGTTTAAGTCCCATTTGGACTCGTAATGGCAATCTTTCATTCATATTATTATGTTTAAGGACCACAATGGAAGTAAGAGTTTATTTTAACTCTTTTTTGTGTAATCCTTGACATATAATGTTGATTGACATGTTAATAGTAATGCATACTTATTTATTATTTGTTGTAGCTATCTGTCTGTCTGTCCAGATGCTGAAATCAAAGGAAAACTGTAGTAAAACAACAACAGTTCATCTGTTTGTGGCTTTAAAATTTACTTACTTGAAAATATGTTTAAATGTACCGAAATTGTCCATATATTTTGTTAGATTAACATTATTATAAATTGTTTATGTTTATTTTTTCGGCCTAGCTGTCTAGGATCACTTTTGACCTAGATTTATTGCGATAATTTTATGCAGCGGGAAAACTGAATGCCAATAGAATTGGGCAAATTTTATAATTTCAGGGAATGCAAACTTACAACAATGGTTTGATGTCTACCAATAACTGTTGCATATTTTTGGGGATTAAAATTTACGTAATTGCTTGCATAAGTGTTAAAAATAAAGTTATAAACATATCTTCGAGACACTCTAGAACTGAACATAATTATGAAAATTTTTACTCATTGTATGTCATGAATAGAATGTAATATTCATTCACATAATGAAATAATTGTTTTGTTTAGCCTACATCAGCTGCACGCTCTATAAATAGCAATTACAATGATCCCATTGGTTGACAGATATCTGAGAATTATTGTGCTGTGGAACGTTTCGGAGCCATACGTTGATATTCGGCGAAGATCGGTATGAAATGGTCTATTCTAGCGTATTCAACACACTCCAGATAAAGGGTTCATCATTCTAAAAATAGCGCGCGGTACAGCTATACTAATATACATTCATCAATTAGCGTACGGAGAATCATAAACCCGAGAATTTCAGTAAATGGGGAATTTATATTTATAAACTTACTGTGCATGTTAATTTATATTTGAACTGCGTTTGCATTTTATTAAGAATTATTTATAATTGCACCTTCTATCAACTTCTCTGATTTTCAATCTTAATAAAATATTTAACATCTTTCTCTAATTAAAATGTGGTGAAAGAAGTCTTGTAATACGTCGAAATGTTGTTTAAGTTACTGTTTTACTTCGTTTGCATGAATACACTATTTGCAAAACTAATGATACGTATAGTATATTATATAACTTAACTATGTATACTCGTCTGATATATAATAATTTTCATTCATTCCCGCAATTATTTCCTGACAATGCTAATTTGTTAAATTTGTCGGACAAATTAATTTAACAATTATAGTAACGTAAATTACTAGCATTTAGGTTAGTCATTATGCGCTGCACGACTTGATTGCCCTGCCCCTTTTTCTTAGCGGGCGGACCTTTTGTTTTCGCTCACCCTGCCCTTAAAGTCTATATGTAACACTTTTTCATTGATAACTGGTGAAAACATGGAAAGTATGATCGGTTTTTTCACTGTACACATATTAATAATGCTTGAGTTTATCTCAAATTAATTTTGGGTCCGATAAGTTTCCTTATGGTGTCCGAAAAATCTACAGTCCGAGAAGTCGCCTTAGTAGGGACCAAAAAAGCTGGGGTGCGGTAAGTCACGTAACCAATTATCTAGTTCCTCTTGTTTCGGGTAAAAAATGACATCTCAATATTAATTTCAACGCCGATTGTCTTTTTTTAAAGACATTTCTTGTTTCTCTTTTTTTTGGGGGGTGGGGGGGGGGAATAGCAATATGAAACTTGCGCTGCTTCTGGATAGCATTGATTGCAAGTGTGAAAAGAAAATTCTCCACATTTCCAGTCATTACTGGAAGGTATTTAGCAAATGAAACTAGTGAAATTTAGTTATCTAATGTAATTATAAAAATCTCAGGAATTTTTCTTGGAGTTGGTTCTTAGAGTCTGTAGATAGTGAAGTCCTTGTGTTATTTCCCAAGAGCACTTTACATCAAAGGATTATATGAAAATTTGAGAGATTTTGTATTATGTTATAATGTGCCCTGATGGCTAGTATATGATAATAATACCAGAAAACAGCATATGCTGCTCATTTCACATACAGGTTGTTAAATAAGTTAACTGTTAACAAATGTCCTCACTTTTCAGATTTCTCACAAGCAAGCATTGGTATGTTCTGTTATGAGGCGTGGAGACATGCATATTGTCAGATTTAGAACCAAATTGTTGAACTTGTGCCATTTTTACAAATATATTAAAAATTTAGTAGTAAAACAGTTTATTGGAAAGTAACAATGTACATAATTCATTGTTGCAACTAAGGTCAGTAAGTTTATTGCCTTGTAGATAATTGTTGTAATATATCATGTTAAAATTATATATTGCATATAATTATTTCTTTACACTTTCTTGGACCACATATTCTGTTTAATATCACTAAATAATTGAAACGTTAATCCGTATGAGGCTTGTCCTGGGAAAACTGTGCTTAATGCATGTGCATAAAGTGTAATCCGGATTAGCCTGTGCAGTCCGTACAGGCTCATCTGGGACGACACTTTCCGCTTTTATGGTATTTTCTGTTTCAAACAAATCTCTTCTAAACATCCAGGACAACACTTTACTCACATCCATTAAGCCCGGTTTTCCAATGTCATGCCTTATATACATATTTCATGAGAATCTGGTTGCATCTGTGTATGAAAGTTTCCCTTCTTGAAAAAGTGTATTTAATACGCATTTAATGCGTATTAAACGCTGCAGTATTGTTTCTGCATTTCATGCGCATTTAATACACTTAAAAATGCAGAAAAAATACACTTTTTTTTATAGAAACAAGTTTTGTTTGTGCGAATTTTTCCTGCATTAGCACATTTAAGTGCATTTAAAGTGTATTTTTCTCTTTCTTCTATATCTTAAAAAAATACACTTTTTTGTAAAAAATTCAGAAAAAGTACAGAAAATATACACTTAGTGTACTAAAAGTGTATTTAATGCACATTTAATACAGAAAAAACACGGTGCCAATACTGCAGCGTTTAATACACTTATTCAAGAAGGGTTAGTTCACTTTTTCCTAAATTTCTTATATATTGCCCCTTAAATCCCCATGCATGTCAATCAATCGAAAACGTAATATGCATTGCATGCAGAGTGAATATTTATTTCCACTGATAGCTGTCACCAAGTATAATCCATCCGATATTGATTTGTTTTGTGAAGGTAGAGTTTCATGTGGCAGAAACCTTTGTCATAATCCCTCCGTCAACCAAATCAGGTGTTCCTATGTGAAACGCCATCGAAGCGTAAGTGACAGACGAACATTGCGTATAATCGCTCCGTGATTATATCGTGTATGGGATTTTCAAGGCCTCTGTGGGAACAGATCAGAGTTTTCAATATTAAGAATATGTAATTAAATTTCAACTAATTTGGATTGATAGGTAAAGAGAAAATTAACATAATGAGATACCTCTTTGTGCGTGGCCTTGGCCGTCTAAGACTTGGAACAACCATGTGAGAATATAATATCATGATTGCTCATACATGATGTCATGTTTGAATATAGTAATTGCATTATCCGTCCTTCTGTCCGTCACACTTTGTTTTCTTGTGTGGAGCATAACTCCATTAGTCCATTGAAGGGATTCAAATGATATTATACTTAATAATCATTTTCTTGTGTGGAGCATAACTCCATTAGTATTGAAGGCATTTAAATAAACTTCATATAATGATAGAGGACAATGAGAGGAAGTGCAAAGCACAAGGACCATAATTCTTTCTTCAATATTTATGGAGTTATTGCCCTATGATTAATTTTCTTGTGCGGAGCATAACTGCATTAGTATTGAAGGTATTCAAATGAAACTTCACATAATGATAGAGGACAATGAGATGAAGTTCAGAGCACAAGGACCTTAACTCTTTCTTCAATATTTATGGAGTTATTGCCCTTTGTTTTATTTCCATATGTGAAGCATTTAATTTCTTGTGTGGAGCATAACTCCATTGGTATTAAAGGCATTCTAATTAAACTTCATGTACTGATAGAGGACAATGAGACGAAGTGCAGAGCACAAGGACCATAACCATTTCTTAAATATTTATAGAGTTATTGCCCTTTGTTTCATGTTATTGTGTGGAGCAAATGAAACTGCATATAATGATGGGGATGAGAATCAGGACAATGAGAGGAAGTGCAGAGCACAAGGAGAACAACGTTTTCTTCAATATTTATGAAGTTATTGCCCTTTGTTTTATTTTCTTATGTGAAGAATTAATTTTCTTGTGTGGAGCATTACTCCATTAGGTGTTAAAAAATATGTTTGTTTCAGGTTGCCCGACCTACCCTAAAAAAAGCCCCTTCTAATACATTTTATTGGGTTTGTCAGGTATATTTTTGTTTTATTTACCTTTTTCAATAATTGAATGTGGTTTTGGATAAATAAACAATGTTTAATGATATTGCTGATATGTTTTGAATATTTATTCAGTTTTATAATCTTCAAGTTTACAATTTACCAAATAAATAAAAATAAACCCCAACCTACCTACCCTTATTTTTTTGGGCACCTAACCTGAAAATGTTTTTTATGCCTTAGTATTCATATGAAACTTCATATAATGATAGAGAACAATGAGAGGCAGTGCAGAGTACATGGACCACAACTCTTTCTTCAGTAGTTATGCAGTTATTGCCCTTAAGTTAATTTTCTTTTGCAGTGCATAATTCCAGTATTGAAGTGATTTAAAATAAAACCACATATATTGATAGAAGATGTTGAGAGGAAGTGTAGAGTACAAGGACCATAACTCTTTTTGTAGGAAGCGTCATTTTTGCCAACATGTAACTGACATTGTGTTGCCTTCCTCTGACAAGCATATGCTTCGGGGGGGGGGGGGGGGGGGGGGGGCATACGTCGCATCCCATGACAAGCCTTGTTTACCTATACCTTTGATATCTAGAAAATAATTTAGTTCAAATTATGTCCAGTATTTCAATGAATGTAGTAAATTCTGGGTCCTTAAAAGTACTTTTTCACCATCATTTGAAAAGGAGATTTGGTCTTCCTAGAATTATTGATGTAGCATAAAAATGTCTGATGTACATAAAGCTGCCAAAGAATGCATTTAAAGACAAAATTAATTTCTGATGTATGTTTAGGAACACATTTTGGGATTCTTAAGACATTCATGTGCTTCATTATTTTGAACTTTATGATGATAATTACTGTTTGTACTTACATGAAAGTTCCATATATAGAAGGCTTTGGATAAAGCACTTAGTAATGGAGAGATCATCAAGTTTGATGGATACTTAGGAAAAGCATTTTAAAATGGGCATATCGACGGTAGAATCGGACAATAACAGTTGCAAAAATTACGAAATATTTTACAGACAAGTTTTTTTGAATCATTGTTAAATACAATGACCTTGTTTCTGTAATCAGGTCACAAATCTATATAATTTTAATATATGAACAGTGGTCAACATGACACTTGCCGCGGGCGCGGGAGTAGTAATATCGATATGAATGAAATGTACACGAAGTACTGCTACGCGCATGCGCAACTATGATAAATGTTCTGTAGCATAGGAAAGTTGTCAGAGTGATTCTGAAGTTGTCAGAATTATTCTGAAGTTGTCAGAGTGATTCTGAAGTTGTCAGAGTGATTCTGAAGTTGTCAGAGTGATTCTGAAGATGTGAGTGCGAATCCTGCTGGAACCAGGTGTCCAAAATATTTGTTTGGCTTCGTATGTAATGTTTTCTTAACGATTCCATCAATATATTATTAATACTATTAAAAATATATTGGAGAAAATAGGAATATGTCTTGTAATATGTGTCTATATTTATGGGAAATACCGTCGATATGCCCGTTGGAGTGGGCTTTTTTCAGGGACACCAAGTATTGGTTCTACCCATATTCCCATGAATTTCGCAGGCAACCTACAATTTGTTTCTCATAATGTCATGGTGAATTTTAGTTTATTCACCATAGAAAATTGTAACTCTAGCAATTGATTTTTGCATTGTATAATTTGTTGACAGTAACAATAAACGCGACTATTGACATTCAATCTTAAAAAGTAGTAACTTATGTGATATAGAAAAGCAAGCACTGAGACTGATTGTAGCAGTACCACACGGTTGTTCTGCATCCTATCATAGTTAGAAAAGCAAGCACTGAGACTGATTGTAGCAGTACCACACGGTTGTTCTGCATCCTATCATAGTTACCATCAAAGCATCAATCAAGTGCCAAACATGGCCATATTGTTTTTCTTGCCAAATATGTGTCTGGTTCAAAAGCAAAAGGGTCTGTGGGCTTAATAAACTTTTACCAGACTCAATTCAATTAGTGAGTTTAGCATTTCTAAGCAAAATATCTCTGTTGGCCTTTTTTAGATTAATTTCTAGGTTTTTTGTTAGATGATGAAGAGCATTAAATCATTACAGCAGTGCCCAGACTTTCTACTATACTTCAGACAATACCTTTCATAGGGCCCTCTAAATTGACTGGAAACATGTCATAGAACTATTACACTTAGGACATCCATCATTTTGCTGTGTCATAAAGCTTCCAGTGTGCATTTCTGTTGGAAAAGGGCATTACCCCTGCGAAGCAGTTCATGAAGTTCATTAACTGTTCATGAACTTTTCATGAATTTGTGCAGAGTTCATGAACATTTGATGAATCTTGTAAAAAATTCTTGAAACTTTATTTTGATGTATTTTAAGTTCATGAACTTTTTTTGGGATTCTATAACTGTTCATGAACCCAGGAACAAGTTCATGAACTTTTATGTCAATGAATTCCAGTTCATGAACTATTCAATGCCTCACAAAAAGTTCTTGAACAGTTCATGAACTCAAAAATAAAGTTCTTGAACTTCCCTTTTGACCAAACATTTTCTAACTAAGAACTCTGAATAAATTTAGTTCATGAACTATCAATTTATTCCTTTTCCTCATACAGACAACTATACAGTTCATTATGAAAATGTCACTTGGTTTTTATTGTTAAATGTAGCTGATATAAGTAAATTTTTGAAAAAGATGTACATACTTAAGTCTGTAATCATTACATGTTAAAAATACAACATTTACATACATTTTCAACATGTACATGACTTTTTGAAAATGATTATGACTATTTATTTTTAATGAAAGTAAAATACACAATATATGAAATGACTTTGCTTATTTATGACTGAATTTTTTAATTTTCTGAATGCTGAATGTTTTAATGAATAACAAAAATGGATTGTACAAAAATATGCTATAAAACTGTTACATTTTATACAAATATCTTTTCTAAATCAAAAGTTATGTAGAAAACAACAAAATTTTCCTTGCATCGGTAAATCTGCGAATCATGATTTAGATCTATATATATATGCATTAGGAAAATCATTAAAATACAGGATATTAAAATCTTAATAACTTTTGAACCAGAAAAGCTATTTTAAGATTTTGATCAGTTATGAAAAGGTCTGAATGAGAAGAATATGATTTTGTTATTAAATACAAAATAAGGTCAGTAATAGCTCTGGACAGATACATTTTGAAAAGATAGTCAAAAAGGAGAAATCAAACATCAAAGTTATTTCTCCTTTGCTAAAATATTTATTTCATTTCTTTCAAAACTGAAAACTGTGGAAAGTGATTTAATCTTGATGCAAGACTGTTCATTTCAAAATGGCATGACCATGTGCACTAGGCATCAAAGCAACATATTCTTCTTCAGGTGGGGAATTTACACTAATATTTATATAAACTAATGTATCTATCAAGTGTTCTGCAGGTACAATTTCCACAAGGTTAGTAGCTCTAACTTTTGTAAGATGACTATTCATGTTTTCAGAGTTATATTTCTTTATAACAGCATAAACTAAATTGTTGACTTTGCAATAAATAAAGTATTCCAGGCTACCAACTGATGTTGAACTACTATCGTAAAGCACAATGTAGCAAATTCTTCTCTGCATCCTTCCATATCTCCTGGATGAAAACTGTTTTCCATGAACACGAATACGGTCGGTGATTTTCATTTCACTCACAGATTCAGGGATGCAATTTGATATAGCTCGAACAATA
The DNA here is from genome assembly GCA_027627225.1 of Congeria kusceri. Taxonomy (NCBI): domain Eukaryota; kingdom Metazoa; phylum Mollusca; class Bivalvia; order Myida; family Dreissenidae; genus Congeria; species Congeria kusceri. Next base: position 17,739,447 of record CM051040.1, read on the forward strand.
TCTTCATTCAATTCATGTTCAGCCAAACTCTTGATTTTTCCACATATGTCACAGTTATCTGCCTTTTCACTTAACTTCCATAGAGAAGATGATGTTGATTCAATACCCTTTTGTCTCAAACTTGACTCTGTATGTTTGTATTTCATTATTTGCTTCATTACATTACCAGTGCCATGAGCAGCTTGCAGAATTGTAGAATTTGTGTCCTCAAAAGGAAAGGTACTCCAAGCCCACAGAGGACCCCATAATGAAACATACCAAACTAAATGAGAACAAGCATTATGCACATTTAGACCACAGGATCCAGCAGAATACAACTTTGCAAAATCTGCATGAAATGTGTTGAGTAATGCAGCAGCTTTCTTTAATTGAGCTGTAGATATACTGTCCCCTAAAAGTATGTAAACAGCTTTAGACAAGCATGCAAAATGCTCTAAAAATCTGTCAGGCAAGATGCCAGATAACGAAGGGATAGCATAGAATAAAAGCCATGCTTGTAATTCTGTGGCTTTTAAGCTTAAGAAGTGTTTTTCTAAATCCCGAGGCAATCTTTCAATACTTTGTGGTGGTTTGATATTCTGCAAACGTTTGGATACCTCTTTTATATGCTTTCCAATGAAATAGTCCTTGCCACTTTCACTTGATGAAAACCACTTCTTTAATAATGTATTTGTTATACCCAGAAGAATGCCATGCATGTAGTCAGGAACAGTCCCTGTAACAAGATCATAGGACTGTATTGCAAGCATTCCAGAAACACCTTTAAAACCCTTAACTCTTTTTTTGATACTTGCAATTTTCATTTGCTCTGCAACTTCTTGATGATTTCTGATTTTTGCCTTTTCCGTTTCCTCTTTGTATGGAAAAAACCTTGCGTTTCCTTTCCCTTGTTTTACAACAACTCCTGGTTCTTCACATGCTATACAACATTCTGCTCCATTAAAGTATGTCATGTTTAGCAAGCTTGCCTTGGCAGGTAAATCAAAAACTCCACAAATAATCGCCAGTTTTACAACAATTACTTCATTTTCAACTACAAGTTCCAAACCTTTTGTGTACATGTTCTCCAATTCCGCGCCTACATGTTCCATAAAAATTTGAAATGGTGGCTTTCCTTTTCCTTGCCAAATTCCTAGAAGTAACACATTTTCCCTAGCAAACCTATGTTTTGGACTAAGTTCATTAATTGCTATAAAAATTGGCCATAATTCAACTTTTGATGATGAGAACAGATTAATTCCATCAGTATTTAATATAGCAGTTAAATTATAATTTAATCCAATACTTGCAAGAAAACCACCAGGTCTTAGAAGTTTCCTGTACTCTGACCCATCTGTTATATCAGTAAGAACAGCATCATCCTTCCTGTCATTTATTTGGCTTTTACACTGTCTTATTTCCTGTAATATACCAGGAGTTTTCAGAAAACTTTTTAGCTGAGCTTGAATATCTGCCAGTATGAAAGACTTTCGTGGCTGTCTTCCACGGTTGTTTTGAAGTGATAGTGATCGCTTGTACCGAATACCATCACAGTTATCCCCATTACATTTAAATTCATTGGGATCTTCAGGAAAATCAAAGTTGCATTTTTCACAATAGTGCACTTCTTTCAAAAAATAACTATTATCAGCATTAACTACACTATAAATATACTCTAAATCTAAAACTTTCACTTCTTCTGAAGATGGGAACAAGCTTCTCATTGTTGCTAAAATATCTTTGGAAGCACTAACAGACAAATTGTGCTTTTGAAAACAAGAAAGAATCTTGAGAGCCTGCCTTTCATTTTCTAACAGAGGCACACTGACAGTTGTCAAGTTTGACTTGCTGTCCACATTATAAGAATTTGAATCACTGTCACATTCTAATACATTATGATCTGATGAAGAGTTTGATTGAAATGAATCTGAATAACTGTCACAACTAGAGATATCATAATCTGAAGAAGAATTTAATTTTGATGAATTCCAGTCACTGTCATATTCTGAGGCATCATGTTCCAAAGAACAGTTTGATAAAGAAGCATCTGAATCATGGTCAATATAGTCATGTTCTGACAACATGTCTAAACTGTCCGCAGCTTCATTTGACATACTTGGATTATTCTTATTGTTTAAATTCATATTTGTCTCAACAGTTGACATATTCAAATATGAACTTGGCAAATCTTCAGTTTCTAAGTTCACTTGAGCTTTTGCAGCAAATTCTGTCTGTATTTCAATATCTCTAGATGTAGCCATGTCTGAAAAGGATAATAAATTTGGTTTACAGATAGAATGTATCATTTTCAAAGATTAAAGTGAAATTCAATAGTATTAACTAAGTGGATTGATTAATTACTTGGAGTTTGATCCCATTTTGACCATAATTTAGACATATCATTCATTACCAAAACTTACTGTGTAAGTACTAGTACTAGGGCTACAGAGGACACGGTCTTGATTAAGTGCAACATGAAACTGTAGACACAATGAGTTCATTAACAGGCTCAATCAAATCGAGCCTGCAGCATTTTTATATTTGTTGTGTTGGGTAACCTTTAGGGTATCTCATTGATATGTATTTTGTTTTACAGCAGATCATCATAAAGTTAAAACTTATAGCTTAAAAACAAAAGCTTTTGATATTTAAAGAGAGGCCCATAATGACCTGAATCACCCTCATGGCACTTGAACACAAGTAAATAACCCACACAATTTTAAAATCTGACTGGTCTTCAAACTCATCCGAGTCTTCTTTTGATATTAACAGTGCGGAAAAATTTGATGAAGTTTCATTGAAAAAAGAGGCCCTTTGCTCTTTAAAAGTCAAATGCAATGTCAAAGGCAATAACTCTGTTTATGCTTGTGCAATATGGCTGTTTTTATAATTCTTCTGAGCCTTAATTGATATTGTAGTACATGTACAATGTAGTAAAGTAAAAGTACTTATCTGAGCTTCTATTGATAGTAACAATGTGGCCTTAAAATGCCAGTAGAGCAAAAAATGAAGTGATTGATTGATTGACAACGGATGACAAACACCAGGTGATCACAAGCACTGTGCTCCGGTGAACTAAAAAGCAAATACTTACTGTGGTGACGAACCTGATGCTGTACAATACTTCGTTTCTGCCTAAACCGTCTGCTGCAAATGGAGCAACTGAACACTGTTCTCCCATTGATGTTTACTTCTTCATACTGGTAGGCATTTCGTTGCACTGCATATACAATAAATATAAAGTATGCAGGTTAAATGGATCAAGTTATAATCATTTATCAAAATGAAGATTGGAATGTCATATGCAATGTCATTTATCATGATACCATGTGAAAGCCTTTGACAAGTAGAATGTATATACCGACAAGAGCTGTCAGTAAGACAGCACCCACACTAAACTATTCCAAGGATTCAAAGTAATGTTTCCAAACCAATCAAGGGCCATCAATGATACTATATTCAAGCAAGACAGGGCTTTTTTGGACCAATTTTATAGCTGTTATTCGGTCATATTCCCAATAGCAAAAAGTATCTTTTTTCCCAATCTGAAGATAAAAATTCCCAATTGATGTTTAGAGGGAAAAATCTTTGAAATCAAAACAGATTTACCTTCTAATTATTAGCTCTATATCAATATAACAGCACAGTATGTTCACAATCAGTAAAAATTATTGAATATACCCTCATTTACATTTAAAATTATCACAATTTAAGTAAAAAGGACGCTAAAATTCCCAATCCCACGGGTATAGGTCATATTCCCAAAATGACCAGAAAAAGCCCTGCAAGAGTTGCCTAATTTAATTATTTTATAGGTTTGATATGCTTTGCTTTGGTAGCAGTCCTTCATTTCAATAAGTACTAGTTGTCACAATAAACATTGTATTTCAAAGACTAAATATTTTATAAGTATGACCACAAACAAATATGTGAATGCAATTATTATGTGTTTATTGATAAAACTGTTGTGTATTTGATTAACAAAGTAGACCATAATCGTCATTTCTGATTTTGTGATGATGGTGTCACCGATGGTAACTCCGGGCTTAAGTCTACAAAATGTAAGTGTGATTTGTTGATCCGAAAAATTCCCTAACCTATCAATTTTAATCTGACTGTACTTAAATGCTCATTTAGCTCACCTTTACCATGGGATTGATCTAGATGATTTTTCAGATGGCGTTTCTGAATGAACTTTCTTAAGCATAAAGTACATTCTAACTTTTTACTTGAATTCATTGTACATCTGCTACTGACTTCTGTATAGAGTCCAGACCTGTAAAACAATATAAAAAAATCCAATATAGGCCACATTTTTATCATGCAACACATATGATTACAAAATGTTTGCATGTAGACGGACACTTTTTAAGGTTTCATTGTAGTTTGGAGAAAAATGCAAGTTGGATAAAGACATTGAAATCAACGGGCAAATAAAGAATGTTTGTCTAAAGCTCAAGATGAACAGCCATACACAAAATCAAGGCCTATTATCAATGGCTTATGGATGCTATCCGAAATTATGACCATTTTTACAATATATCTCAAGACTAGAACAGAGAAGATTGGGTACGAAAATGACGGGACGAATGCGTGAGCACGATTTCGTTCAAGGAAAGTAAAATAATCAGCAATTCAAACTTATATGTACTTCTACAAGCAAAATACAATTAATTCAAACTAATGATAATGTCTGGTATGCTTACATATGTCTGAAACTGATGACAATCAATATACAAACAACATTAAGTGCACGTACTTTCGGATACGCAACTTTTCGTATCTGAAAATTTTCTTGCTATTTTCGAAATAATCTCTCATTTAGCGAGTATTTGAACTTAATTTCGAACCTTGATTCTGTCACCAAATATGAGATAAGGTCTGATGTGAAATGATGAACGGACTACAGTTTGTCCCATAAATGAGAATATATAAATACGAATTATCTTTCCCCAAATGTAAAATATCTGTTATAAATCAAAATTCTTACCTTTCTCCCGTCTATTTCAAGATTTATTGTTAACAACAACAGGCTTGAAATCTTTGAATGTTGTTGTTGAATCTATCTTCGTGTGACGTCATACCAATTTCTACTTGCTGAGCAATTTTACCGGATCACATGACCAAATGCGCCCTCTAGCCCAGTGTACTATTCATAGTAACCAATGAAAACACTCGGCGCCTGATGCCTCTTAGATTCAGCGGGATAGACAAAACGTTCCTGTACTGCAGACGTAAAAAAAGATGGCGACGACAAAATTCTTGGTGTATTGGATTGAGGAAACGACCTGGTCTATTGTTTCCAAATCAGCACTCAGAGATGATGTTTTACCAGGACAACGGACCTTCACAAAATTCCAAGGGAAATGGTACCCTTCTTTGGTTATAGCAAGTAAGTATCATCGCAAACTTACCACGTGCAATTCTTCGCCATTTTCTCGTTTGCCTATAATTATGGCCTAAATCCACAAATATTTCATCAAACGGCTGCAATTTGCCGATTGTTACACGTTTTCGCAACCTGATTGTTGTTTCTCGAAAGATTCGGCATGTTAATTAACTTAATACCTTAAATTTTGTATTGCTCCTAAAGAAATTGCGTATTACTACTGAAGGGAAAGCACATTTATTGTTTTAAAAATGTTTTCAAACCTTTATCTGCTAAGTTTATGATGTAGATTTAGCTCTATTTAATTCATGATAAAATCTTGTACATGCAACAGTGACAGAAGCAAGCCAAAATTAAAACGTACCAGTACACAAGTCACAACGACCCCAATGATAAGTGCAATGATACTTGCTTTAACAGTAAATTGAGTTATTGGTAACATAAAATAAATTCAATCGACTTGATTTTTGGATGATTCACGTTACGTGTTTTTTAACAGAAATATTACTCTGTCTCACCACTTCCCAAATCAGAAAATAATTAAGGCGCGGAGTCTAATTTTTGGACGTCATACCTCAGAATAAATTCCCCACTTGCATGATAACGACCCTAAATTCCCCCATTCAAGTTAATGTCATCTTCAATTTTAAGGGATGACCTGTTTTTAAAGATCAAACAAGTACTCAATGTGAAAATGCTTAACACTTTTCCACTCACTGCTTCAGAAGATGACCAAAAAAACATTGACAAAGCAGAAAAATCCTTCATCGTATTTATAAGGAACTGCTTACAAGAGGAATCCCCAGAGGATGTGGAAAACTGTATCTTGCAGTACATACATGGTAAGTTAATTTGATAAAGGATATCTGAATTTAAAGGTATTACAAGACATAATTACAAGACTATTGATATAACTACCTAAACATTATTTATTTCACAGTTTTCAACTATATCAATTAGGACCATTCCAAAATGTCAAAACGGTAAACGTTAATTGATTACCACACCGATTATTTGTAAACTCATCAAAAATGAAGATAAATGTAGGTTATTACTTAAAAGGGAAAACTTAGTTAGAAAAAGACAGTAATTATAATGTGATTGTCTGCTGAAAGTATAAAAACATCTGATCTGTTTTTGGGTGGAAAAACGTTAAGTCTCATCAGTTTGCATTGGTGTCATTTATTAAGACACCTTATTAGTCCCCTACCGGTTTCACCGGAGGGGACATATAGTTTGCACTCTGTCTGTCGGTCACACTGTCTGTCCGAGTGTCAGTCACATTTATCTGGATCCTGCGATGACTTTAAAAGTTCTTCATATTTAATCATGAAACTTGAAACATGGACAGATGGCAATATGGAGATTATGCACATCATTTCATTTTGTTTATACATCAAGAATTCTGGTTGCTATGGCAACAAATAGACTAAAATAGCTACCGGTAGGGGACTTATTGCTTGGCAATAGTTTTGTTTCTGAATGTTTCTTGTTTAGTTTTCTATGTAAATATTTTCTGTTTCTATGTAATTAGCTGAACATGCACAATTTATACTTCTGTTTCAGCACTTCCAACAGAGCCAAAAGTGGTTAAAGTTCAGTCACCTGTTGAGCAAAGTCCATCCTCCTCCTCTGATCTGGCTTCCTGCTCTTCAACACTTATTCCATGTGAGTGAGATTACTTGTGACTTTTTATTTTAAAAATCAATAATCTCAACAATGTATAGGGATTCATTAGTAGAATTTTCAGGTTATGATTAAAAAATTGTTATATTGTGGTCACTGGTGTTTTGAAATAGACATAAAACATAATTTTCATCTGATGCAAGTCAAATATATTCACATTTTTTATGGATGACAGGTCTACTTTAATAGTTTGGGTAGGGATAAATAAAATAAATAAAAATAATATAAGTAATGATTGAAATTTACAATTAAAATATACACCGTCATAATCATAAATGGACATGATAAATGTACGGTCATACCAATTTATGAAAAAAATGCTAAAATATAACTTAAAGAATATGGTTTCCTGATATCAACACTGTGATGCTACGACTTGGTGATATCATGAAAAGCAGTGCATGACCTTGCGCATCAAAAGGCACCAAAAATCTCTGAAAATCAATGAAGAAGAAATTTGAAAATAAAATTCGCTTGGTTTAAGTCCAAGATAAAAAAAAAATTCACTCATGATCAAAATACATTATATTTCCACTCTTGGCTACGGTACTCGTTAAAATATTACATATTGTGTTCAATAGGTGAATCACATTGGTACATGCGATTTTTAGCTGATCCACAAAGAAAGCAAACTTGCTCATTCAAATGAAATGCAGGATTGGTGGTTGGTCCTATGTATCTGAAGAATATTTGAATCTTCTGTTTCTACATGAATATTTTCTATTTCTATGTCTGTAATTAGCTGAACATGCAAAAATTCTTCTGTTTCAGCGCTTCCAACAAAGCCAAAAGTGGTTGAAGTTCGGTCATCTGTTGAGCAAAGTCCATCATCCTGCTCACCATCACTTATTCCATGTGAGTGAGATTACTTGCGACTCTTTATTTCTCAGATTTCTATTGTTCTTAACCTGTCCATAAAGTAAGGAGAGAACTTTTTCAGTTATTATGAGGAGTGTGGGATTGGTGATTGATCCTGTGAATCTGACAAGTCCTTTCAGTCATACAAAATTTTGGCAGTAATCGGTGTTCTTCATGATAAAGACGTTGGATTAGAACCTGGGCGTTCCAAGGTGATTCCCCCACTTTTGTTAGTCCAGTAATGGTTAGTGTGATTGTCCATAGGCAAGGCACATTTTCCCTTGTACTAGTTATTTATTACTCAGAATCCTGAATATGTGAACTCGCCTTTATACTATAACTAAAATAATCTTTACATGCCCCATCGAATCGAAATGTTGGTGGTCTGCATCAAGAATCGAATTGAGGCAAAAAAATAGAATTGAACTTTGGTTAATCGTTACAGCCCTAGCAAACATAAATATGTTCAATTTCTTTACACCGAGTAACAAGTTTTCTGGTCTTCCATCATATATAAAATTATACTTTTTTTTTCAGTTGTTACAATGGGAAATACCTCCACAGACTATCCTGACTCTCCTGTTAGCATCTTGAGGGAGACCAAGAGGTATTATTTTTTATTATTAATAATATTAACTAGCCAAAAGGTGTCTTATAGCCTCTTCATTTTAAGTTGTCACTGATCAAACTGTGTAGTCAACACAGGCTTTTCCAGGACAACATTTTCCGCTTCCAATGGATTTATACATGTACTTAGAGTAGACCTTATTGGGCAGAAAATTACACGGAGGTGGAATAAGTGTCTCCCAATTGGTCTGTGCACTGTACAGGCTGATCTGGGATGAAACTTTACGCAGATGCATTAAGACACCTTTTGGCTTGATGCAGCTTTGCAGATTTGCAAACAATAAGATATCAAAAAGCAAAGAAAAAGTGACTATAGTACTGTAGCTATATGTCAACAAGTCAACTGTTTTAAACGGTACCAATTTTTGCTAACTGAACTCAAAAAGAAACTACACGTTTTGAAATTTTATTTTTCATTGTTATTTTTTATCCTGATGTCTTGCACCAATAATATTGACTCCATCTTGGTACATAATTTACACCATAAATCTTCTTTGACAGTTCGACGAATGTTGGAAGTTTAAATTTACATAATAAAACATGTGAAAGGAGAAAACTTAGCTTAATCCCCAAGTATAAACTTCAGTGCAAAGAGTTCGATTCAGGTCCTCGTGGACCCCTAGTTTTCAAAAAATCTTGTTTGTATGTAACGATCATGTGAACATAAACATGACTTCCATATCTTTTAATGTGTTGAGAAACGTTAGCCTTAGAAAAAAATGAATAACAGTTTGGGATACCCTACCTGCAACACAAGTGTTTCTGACATGGAACGCACATTATAATGCACATTTGTAAGAGTTTATGCTTTAGTAACTAAACATACTTCTTTACAATTTACACATAATCTATTCTGAGCCGTGTGCAATTGTTTTTTCAGTGAAAGAAGAATACGGAAACTCGAAGATGATGTCAAATACATGAGAAGAAAGTTACGGAAACTTGAAGAACGTTTTGAGAAAGAACTAGACACAGGAATGAAAAAGGATGACATGGTCATGAAGAAAGTTGACCTAGACACGGGAAAGAAAGTGGACCTGGACACAGAACAGAAAGTAGATACTGTAATTGACCTATTTGATGAAAAAAAAAGTGAAATTAAAAGTTCCATTGATTTGGTTGAGGGAAAATATGATGAACTGAAAGTTAACGGTATGAAAACTGATAAAGAAAAGCTAAAATACCTTGTTGGAAGGTTCTTTACGAATGAGGAGTTACAAAATAATTCCAGAACGGGAAAAAAAAGTCCAAAAAGTGTTGGTTCTGGAGCAAGACCACCACTGAATGCAGAGACTTTCCAACAACTTACTGACGCTGTTGTTCAGCATACTAACTTTGATGTTGGCACCTTCATAAAAAAAGTTGAAAATATGCAAAAAGTTCTAAGACGTTGAAACATCGTGGGCAATGCTATATTTCTATATTCATTGTTGTGTATTGTGTCACATTTCATCATGTTCATGTGAAAAAGCATTTTTTAGCTCACCTGAGCACAATGTGCTCAATGGTGAGCTTTTGTGATTGCCTTTTGTCCGTCATGCGTTGTGCAGCATCAACATTTGTCTTGTTAACACTCTAGAGGCCACATTTATTGTCCAATCTGCATGAAATTTGGTCAGAAGATTGGTCTCAATTATATCTTGGACGAGTTCGAAAATGGTTAGGTTTGCTTTGCATGGCTGCCTAGGGGCGAGGAATTTTTGCTTATATGGCTATATTAAAACCTTATTAACATTCTAGTTTTTTTGTTACTATCAGAGTTCAGATTAAACAAATCTGATAATTCATGAACTTTTGGCTGAAGGTTCATGAACTGTAAGCAAACTAACTTTTAAAAAGTTCATGAACTTATGTCAGAAAATTCATGAACTTTTGATGAATATTCATGAAATGCAAGTTCATGAACTTCACTTAAAGTTCTTGAACTTATATTTGTTTAGTTCATGAACTTCACAAAAATTCATGAACTTTGGTTCATGAACAATCAAATTCATGAAAGGCAAAATTTGCGTTTCATGAATATTCATCAAAAGTTAATGAACTGCTTCGCAGGGGTAGTGAGCCTGTGTGTTACATCAACAAAGGTCTCAGACAAAGCTGGCAATGAGGTAGACATAATGATCGTCAGTTTGTTACTGTTGTACATCAGTTTTGAAAACTATTACACTAAAAGTGATCTTTCGACATGATGAAGGCATGGTTAATACCAAATATTATTTGCTTCGAAAAGTAGAGCTAAGAAAGAAAAGCAACGACGACAGGGTGGTAAGAACAAACGACAATTGACTCATTAAACCGACAGCACTATCCTGACTTTTAAACATGCATTGTGCGTACTGTGAATACATACGAATAATGCATTAATGCCCTCAAATTTGACGTCCAAGTTATAAACAAGAACAGGGCCAAACAAACATTATAATTATAATTCTTATTTTTTTCCTCAAAATGCATTAAATCTTTTAATATTATAATTATAATAAATATGTACATTATTTTAAAGGTATCATATGCCAATATTAATATTTAAGTTTCAGATTTTTTGCTGCAGTTGCCTCCTTTGAAGCCCTTTTTGTAGACACAGTCCCTTTAAAGGTAAAAAAAAGCCCTGAATTTTAAATTACATGGTTAAACCTATAAAATGGAATTTTAGCCAAGATTGAACTAATTATAACCCAATGTACCTAACAGTGTATATTGCCTGGCTGTCACAAATGATCAAACACGGATATTTCACGCTGAAAGGTGTTATTGTGATTGTCACACGATAAATCGTAAAATTATTATGGTAATGGCATTCCGCGCATTGTTGACATTGTTATGGTGTCGTACAATTGCCTACACTAGCATGAAGAAACTTAAGACAAGCAGTTAAATTTAGCTGGGTAAAAATCATGTTTGTTATTTCATCCATTTGAAATAAAAGTTTGTTTCGCCTATTTTTGTTTAAACCATTTAACATACAAATGAGGCACGTTGTTGAAAAACTGGGCTTAATGCATGTGCATAAATTGTCGTCACGGATTAGCCTGTGCAGTCCGCACAGGCTAATACAGGCTAATCCGGGACGACACTTTATGCACATGCATTAAGACCGGTTTTCTCACGACGCCCCTCAAATTAAGTGAAAGGATATTTGACATTAGAACTGTGTTTGGCATGATATTAAACTGTGAATTACATTTGTGATATTCGACATGCTTCAGTAATTTATAATTTGAAGTCATGTTAATTTTGATAAATTTGGAATTGTCATTTAACCTGCTTGGTGATTAACATTAATTTTAATACACTTCTAACATTTTGATGACCCTTGATGCATTATTAATTTTGCTAGCAAGTTTCAGAAATCATAAAACTGTGAATTATTATAAAGCCATTAAGGCCCCATTATTACCAATTTAAAGAAAACATGTATTTCTTATGTAACAGCATATCTTACGTTAAATCAATGTTATAAAATACATTAAAAGGCAGTGAAGCCAGAGCATGTTTGTACCAGGTTTATTACATGGTGTAAATATATATATTTTATTGACATTGTAAAACTTTCAAGGGGGATATAAAAAGATTTACAACTAATCTTAGCTGTTTATGTTCAAGCAATGAATTTTATGCTTTTACTCGGCCTGTCACAGATTTATCTTCTCCACTGGACAAATGAGATTATTTGTTGTTTAGATCCTGTCTTACAGGTGATTACTTGACCTATTTTAAAGCTTTGCTGAAACTTCGATCTGATTAAACTTGCTCAGTGGCTATGGGTTACAGGCTATGAGAAATACCATATAACAAGGTAGAGACAGTCATTTGATCTACTGCAGTTACCTGTTGACTACATAATTATTAGTTAATTGTGCAAGACCCAATTAAAGCCTGAACTAGAACAATCAGTGACACAAGAGTGCCTTGAGTTGGGAAGTGTAATGATGAAAACTTGGGGAGCTTGTGATAAATGTGCGAGATTATTGTGCACATGTGAAGAACAGGAGTATTGGGTGGTACAGGAAATAGTTCCCGAGCTTTATGAAATGTTTTGAAGTCATTGGAGCAAGACGTTTTAATGTTTGACATAATGGTTGAGTTTAATAAAGCCACTGGTTATATTTGATTTGTTTTTGAAGGCCATGTGCAATTGCAGTCACTTTGAAGAGGAATTTTTATGTAATGTTTACTATGACCAGTCTGAATTGTCTATGGCAAACCAATAAAGTTGGATTGAAACTGCAAAAAATCCAGCTGTGATCAGTTGTGAATGAAATATGGAGAGTTTATGTGCAAAATATTGTGAAGGTTTTGTAATTTGAATTTTAATAAATTGCATTCTGGTGCAATATTGGAAAATAAATTTAAGCGGGAGATATAACAGTCTGCCTTATACAAAATGAATATTTATACGGCCGAGTTTAATATTTCTGACATGAAAACGTAAAATAGATTAAGTGCTTTGGATTAGAGGATTTGGCAAACACGCACAATACAGAAATAAGAAATTTGGTAAATAATTATTTTGTTTTGGATAAAGAATTAAGAAGGATTATTCACATAAGCTTATTAATTGTAAATTATCAAGTTTAAAAGTGTTTATGCATGAAGAATTAATATTTAATTAAGCTGAACAGAAATTGTGTTCAATTAATTTGTGCAAACATAGATTACAAGTGATCTGGTTAAACAGCATGAAGTAAAATTGTGCTTGCATGGATTTATAACAAACAACATGAAATTTTGTGTTTTGTATTGGAAAATACATATGATAAAGATTCTCTATGGAATTGATGTAACACTTTTAAGCAAGTGTGTGGATATATAATACTTTTGTAAATGAATATTGAATGTTGGTGTATGCATTAATTTATCTGGATACAAAATTTGGAAACCTTTGCTGGTTTTCTTAAGGTATGGAGGTTATTATTAAATCATTCTTAATCAAACACACTATTATGTGAAGTTGGAATAAGACGTCAAACATAGAATAAACTGTTTTATTACAGCAATGTTTTTTGTGCAGTTTACCATTTGTAATTTAAGAATAATTAGTGCAATCGACACCTAGATATATAACTGCATCAGTAAAATTGATTTTACCACAAAGCTGTTTACTTGTATGCATTTACAAAATTTTCACCAAAAAACTGAACTGTATTCATGCATGCATGAACACAGATTATAAATACAGTAAAAATGATCAAAAGCAGGATCAGTTTTAATGAAAAAGTCATGGAAAAATGATCATTATACCAAAAGTACTGACAAATATAACAAACATACATCAACAACGTGGAATACTCAGTTTTATGTGAAAAAAAGAACAAAAGTCACGTCCATTCTATGTTTGATGTCTTATTCAAACTTCACATAATACATTGTTTAATTATTTCTGTTTACATACCAATATTTCAGTTTATTGAATTGAAAACATGAGCTTATGAGTTTCTTTAGTAACATTTTTTACCTACAATGCATACATTGTGTAATGCATGAACTGATTGCAATCTTCATCTCATAATATAGCAATGAATTGGAATGAAAAAGAGAAAATAAAATGATATTCCATAATTTAGAGTAAAATGATGCTATTTTACTTGATTTGCATTGTTCAGTTATCACATAGCTGAACGCCGGGCCGGCTAGCTCAGTTGATAGAGCGCTGGACTAAAATCCGAGGATCGAGGGTTCGATTCCCAGCCCGGCCACATAACTTGTGTGGGGATTGGTCATGACATTATTTCTACGGCCATTCTCCCCCTACCTCTGATTCAAGTAGAGCAGTTGTCAGGTACTGGCATAAGAATGTGCACTTAGTACTGGTAAACCAGCTTACCCAGGAAAAGTGTGAGTAGGCTAACTGACCGCCGTTATATGACTGAAATACTGTTGAATACGGAGAAAAATCCAAAACAAACAAACAAACATAGCTGAAAAGAAAACCAAATTGCTTCAAAGAGCTACAGTTACGTTATTTTAAACCCAGTTGTGAAAATAGGGTAATGTTTCTTTCTTACTAATCTTACACATTTTTTGGAAATAATATGTGGCGCGTCGTGGGAAAACCGGACTAAATGCATGTGCGTAAAGTGTCATCCCGGATTATCCTGTGCAGTCTGCACAGGCTAATCCGGGACGGCACTTTCCGCTTTTGTGGTATTTTTTGTTTCAAGGAAGTCTCTTCTAAACATAAATTCACTGTAGACGGAAAGTGCCGTCCTGGATTAGCCTGTGCGGACTGCACAGGCTAATCCGGGACGACACTTTACGCACATGCATTTAGTCCGGTTTTCCCATGATGCGCCACATATTACTTCAAGGTCAAGGTGGTACTGATTATATACTGACATACATTTTTATTTATGTGCATCATATGACTTTGCAAATTTTAATTTAAAGAATGTAACGTAAGATTATGATATTTTCACTCACATACAGCTGGGTTGTAGCCTCCTAGCAGATGAAATAAATGTATTTTAACTTGCGTTTCAGTGTTGAATGCATAATTTTTGTTTAAAAGAACATCTTTGCCATTTCCCAAACAACTTATAAGGAACTTCCTTATTAATGTTTCCTTGAAGCCACATTTTGACTGTAAGTTTGACTTCATCTCTTGAATATTTCTTCCTGTTTAACCAAGCCAGTGTTTTTTTCACTTTAGGGGGAAAGGTGGCGGGGCCCTTCAGTTGGGGAATACAACGCAAAAAGGGGATTTTTGTTTTAGAAAAGTACGAAAACTCCTCTATCTTAGCGAATTTTTGTCTGATTTTGGTCTAATTTTTTTCCAAATAAAGCTTAAATTTTGAGGGGAATTATAAAGTAAATAAAGGGGAAAAATATATACTTTTTAAGCAGGGGAATGGGACCGAAATTTTGGCCCCAAATTTGCCCTAAAAAACACTGCAAGCAGTCATCAAAGTGAGCAGTTTGGCCAAGCAAGCCCGAATTCTGATATCATTACTTGCAGGCAAGAAAGTGTAAAAAGACCGCCGATATAACACTGAGAATCTGGGCAAGCCCCGGTTCAAAATTTACCAGTGCTGGGCTTACGGGCTTGTGCTAGTCAGGAATCATTTGCACATTAAAATAAGAGGATCTGTGGTCAGGTGATTATTAAAGCACTGGCTTCACAACTCAGGGGTCGCAGGTTCAAGCCCCTGCTACACCCTAACCTACAAATTAAATCATATTTTGCATAAGATATTAAACCGATGTGCAGTGTTTCCTCTCCCCACCTGCCAACAGTCTTCACATTAATTGTTTTAATCCACTAGCCCGAATCATTATGCAATCATAGTAAACAGGTGAAATGTCCACTAGCCTGATTACATACATTATTAAATATCTACAAGCCCGAATTACATTTCACTTGTCCCGGGATGTCCAGCTAGTAGTTAGGGTGAAGACTGCCCCCCAGACACATTGGCACATTGTGGATTATACCTAAATGTGAAGGTTTCATTCCTATTGTAGGGCTCTACATGCTTTGTGAATGCAGGGCCTCATGATCTAATGGTGTTATTCTGAGGACAGTCAGGTATCAGATGCATGGTAGGGCAGGCAGAAGAACAGAGATTGTTCACAGGTATTCATATCAGGTAAATTTCATGCATCAGTGGTGGGATGCCCTGCATTTGGTAATGACCCATTATGTGATATGACAGCTGACACAGTATACCCATGGCATCTTAAAGGGACACGTTCACAGTGCTTAGATATTTCCACAAATGTAAATCATATGTAAATCAATATAATATTTTATCCACTCATTTAATTTAAATATCACATGATCACATATCTAACAGTTATTTTACGCAAAAGATTATGTGGCAAAGCTTCCCTTCTCGAATAAGTGTTTTTAATAGGCGTTTAACGCGTATTAAACGCTACAGTATTGGCACCGTATGTTTTCTGCGTTTAATACGCGTTTAATACACTAGAAAATGCAGAAAAAATACACTTATCACAGAGAAAAAGTGTATTTTTTCTGCTTTTGCCTGCTTTAACACACTTAATGCATTTAAAATGTATTTTTCAAAAATACACCATATCTTCAAAAAATACACTTAGGTGTATTGTAAGTGTATTTTCTAGTGCATTAATACACTTTTTTGTAAAAAATGCAGAATAAAGACACTTAGAGTATTAAAAGTGTATTTAATGCGGATTTAACGCAGAAAATATGGTGCCATGATACCGCATCGTTTAATACGCATTAAATGTGTATTAAATACACTTAATCGAGCAGGGTTGTGAAGTGTTTGTGATTAGTGATATATTGACATTAATTTTTTAACAGTTCTAAGAGCTTGGGGGGGGGGAGGGGGGTAATGTTTGTGGCAAAACCTGGAAGGTCTGTTGAGATGTTCATCTGAAAATTTGCAACATTTTTCTTGTTGGAACATTTTTTCCTTGAAAATTGTTTTGTTGTCAGTTTCAAAAAGTATAAAAGAGCAGATTTATATAATATATTAATTGCAATTATATTACTGTTTTGAAAAGTGTTAAAATATAACTGTTTTGAAGTAAAAAAAGTAAACTTACTAATGTAAATATCTAAAACTCTTAGCTTAAGACAACATTACCGTATTTACGTCTTCTGTACATAGAACAATAAAAAGGACATATACAATGAAGCAAATGTTCTCATTTTGTTGTTTGAATTTCAGTAATCCATGTGTGGGTACAGTTATGCACCTTTAACTTGCTAAAACATTGATTTTTGACTACAAAAAAAAATCTGTAAACAAGTCTCTTTTATAAGGGTTGAATTTAAGTGACACATTTTGGTTTCATTGTTATTTCCATAAGTTTCAGTTTCAGGAATTAGTAATTATATTCCTTTCAGGTTA
Source organism: Congeria kusceri (assembly GCA_027627225.1). NCBI lineage: Eukaryota > Metazoa > Mollusca > Bivalvia > Myida > Dreissenidae > Congeria > Congeria kusceri. The sequence goes on from CM051040.1 coordinate 17,756,826, forward strand.
AATGCCCATCTTCCATAGAGAACATTTTTAAGCCGCAGCCCATAAAATATAATTCAATATTACTTAAATTTCTTATTTACCAAAGGCATTTTATAATGTCTATGATCGAAAACACTTGGTACAAACGGAATATATACTAATGTACAGTCATGCTGATTGACTGACCAGAGGCATCACCAGCTATCGCATACAGATTACTGTATGATTTAAAAAGTTACCAAAGCGTAATTATTTTACCGATTTCAATGCCGCTTTTTGTATTTTGATCAGTAAGATGTCCATTAGAAATGATGAAAGTTTTATTTTTAACATATTTCTGGACTGCTGCTTTGACGTATATTGTCATGTAAAATACAAGATTTTATTGTATGTGCTTTGTCAGTGTTTCATTTATTAACCAAAATGTGCAGTTTGAAGAGTGATAAAGTATAAAAGCAAACTGTCTACGAATATTTGTAAAAATACAGATAAGATCATTATAGAGTTAATTGCAAGATTATTAGTCCAGATAATGCCCTGTTGCAAAGGTGGCCCTGGGTTTTGTAGTGTCCTTGAGTGTGAAGCAACTACCTGCTTTTCGTCTTGTGCAGAAGGGTGTAGAAAGCGGTCACAATAATTGTTTTGAGGCACTAGCCCATTCGGACAGACACCACCATACATACTTCACCAGAAAAATGACAATTTGAGGCGCGTCGTGGGAAAACCGGGCTTAAATCATGTGCCTAAAGTGTCGTCCCGTATCAGCCTGTGCGGACTGCACTCTCCGCCTAAAGTGGATTTATGGTTAGAAGACACTTCCTCGAAACAGAAAATATCATAAAAGCGGAAAGTGCTGTCCGGGATTAGCCTGTGCAGACTGCACAGACTAATCCGGGATGACACTTTACGCACATGCATTAAGACCGGTTTTCCCACGACACGCCTCATTTTAAGAATAAGTTAAGATGTTTCTGGAATACGTCTCCAGGTGATCCATTAGTTTTACTTGCTCTGCTCTATAGGGAAGACAGGTTGGAATTTGAACTTGCCCGAAATAATTTGTACTTGTTTCGGGCTTTGGGCAAGTGGGTTATTTTGATGTCTGGTAGAGGGGGCTTCAGAACTGGTAGAGGGGGCTTCAGAACTGGTAGAGGGGGCTTCAGAACTGGTAGAGGGGCTTTGGAACTGGTCGAGGGGTTTCAGAACTTGGTAGAGGGGGCTTCAGAACTTGGTAGAGGGGGCTTCAGAACTGGTAGAGGGGGCTTCAGAACTTGGTAGAGGGGGCTTCAGAACTGGTAGAGGGGGCTTCAGAACTGGTAGAGGGGCTTCAGAACTGGTAGAGGGGGCTTCAGAACTGGTAGAGGGGGCTTCAGAAGTTGGTAGAGGGGGCTTCAGAACTGGTAGAGGGGGCTTCAGAACTGCAAAACTTCTGTTACAAACCACTGCATTACCACTAGACCTTGTTTAATAATTGTTATTTTAGATCATAAGGCGTAAAAAAAAATGTTTGTTTCAGGTAACATGCCCAAAAAATTAGGGTAGGTAGGTCGGGATTTTTTTTGAATTTTTTATTTTTTTTGGTAAATGGTCAACTTGAAGATTCTTAAACTGAATAAATATTCAAAACAAATCAGTTATATCCTTAAACATTGTTTATAAGTGGATACTATCAAAACAAAACACTTATTTATCCAAAAACACATTTAATTATTGAAAAAGGTAAATAAAACAAAAATCAATCTGACAAACCCAATCAAATGTTCTAGGGTCGGGGCATTTTTTTAGGGTAGGTCAGGTTACCTGAAACAAACATATTTTTTTTGTACGCTTAATGCCCAGTAAGACATTTGTTTGGTTTTGCACTATTTTCAATAAAACTGCTTGCCTTTCCTGGTTGAAACCCCTATTCCTCAGATTGGCCAAAAAATGTCAAACAAGCTGCATTGACATTTATTTAGTGGTTAATGCATTCAAAACTCAATTAGGGGTAAAAAAAAAATTAAGTTTGTTTCAGGTTACCCGACCTACCCCAAAAAAATGCCCCGACCCTAGAACATTTTATTGAGTTTGTTAGAATTTTTTTTTTTTAAATACCTTTTTCCAATACCCGGTAATTAAATGTTTTTTGGATAAATAAGTGTTTTGTTTTGATAGCAATTCTACTTCAAAACAATGTTCAATGATATTACCAATATGTTTTGAATATTCATTTAGTTTTAGGATCTTAAAGTTAAGCATTTACCAAATAAAAACAATAATTAGAAATAAAATAAATCCCTGCCTACCTACCTACCCTAATCTTTTTGGGCATGTAATCTGAAACAAACATTATTTTTTATTTTACACCTTTAGGCATTTGCTGTTGTTGTTTTTTTTATCATCTGTCCTACCTAATAGGCTTATCAGCAGTCAGTTATGGGGAGAATAATACAATTTGTCATCAAATTATTAATTAATTACAATTTGTTAAATGTTGTTAAACTGTATTATTATTAAATAATAATTCATCCCAACTTTTACATCATTTTCACACCCTGAATTTGTACTTGTCCACAGACAACTTGACAGAAAAAGTTTACCTGTCCGATGGTAAAATTACCCGCGTCGGATAAGTCGGGCATGGGATTTCCACAGCCCTGAGTTAGGCCCCCCCCCCAAAAAAAAAAAATAGTCCCGTTTTGGGCTTCCAACCGACCCTTTACTTTTGCTGCCTACCCTACATATTTTTGGTCCAAAAAGAATGAAGACTGAAAAAGACTGTTACCGTGTACAACACAAACCATTCTCCCATCATAAAAAAATAACATAAAATAAAATAAAATCCTACCTACCGACCATTATTTTTGGGCGGGAGACCAGAAACTGAACTATTTTTTCTTTGGCCTTAGCATTTTCCAGCTTGGCAGATTTTAATTTTTATAGATATAAATTTTATCTTTAAATGGTTTCAAAATACAAATAAGTATTCATCATTAATCAAAATTTCTATTCGAAGAATGAACTATTAGCACTTGTGTATGATATTAATATTTGGACAAAAAATAATTTAATAACATGGGTCAATAAATTGTTTTATCAGGAGATTTTAAACCTAAATATTGCCTGTAATCTTTTGAATTTTAATATGAGAAAATGAGGTTTAGGAATTATTAGAGTAATAAATCTGTAGAAAATTGTAGCAAGTATACAATGTACTTCTTATATTTTAGAGCAATTTAATCAAGAGATTTAGTCCTTTAAACATACTTGGTATCAAACAATAATTTATTTAATTCATTGGCGCAATGAAAATCGGTAGTAACTTACAAATGTTAACAAAAGTTAGTATGGAGAAGACACTAGCCTTTTCACTGTGTGCTTTTGTATTGTATTGATAATAAGTGTACATTAATATATTTATGATTACTATGTTTTGTGGAAATATTTCTGCATTTCATACAAAATGTATGAGGCGCGTCGTGGGAAAACCGGTCTTAATGCATGTGCGTAAAGTGTCGTCCCGGATTAGCCTGTGCAGTCTGCACAGGCTAATCCAGTACGGCACTTTCCGCCTACAGTGGATATATGTTTAGAAGAGACTTCCTTGAAACAGAAAATACCATAAAAGCGGAAAGTGCCATCCCGGATTAGCCTGTGCGGACTGCACAGGCAAATCTGGGACGACACTTTACGCACATGCATTAAGACCGGTTTTCCCAGGTTTCCCATCAAACAAGTGAGCTTTCAAGGACCAAACATGATTATCGTAAATATTTTAATAATATGTAGAAAACATTATTTGGATTAATAATAATGGAACTCTTTCTTGTATTTTCAGGTAAAAAGACGAAAGAATGAAAACATGCCGAGAGAGCATTGGCTTCACAGTGTTCTTGGCTGCTCTGTGCGTCGTCTGCTCGGTAGAAGGCATAGGTAGGTGGCACTTTCCTTGTGGCTTCGGGGATCCTATTTTGATTCACATACTCGCAAAGTGCGAGGAAAACATAGAAAATGCATGTAATTTTTGTTGAAGCTTGCAGAATTTTGCGAGTGAAAAGTCATTGAATGGCTTAAATGCATGTTATACCCAAGATCGGTAATTGATCGTAAGCTTGTATTGCGTAATTTAGGCAAGTTAGAAAAATAAAATATTACACTGGTACTTTCATGTTGCTTCGGTAATATATTCATCATTCCACCTGAAATAAGTCTGTGATTTTGCGAGTAAAATTTTAACTTATGCTGCTGCGAGTAAAATTTGAACTTGATGCGAGTTGATGCTAAAGTCACTTGCAAAAAAATTACAAGTGTGTTTTGTTGGCAATTATTTCTAACCCAGGGCTTATCAGTGACCTAGCCCAGTTGATGAATGATGGGGGTGTGGGTTGGGTGGTGGCACTTTCCTTATCTTTGACCTCACTCCATTACATTTATGGGACTGCACAGCATGTTTGGAGGTGTTGATGTGGCTTGTGAACACCTGGGACTGTATGGAAATACCTTGAAATTGAATTCTTGCTTTGTATTGCCAGCAATATTATTTCACCTGCAACTGACTTATAATTGAATGTGCTGTGCAATGTTGTTTTGACATTGGATTTTGCTTTATTGATGATGTCCGTCTTACAAACTCTCATGATTATTTCCTATATCTACTGTAGTTGATCTGGCAGGACTTTATAATTCTTCATAATGCTATTTCCAATTAATCTGGTTGTTCTTTATATTAAACAAAAATCCTTGTCTGATGTAAACGCATCTGAGTTTTGTACTTTCATAATTGTACTTATGACTAACACATTTTGAAAGATTTTAAAAGAAAGTTGATTAATTATGTAAGGTTAATATGTTAAAATGTGCTTCATGTGTTAACGAGTTTACATGTTAACTATCCTTATCATATTGAAGTTATTAATCATATTTTAAATGCGGATTTTTCTAAGAATTGTTTCTTTCGTTTTTCTGTCGAAAACAACATTAATTTCATGAGAAAAAGGATCTTTCCTCGGTGCAACATGACTTTTAACACACTGGTACACAATTGTGCAATGTAACAGACAAAAGTGTGAATTTGCCATGCAGACTTGATAGTGGAAAACACAATTTTTGCCTTTTAAAGGGAGTTATTCACAGATTTTTGTATGTTTTAGAAATGTCCAAAAATGTCATTACTTCAATTATTAACAAACCGATATTCCTCTGTCAAGGAAAGCAGTTAAAGAGGGGAAAAAAAGCCTCTGTTGAGTCTCGAACCCAGGACTTCCGGATCAAAAGTTAGACACGCTAGACTAAAGAGGCTTGTATAATTGGTGATGTAATTTTAATGCTATGTAATTTAAACAAATGAGTGGGAAATTACGGACGAAAAGCGTTATAAACGCTAAAAAATCTTTTGTCATTTCAGTTATGTTTTTTTAAACAACACATTATTTCTGGTATATTTCTTTATCAGGAGTGTTATTTTGCTACATTATATAGAGGGTAGTTTCCTTTGTGGAATAGGCGAAAAAATTGTTGGAAATTGTTGATTTGCCAATCTGCAAATACACTACGTCTAGCGTGATTTCTGCCTTCTGCGACGCACCACCATGATTCAGCCCAGCGTGACACACTACTATAGTCACCGCGATACACCGTGGAACACTGTGGAACGCGGTGATGTCGCCGTGGCGAATCGCAGTGACCGCGGTGACAGTCTCAATCAAAAATGTTGATAAGAAATCGCCGTGGATCGCGGTGATTTTAGCGAGTCATAATTTCACATTGAGCTTTTTAAAAAATATTTTACATTTTATTTCAGGTACGACCAAAAACATGGTTTTCGGAAAATACGGAACATTATGACAAAACGGGAAAATGAAAATATGCGTCAGTCAAATCACAAAGACCTCATCAAATTCGTTGTCCGATTCTATGACAAATCTTTGCATTTTTAATATGACTATCAAAACAATTGATTAACATGTCGGTAAAAAACGTGATTTTATAACAATGATTGACATAACCAACACCTTTGTTCTCTGTAAAAGTTCGAAAGACGGAGCTATGCACGTGCTCTTTCATAATAGGACGATTGCCACTGAGAAACAAACACGCGATTGGTTAAGCATGTCGCTTCTCTAAACAAAAGAAGCCAATTTTATCGCCGAGGAAGGTGTTATTTTATGGTTTCTTGTCGGCTTTACTTTGAAGACGTCAAACTGTCAATTCACGCAGATTGCGAATTTTCGCGAGACTTGTATTAATGCCCTTGACTCTTTGTTTACGATTTCACAACACAACTGCGAACATGGAACTTCGGAATAAATTATCAAAATAAAAAAGAGATCAAAATAAAAAAGATTAAAGTTGCAAACTGTGATTATATTAATTGGTAAGTATTGGTTAATAGAAGACGATTTGTACTTTGCGAATAGTATACGATCTGAAATATCGAACTGTACTTGTTCATTCATATGCACCTGTATTTCACCGCGACCCACCGCGACCGCAGTGGTCCACCGTGAGATTGATTTCCCGATAACGCCCGCGGTGCTCACCCACTATCACCGCGATTCTATCGCGATGGAACCACCTTTTAATCGCGGTGATTTTCCACGCTGACGAAAAATTGTCCACGGTGGGTCTGTGTTTTAGGCAGAAATCACGCTAGACATAGTGTAGGTCCTTTGATAAAATATTGCACCTGTTGCCATGGTGATCAAACTCATCTTCATCATCAAACACTTATTATTCTTCAATTATGTATATAGTTGTATGTACCAGGCCTTTCTGCTGTATGTCATTAAACACTCGCTGTGTAATATTTTGAGCACTGTTAATGAGTACAGTACATATATGGCAATTGTGCAGTACGGATGCCTGTTAGGGTCATAAGTTAAAATCCTTAACAATCATGTCACCTCTATGCCACCGTAGAGATTAATCAAGCTGTAAGTATTTTGGTGTTGCTGACCACGATAAATGAAAACTATGGTATTGCGCAATAAATCTTACATGCGATAAATGAAAACTGTGGTATTGCGCAATAAATCTAACATAATAATTGGCATATGTTTAAGTCATAACTTGGTGCCATGCACAGCAATTAAGGTCCTTACAAACAAGAATATCATTTCTGAAGGCTTTAAAAAGAGGCTCGCAGATTTTTAAATGGAACCTGAGTTATTGCTTATTAATATTGCAACAATCTGCATGATCTACTGAAAACGATTGAGGTGTCTTGGGAAATAAGCTAAGGCCTTCACGTGCATTCAATATTTTCACCCAGGAATATAGGTCACAAACATTTGCTTTTCGACAAACAAACTTTCCAACAAACTTGCCGAGTTAACACTTGTCAGATGTAAGGCAGCCGCCTTGGTCTGTTTTGTCAATTAATAAAGCATTTTTATAGTTTTATTATGAGAAAGGAAACGCTATGATAGTTATGAGGCCGCAACATGTTAATGGATTATATTTGATTTGAATACCAAATAATGCATCAAGGTGTAATATTAAGTCATCCAAGTGGAAGCTTCTTTGGGGAAACTGAACATAAATTTCTCGAATTCTTCGATTTTGTCCTTGGTATTATTAATTTACGTATATGGCTGTTTTGATTGGTTTTTCCAAAACAGCATGTTCCAGCAATTATTTTTGTTCTGTAGCAATTTGGCCAGGTTTATCGTTTACTTGTAATAACAAAACTTATATAATACTTGTAACTTATATTTTGAATATACAACATGACAAATATTCATTACAATGGCCCAGTGGGCGAAATTAGCACATTTAGGCTGTAAGCCCTGCACTTCTAAATTTTAAACACTAGGCCTCCTGGGCTCGCTTAGACTCTCAGTGTTAATTCCCTTCTCGAAAAAGTGTATTTAATGCGTATTAAATGCTGCGGTATTGGCACCATATTTTGTCTGCGTTTAATACACTTGAAAATGCAGAAAAAATACACTTATTACAGAAAAAAACGTGTGGTTTTTTCTGCATTTTTCCTGCATTAACACACAGTGCATTTAAAGTGTATTTGAAGGGTGTTTTCTAGTACATGAATAAACTTTTCTTTTTTTTAAATTGCAGAAAAAGTGCAGAAAAAATACACTTAGTGTACTAAAAGCGTATTTAATGTGCATTTAACGCAGAAAAAATACGGTGCCAATACCGCAGCGTTTAATACGCTTATTTGGGAAGGGATATTAATTGGCTACCTGCAACACTTTCTTGCTCTCAAGTAATAATTTGGGCTTGCTTGGTCGAACTGCTTATATCGGTGACTGATGGTCACGGCCAGATCTCGCGTTACCATGGAATGAACTATAAAAGAAACAAGAGACAAACATTTCTGGAAGTGACTGAAGGGTGACACAGTCCTTAAAGATTTTATGATTTAGAACCGTTATGAATGCATTGGCAGTCAAGCATTTATCCATCTATATCCATAACATGCGTTACCCACTGAGTTTCATTCATTCTGTGCAGTGTTTTTTTTAGGGCCCATTCCCCTGCTTAAAAAGTATATATTTTCCCCCTATATTTACCTTAAATTTCCCCTCAGAATATTAGCTTTATTTTTTTTAATTGACCGAAATCGGACAAAAAATGACTAAGAGGAATTTTCGTAAACAATCCTAGCAATTTTTCATTAAAACCAAGTTGGTGCATAATCTAAATTATAATTAGTAGCAAAACAATTCATTAATGTTTTATAACAAAGAAGAATTTTAACATGTAATAATGCTTAAAAAAAAAAAAAAAAAAAAAAAATCCCCTTTTGGCCTAAAACTCCCCATCTGAAGGGCCCTGCCACCTGTCCATCAAGGGTGAAAAAATCACTGATATCCATAACATGCTAACATTGGTTACCCACTGAGTTTCATTCATTCTGTGGTTTTCCTCTGCATTGTGTGCTCATCCTGGTTTATTTTATATGTTCATATATATAGTTTGCCACCATGTGTTTTGAAGTTTTGCGTGTGACGTGATATGTCAGAAACTTAATATATTGCCTGCACGCCTGAGGTGTGCGCAGATGTGTTCCCTTCATTATTTAGGATTATGTGGGGTGAATTAGGAATTCTTGATGATGACATTATTATTTTGTTAGCATGAGCGAGGCCAGTTTTGTCTGGCATTACATTCTGTACAAATTGTCATTTGTAAGGCTTATTATTTATATTATGTTAAATTAAATTTAGTCAATTGGGTGTATGAATACATAGTAAAATTCAATTAAAATTGCTATAAAACATAACACAACTTCAGTGTTCTAGCGACAAACACATGCAATATTACATCCCACTCATCAGCAAGGGAACAATAGAAAATGCCACATTATCTATTATCTATTTATGTTCAGTTTTGTCATGGAACTGAGGAAAACCTCAACAGAAAATGCCTAAAATGAGTTTTATTGAAATTTTAAAGAAGTGTTGCTTTGACCAGTATTCAAACACACTATGGCAAGATTACAGAAGTGTTTTCTGTATTGAAAGTTGCCTGTTCAAAGACAAACAACTTAAACTGAGTATATTCATGGACATGTTTTTGCTGGGAAGGAATTAAGCAATCAAACACATAAAGATGAAGCTGCAACATCTTAATTAATTGGCACTGCATTTTGCAGGGGTTTGGTGGCTCGCACATTCCTGAAGCATGGCAGTATGTGCATATTTCTGCCGTATCCCACTGCATTGTTGGCAGTGAAAACAATACATTAAATGACATACCGGTAGATGTGATCGAGATTTTGAAGTTAAAGGAGATTATTATGTGAAGTTAGAGTAAGACATCAAACATAGAATGAAAATGACTTTTTAATTGTTTCACATAAAACTGTGTATTTCATGGTGTCTAAGGGTATTTGTTATATAATTCTGCAGATACTTTTGTAAAATTTGCATTTTTTCATAAGAATGGTTTAAAACTGATTGTGTCTTTGATCGTTTTTCCTGTGTTTAAAAACAGTGTTCATGCACACATGGACCACGGTTTTATTTTGTGTGTGAAAATGTTGTAAATGCAAAGAAGTATACAATTTTGTGGTAAAATCACTTTAACTGATGCAATTATACGAAGGCTGTCCCAAAACTCAGTGACAAATTTTATAAACGAAACAATTTTAGCATCAGGACATATATTTTCACATATATATTCTACAAAAATATTATTTCAATAAATATTAAGTCTCCGATAAAATCTAAACACTAGTTTTGCTTTAAATTGACATAATTAAAATTGAGGTGCCATTTCCCGGCGCGTCAGAATATCCTAACATGTATTTTGTATGAACTCTAAATCAGGGATGTGTATTTTCAATATCTGACGTTTTTCCCGCTAAATATCGCGTAGTTGTCGTCTGCTGATCTTTTGATGTCATCTCAGAAAATTTCAATATGATGACGTCAAAAACGAACAGTATACAGACAAATGAAAACAATTGGTAGAATAATAGAGATTTTGTAACGGCAACGTCGGAAGAATTGATTGCTAGCGAGCTCTCGTTATATCCACAGACACTTGATTATATTATTACAAGCAATGTATGTGTTATATGCTATATTTTGACGCTAAATGGATCATTCATAAATTTGCTCTTTTTTTTTTCAAAAAAAAAAAATGCTTACCTACCTACCCGTTACCAGCAACCGTGGGTAGGCAATGGCAAACAAACAATTTTTTAATGTTGGCCTTTGATCATGTACTTTTCTCTTTAAGAAATAGACCAGTCCTAATTACGGTATGGCATTCTTGCCTCTGCCACCGTACATATTTGTTAAAAGCTAAATTGTTTGGTGTGTTCAATTCAATGTTTGAATTTTTTTTACAATTCAATAGTTGCCTCTAACAAAATCAAAAGCAAATATTTATTAACCAACTTAACCAAACAGACAGCTACATTAAACTTGTATCACTTGATTTTTACCACCCATATTGAAACATTTATAATGTTTCTTTAGTGAGTGACATTTGTTCCATGACAGGACACATTAAATATGCTACATACTTGTGATAGCACTATGTCTTGTAAAACCTCTGGGTCCAGTTTAAGAAATTTCTTAAGAATAACGGGCTTCAGTCTCTTAATTCATCCATCAAAATTATTGTTTTAAAATTGATTTTACAACACAAAATATTAATATTAATTATCATGATGATCTGACATAGAAATTTTTATTCGAAATGTAATGTGACGTGTCAATAGTATTTATGCACGCTTTATTGAAATATGAAAATAGTGAGCTTAGGCTAATCTTGTTAAAACATACTTAAGAATTTTTTAGAAATTGGGGCCTGATGTTGTTCTAAATAAGGTCATCCCCACTGGGTATTAAACCTGGTTCCTGAATCAGCTTTGAATTGAAACTTAATGCAGTTTATGGAACTCCTCTCAAAGAGACATCTGGGGCCATATTCCAGAAACATCTTAAGTTTATCTTAAAATATTTTCACTTAAGTTACAATTTTTGTAAGGTAATATTTTTAAAACAACATATAAATTAATGAATCCAATTATAGTTCAGTAAACAGTAGTTAATAATATGTTGATACTTAGTGTACATTTCGCAGGATTTCACGTATACATGGAATAAAATGCTTAAGAAAAATGACGATTTTAAGGCTAAGGATAAGATTTCACTTAAGATGTTTCAGGAATACGACCCCTGGGCCCCTATTCACAAAGCTCCGTAGGGAAAACTTAAGTTGATTTATTAAATTCATAATTCTCTGGCTGTCTCATGTTAATTGATATTTGGCACCCTCTTGTAAACACGACACAACAATTCGCACAGTTCAATCGATAATTAAGGTCTTTTTTAGCTCACTGGAGTACAAAGTGCTCAAGGGTGAATTATTGTGATCAGTCTGTGTCCGGCATCCGTCGTCAACATTTTACTTCAAAACAACTTCTTCTCTGAAACTACTGGGCAGATTTTAACCAAACTTGGCAGGAATGTTCCTGGGATGGTCCTTTAACAAATTCCTTCAATTTATTAGAACATATTGAAAACTCTGGTCGGCATAGCAACCAAAAGTTTAAAAACTGGAAAACTTCAATAATCTTTTTTCATAAACAACTGGCTGGATTTGAAATTAGTTTTCACAGAAATGTTCCTTGGGTGACCCTCTACCAAATAACTTGAAATTGTTTTGATGCGTTAAAAAACATGGCTGCTAGGGGGCGGGACAGTTTTCCTTATATGGCTATATTTAAAACTTAAAAAGTCTTGTCTGAAACCACTGGCTGGATTTCAAAATAAGTTCACAAAAATGTTCCTTGTACATTAAAATGTTTCAAACTTAAGAATATTGCTTAAATGTTTCATCTTATACCATTTTGTGAACAGAATCATTGGATATCTCATAGCCAATTGGATATAAAATTTTCAATGAAGTCCACTTAAGTGGAGATTGCCCTTAGGAGATTTGTGAATACAGGGGCCACATTCCAGAAACATCTTAAGTTTATCTTAAAATATTTTCACTTAAGTTCCAATTTTTGGTAGGTAATATATTTAAAACTACATATAAATTAATGATTCCAATTACAGTTCAGTAAATAGTTATTAATAATAAATTGATAATTAGTGAACATTTAGCAGAAGTTCATGTATCCATGGCATAAAATGCTTTAGAAAAATGGCGATTTTAAGAATAAGGATACGATTTCACTTAAGATGTTTCTGGAATACGACCCCTGGCTCTCAAGTCTCACAGTATTATAGTGTTTATGTCCATACTCATCACAAAGTTAATGGTGTTTGCAAAGCTATCAAGGCAGACAAAACAACAAGTGACAAGTCAGTGGAGGGTAGGTGGAAATGGGTCATCTGTATTTTATCTGGGTGATAGTGCAATAAATCCAGCTTGGACCTCACTTGTGGTCCATTAGTTCTAGTATCCCTACTGTTGATTTATGGGATATTAAGACACTTTGCAGTATTATGTACACTCCTTCAGATAATGCCTGGAGACCATTTTATCTGTTGCTTAGATTCCATGTCCTTGCACATGCTAGGACAATTGTAATGTCTTTGACCTTAAAAAGCTGGTACCACAGTGGGACATGACTGTTACCCCAGTGGGACATGACTGTTACCACAGTGGGACATGACTGGTACCACAGTGGGACATGACTGTTACCACAGTGGGACATGACTTGTACCACAGTGGGTCATGACTGGTACCACAGTGGGACATGACTGTTACCACAGTGGGACATGACTTGTACCACAGTGGGACATGACTGGTACCACAGTGGGACATGACTGTTACCACAGTGGGACATGACTGTTACCACATTGGGACATGACTGGTACCACAGTGGGACATGACTGTTACCACAGTGGGACATGACTGGTACCACAGTGGGACATGACTGTTACCACAGTGGGACATGACTGGTACCACAGTGTTCATTGGTACTGGGCCCATATCCGCAAAGCTCCTAAGGAAAATCTTAACTTAAGTTATACTTGAGTCAAAATTTTAAATAGCATTTTCTATGTGAAAATCATTATTTTAGTATTTAAATATGATACCATTAGAAGCATCTTTTGATTCTTGACCAGAATAAAACAGTTAAGTAGAAATAGAAACTTTAAAAGAAATGTCCATAGACTTAAAAAATATTATAAATTTAAGAAATTTACTTAAGTTTTCCCTAACGAGCTTTGTGAATATGGGGCCCTGGTGCATTATTATCAGTACTCCAACAACTGTTTCTAAGGTCTTAGACATTTTAAATTGTAGAGCATGATGAATGCCATACAAAGATAGCTCAGAAAAGTGATGAAATGGTCTCCATAATTGAAGGAGTGTACTGGTAATGCAGACAAATTTCCAATAACAATTTGAATTAGGTAAGTAGCAGAGGTTGTTTAGGGTTCATTGACCAATGATGTGAGGTTGAAGAATCTTAAGGCATCTTAAAGTCCCTTTGTGGAACATTGTTGTAAAGTCTTGATCGGGATGAACAAAATAATGGTATTCTATGAATATAACGTGTGTGTGTGTATGTGGTGAATTTATTTTCGTGTGACCAGGATTCTCTCCCATCTGGCGATCACCTCCAGAAGACTGGTTATTAGGTTACGGCGGATAGTGCAAGATACAGGAAGCGCCCCATTCCAGAGGCGACCCTGGTTCTGTTAGGGCCTGGTGTGATAGTACCAAGTACACTGCACCTCCGTTTAACATCTCATGCAAAGGACAAGTTAGTAGGTTAAAATGTATTGCGGGCTCATACCTGAGGCCCCTGGGTTGTGAAGCCAGTTCGTTACCACTAGACCAGGGATCTGCTATGTTTACATAATGTTGCCTGCTTTTAGGACAGCACTGTTTGGCCCAGTGTTACCTGTCACGATCTACTATGTTGCGAGTTCAGTTTTCCATGACAAGGAATGTGTTATTATTTCTACAAATTATAAGTATTTTCATTGACAATATTAAATTAGTGAAAGATTAAATGTTTTGGTTGTGACCTTTTTTCTCATTTAATGTTCTTTGGATCAATTTTCTTACTAATTTGTAATATATTATACGTGCTTCAAATTGTAGCACTGTGAGACATTATTGTGAAATGTGGACGCCTAAGAAAAACAACAACATTATAGTGGTTTCAATTGCACCAGTAAACTGCAAAAAACAGAATTGCACTGTATTTACAGAATATTTATTACTGTAATATTTCATTTTGATTTTGTATATCATTATAATGTAAATTAGAAGGGAAGCAATTAAAAGTAAGTGCGATTCGCTTACATGAATACCTGATAGTGTGCCATTTACAAATGTCAAGTTAAAGAAGGACTGTTTGATTTTGTACGAAATTTATAACGTAAAACCATCCATTTATTCATATGATGTCAGTATATTTTTATAATAATATAATATTTGTTGAGAATAACTTTCGTTCAGAAATGTGTATTAAGAGAGAAATTTAAAACGAACACAATACTTTGCTGCACAGCACACTATTATAGCACATGACTATATACAGCGTATTGGCGAGTCAGATCTATGATGCGGCATGGGCAATTCTTATTATTCTAATTCAAAACCGAATGTAGCCATTGCTGTAGGATTAAACGGGTCTGTATCGACAGAAAATATATATTTGCATATTTCTATAAATAAAATAGTTTTTGTCGATGTTGAAGTTTGTTATGTTATATAAATAGAGGATATTTTATTTCACGTGTGTTCATTGAAAATGATATTTTCACGAGTGGCACAGCCACAAGTGAAAATATATTTTTTCTATGATCACGATGATTAAAATACGATCTTATACCAATATCAATAAATTTTCTTTTTATTTTATGCTTTTGGACAATAAATAAATAAAATTGCGCGAGATAAGCTTAAACGTCACAAGTTCGTGTATTCTGACATCATAAAAATGACGTCATAAATGATTCCAAACTATCACTCATTAGTATGGTGGGAAAAAAGTGCCATATTTTGTGATTCGTTGTCGCTAAATTATAATTTTGTTGAATTTTATAATGTGTTTTATATCAACACATGCATGTGCATACTGTACATGTATATAAACTTGACAAGGATTGAAAACTACTACTTGTAGATCGATGCTATTTATGGAAAAATAGTCCGTTTTATGTTATATTTTCACAAAATCTTACATTTTCACTGCTCCAACAGTGAAAATATAAACTTTATTTCATCAATAAAATTCTATATTTTACTGAAAAGCATTGTTTTTTTGTTAGTGGGTAGTGAAAGAGACCTAGCTGAAATAAATATATAAAAATCCTTCATTGTTTGATATGTTATAATAAATATATAAAAACCCCTCTTGGTATGAAACTTATACAGATATACCATTTTTATACCATTCAATAATACAATTTTTTAAGCAAAATTTAAAGTAAAACATCTATTAATAGCTATTGCTATTATGGGACTTAAAATAGAGAACAGGTTGTAAAGTAAAACATCAGCCATTAAGACATTTTAGTAATTGTCATTAAAGCCCCGGTCACACTGTCACGATTTTGGCTACGATTGCGCATGATTGATCGTGGACGTGTAAATCGTGACGAGTCGAGATTAATAGTGTCCCGATTGTGTCTTCCTTGGTATACTGAAGCTTGTTGTAGGATGAGACTACAAATATCGATGACACTTGTAGGATTCCGCAGCCGATTCACTACGGTTTCACCAAGATATGATACGATTTGTTACGGTTGTAATTTGCTGGCGTCAGGTATACGCCACGGTAAGAGACAATTACAGACGAGGTTTGACGTTTCTTCTAAGATTGTAGTAAGATTAAAGAAGATTCACCATGATGAACGTACGAGCAACCAATAATTGCCATGCTTTACTATGCTTCAAGGAGATTTGGACATCACGATGCCTAGCGCATAATCGTGGCACCAACGTAGGCAAACGTAGTGAGTGCATAGTAACTTTGTGATCAACCGTACAGGCAACGCGACCCAATCGTGTATTTTCGTGAGCAGTCATGATAGTTGCTGCTAAAGATCCTACTGGAATCGTAACTGAATCGTAGGGCAAATGTAGACATGCTTACCGTAAACGTAGCAAAACTTTCCATAACGTTGTACAGTCTTGTAATATTTATGTCATAAAAACAGTCACGATTAATCACGATTAAACACCATAGGCCACGATTGCCTCTATGATGGCTGTAAGAATAAGCCAGATTGAGATACAATAGCACTAGGATTGTCCTACGTTATGGAAAAAATCGTGGCGGCGCAAGGACAAATCACTAATGTTTTGAACATGTTCAAAACTGTCGTAGCGCTTCCCAATCAATAAGGATCAACCAAGATTCTTCAAGATTCACATAGATGCTAGTACGTATGTGTTCATGCCTTACCACGCTTCACCAAAGATTTTGTAAATCGTGGGGAATCAAAGTCAAAATCAAGACAGTGAGACCAAGGCTTAAAGTACATGCGATTTATTCTTATTTAGTCAGCCAATCTGCAGACCTGCGTGAATTTATCAGACTAATTGTCTTGTTTTGTTTAATATGATTTTAAGTGTAAAATCTCAGTCATTTCATTCACTATTCAGCTGTTGGCATGTGGTTTAGCAATGATCTACAAAATCACAGAAAACAATAATGCATCATTTGGTGTATTTCAGCAAATTAACTGCTCTGTTATCTGTAGTTTTTGTGAATGTTTGTGGTTTTGTGGTGAAGACAGGTAAAACAATAATGCATCAGTGGTGTATTTCAGCAAATTAACTGCTCTGTTATCAGTAGTTGTTGTGAATGTTTGTGGTTTTTGTAGTTCAGACCTGTATGTAAGAATGTTAGCTCAGTGATGATAATATATTTGTGGATTTATGTGGAAGATCAATTTCAATTTATCCTCTTTAGAGTTGTACATGTATGTTACTTCATTTTCTGAGTCATTCTCAAACATTGTTTATAAAACTATTGAAATAAATGAAAGGTTTGAAAATTTAAGTAATCCATTGAAAGCCAGACTGTTTTTTAAACTCGTGGAGTGATGGTTGAATATAAGGTCATTTGGCTTTTAGAGGCCATTTTTATGCCCTCGGCATCTTGAGGCATATAGTGATTGTCCTGTCCGTCCTTCTGTCCGTCTGTCTTTCCGTCCTTCCGTCCGTGACAAGGTTTAGTAGATTTTACCGTTTTGTCTAGCACCAACACTGCTTACTACAACACTTCGATACTTACACAGTTGTTGCTTATGACCATTCCCTATCCACCCATATCACCCAACCTTACTTTGACCTTGACCTAATTTGGACTTATAATAATTCAAAAGTGCCATTTCTTGGTTAACTAGATTTTACCGTTTCGTCTAGCACCAACACCGCTTACTACAACACTTAGATATTTACACAGTTGTTACTTATGACCGTTGCCAATCCACCCATTTCACCCAACCTCACTTTGACCTTGACCTAATTTTTGACCAAGAAATGGGCTACCCAGCACCAACCGGGGGCATGTGTGTTTATCAAACACAGAATCTTGTTTTTTTTAAGAAAATGTAAATGAAATTTGATGTTTGTCAGTGATATTAATCTTTATACAAAATGTATAATAGCATCTTCATCACCATGCTAATATGTCAATTTGTAGGATATTTCTTTATATATAAATATCCATGTCATTTTGATGAAGGCTTTTCTATTTCTATTATGAACATTAACATCTTAATTTTGGTCAGCAATTCAAATTAAGGAATCAGATGACGTCATTTAGAAATGAAATGACTTATGGGTAATATTTTATTAACAAAATGCTGACATTTATAAGACTTGATATTTGATCTTCTATCAATCGGTGTCACAAATAAGACTAAATTAAAATGTTCACTCGAAAAATTTGAAGAAAATGTAAGAAATTTATGTAATTTAAGCCATGTGATAAAACAAAGACCTTACCTCAAATCAAGATCAAGATAGTCACGTTTTTTGGTGTGCCTTTGAGAAAATACATTTTTCCTTCAACGTTTGCTAGTTCATATATTGCCTCAGTAAAGCTGATTATTCTAATCAAAATGCCCACTGACAGAGCAGCCCTGTGACTGATATATCCCACTGAGACTTCTGTTAAAAATATTGCAGCTTTTAGATTGATTCCTGTCAATCCTTCATGCACCTTAGTGTTTTTTTTTTCCCAGGTGGGGAGCGGCGGGCTGACCCAGGGGAATTTGACTAATTTTATTTTTGGTGTCTAATTACCCACCCTAGAGCCAAGCATTTTGGTCTAAATCCCCATAGTGGGAAATACTTGGTGTATCAAATGGTCGGCTGCTCCCCCCTGGGGGAAAATATTGATAGGTGCACGAGTTCTGTGAGGAACTTTTGTCCATAAAAGAGTGTTGACAGTACACCAGAGGGGATTTTCAGGACACTCTTGCACCTGAAGTTACCGAAGTTACTAGGGATGATGGCAATGCACATATAAAGGATCCTGCAATAAAATATCGGGATAATTGGGCTTTCTAATATTGTGACACACATAGAAGTTACCCATATAGTCTTTAATGTTGGTTTGTATCCAATATATGCGTTTGTATAATGATAAAAATAATGATTCATACGTAGTGAAAAAAAGGATTGAAATTGGAAACGATTTCTAAAACCACATTGGCTGAACTTAATATAATTCTCTATTTAGCACTCATGCAGTCATAAAATACTTTATAATTTGTGTATTATTACTGATATAAATATTAATGTTATTTACTAATAGTGTAGCTTTGACATGCAAATAAAATACCGTATTTATCACGGTTCACCTACAGTCCGTAAAAATGCAAGTGAGAACAGTTATAAACATGGACTTATTGATACAGGTAAAATAAACGATTTAAATTGCAGACGATTACAGCTTACAGCGTGTTTGTAAACAGAAAACCATGATTCCCCCTATTTACAATAAATGGTTGATCCCCTCAACATCAACAAAATTTAAACCCACTATAGTTCAAAATGTATTTGTTTTCATAATTTAAAATGTTTAAAATCAGTTCTGAGTCATTTATTGCAGTATCATAAATCAACCATGTTTCTTAATGTTTTGTTCTTTCAGTGCAAACCTATTTATTAGAATTGGATTTGCCTGTAACAATCGTTCAATTATTCCATACCTTTGATGATTTCTCTGTTGTTAGGCATCAGGCAGTTAGTTCAATTTCATTTCAATAAGCAGTAATTTTCATTTCATCCCAGGGAGCAATTAATTTTCTTTAGAAGTTTGTCAATAATGTCAAACATTTCAACTATGTTGATTAGCTGTACTCATTGTGCTGACTTTAAGTCCAGATTTATAATTGTGATGAATTGTGGTTTTGTTTAAACAATTTGTGGCGTGGCGTGGGAAATCGGGGCTTTATGCATGTGCGTAAAGTGACGTCCCGGATCAGCCTGTGCAGTCCGCACAGGCTAATCCGGGACGACACTTTCCACTTTTATGGTATTTTCTGTTTCAAGAAAGTATCTTCTAAACATAAATCCACTGTAGGCGGAAAGTGCCGTCCTGGATCACACAGGCTGAGCCGGGATGACACTTTACGCACATGCATTAAGCCAGGGTTTCCCACGACATGCCACTTTTAAACTTTGTTGATTAGCTGTACTCATTGTGCAGACTTTAAGTAAAGATGATAATTGTGATAAATGTGTGGTTTTATTTAAAAGATTTAATCGAGCTTCATTATGTCATTATTTTGAGCCTGAGACTTATTGAGACCAGTGTTTTTTTTAGGGCCAATTTGGGGCCGAAATTCGGCCCCAATTCCCTGCTTAAAAAGTATATATTTTTCCCCTATATTTAACTTAAATTTCCCATGAGAATGTAAGCTTTATTTTGAAAAAAACTTGACAAAAATTGACTAAGATAGATGAATTTTCATAAAAAATCCCAGCAATTCAATTTTT
The DNA here is from genome assembly GCA_027627225.1 of Congeria kusceri. Lineage (NCBI taxonomy): Eukaryota > Metazoa > Mollusca > Bivalvia > Myida > Dreissenidae > Congeria > Congeria kusceri. The sequence continues at coordinate 17,777,199 of CM051040.1, forward strand.
CAAACCAAGTTTGTGCATGATCTAAGTTATTATTTGTAGCAAAACAATTGATTAATGTTTTATAAGAAAGTACAATATAAAAATTATATAACGCTTTTCTACAAAAACAATTCCCCTTTTGCCGTAAAATTCCCCGAAAGAAGGGCCCCGCCACCTTTCCCCCAAAGGTGAAAAAAAAACACTGGAGACACTCTTGAGTCTAAAAATTTCTAGGCAGAAATGGAACTTGACTGTGTTGTTTTATTTTTTGTCAGAAAGATTTAACTTTGTCTCCCAATTGTTTGGTGAACACCTTGTAAAAAAGACACTAAAAATTTGCTGTAACATATTAATAATTTGACGCATTTTGGCAAAGTCGCATTGAAATAAAAGTACAGATCTCAGGGAAATGTGCAATAAATGTGCTTACCTTTTTGTGCATGCCCATGTCATTTTAAACAGGTAAAAAAAAATACATTAGGCATTACTTTATATACATGTAAACTGCCTCGACATTGAAGTTATTTTATGTGTATATTTTTGGGAAACATTGATAAATTAAAAGTAGATGCCTTCAAAGCGAAACATTTGGTTCTATTTCTGCTCAAACCAACAAGATGTGTCTGTTTTCTAGCTGCTAACTTAATTACTGTATATAATTATGTTTGTTTGTGTTTAAATTATTTATTTTGTTCACGTAAGAACATGCATTTCACTGAACCAAGTTGTCATTCTGTTGAAGTGATATGTGACAATATTTCACGTAATTAATCTTATTTTTGATTGGCATTTTGGTCACAGTCTTCATGTTATTCCATTATGAAGAGTTAAGACATCTTTCTGGTCATTGTCATTCTGTCTTTGGGGTCCATAATTGACACTTTGGATTCCTTTTAGGTCTTGGGTTTCGTAAGAATTGTCTAAGTAATTTAAGACTGTTCTGTTTTGTAATAAATCAGGAAGAAAACAAGAGAATACCAGGAAACGTATTTAAGAGAAGTTGAGAACTCACATGAGCACATGACATGGTGTTCTTTGCAATTTTAAATGCATAAATAATATTGTAAAGGTGTATTTATTAAATGCATTCTGAATGAATATTGTATGACAGATAATCACAATAAACAATATTGTGCGTTGTTACATCAATTTTAAAATAGTACTGCTCATTAAAGAAATAGGAGAATAAATAAAATAAGCCTCAGTTAGTCTAAAGAAAAATTCAAGAAATTGGAACCTGGCCCCAATCTTAAGTTAGTATTAACTAAAAATATTAACTAATAAAATTAAAAGTTGTAACAACCATTTCTATTGGTCAATGTTTAAGTTAAGACTAAGTTTGAGATTAGTATATCAGTCTCCGCGATAGACCGTCTGACCTCGGCCATTGCCTATAAAATCCGTGAGGTCCGGGAAAAACTGTCCGAATATTGGTCCTCGTGTCCAGTGAAAATTTCGATCAAAAATATTTTATGACAGCGATTGCTGTATCTGTTTCCACAACAGTCAGAAGGGACTTTGAGAAATACAATTGAATTAATATATATCTTGCAAAATTAACATGCTGATAGTACATGTAGTAGTAGCTTTAGTTAATAAAGCACTCTCAAGTGTATATTGTTTTAGTTTTCTTCAAAGATATTGTTTTTATCGTATTTGAATGTTTCTTGCAAAAAATAAGTGGCCAGTAATAGTTTGTCCGGGCTAGTAATATTTGGGGCATTACCGGTCCTCTTGGCCAGTAATAAATTCACGACTTTCGCGGAGTCTGGTTTATTAAGTCATAGGGCCTGTTTGTCTATGAAATACATATCGAGGATTGAGTGTGATATTATTGTATCTGATATAGAAATGATGCAAGCAGATACAACAGTTTTATCGATCCTCGATATTGGCCTTATTTTAACACACATTTTGATGGCAGAGCTGGGATTCCAATGGAAGTCAAGGAACCCTTTATTGTTTGCAATTAAGGAGTTTTTTCATTGAGTAAGCTGCTAAATTCATAGATTGCCCAAGATGTGATTTCCCAGGGGACTGAATTTTAATAAAAGTGTCAATGGTGAATGAAAAACTGATGGTTCAGAGGTTCAGAGCGTAAAACTGGTGTATCTGATGTAGAAATGTTAAGCAGATGCAACTGTTTCAGGATCAACCCTTGAAATATGCTTAAGGTGGTCTGCTGTTAAGAATTCTTATCAGGATGGAAAAACAGTAGTTCCCAGTGTGATAGATCATCATTTCTAAACCCTTGATTTGTGATGTCTGAAGGACAGGGGTCAGAATTATAATTAACATGCTAAATGAAATGCCACAGTTTCTGATTGATTAATATCTCAGCTGTTATGTGTTGATAGACAATTTTATACATCCAGGCATATGGTTTATTTGGAAGTCCATAAAAGGAATGAATTTAATTTTTTAAGTCGATCTAAGAACAAAAATGCAGGAAAAAATTGCATATATTATATTGATATGTTATATTCTTTAAATGTTTGCTTGGTGGCTTTAAATTTAAAAAACCTTTTGTAGATCTCTCATATTTTTCTTCTTGCTTTTTCATTTGTAAGTGTGAACATAGGTAAAACTGTAAAACTTGCACCAAATATCATATTCTGAGTGACAAACTGGTTCTTGACTGATATTAGTTTTCCAAAATTTGCATCTAACCCCCCCCCCCCCCCCCCCCCCCCCGGCATGATTTTTCAAGCATGCCAGTAAATCTGCAAACAGATATCAACAGCTGCCAAACGCCCTTCAAGTGTTTGCAAAAAGGTGATAATAATGAATCTGAATGTGCAGTTTGTGCTTTGTGCAGAATTTTATTACCACCAAGAGAAAATATGATTGCCAAGTAAAAGGGGCTCAAAGAATAAATTACAGCAAAGATGAAGAGTGATAAAAATATCTGAAAATGAGTGGAATAAAATGCATCATAAAACACTATATAATGTCTGGGTAAATATTCCTTTACAGGCCCAGTAGTAACATGGCTGTTGACAAGGGTATTCATGAACATAGATAAGCAAGTGTCCTTGAATGATAATTAAAGCCATATAATAAAATCTGTTTGGTGACTCGTGATGGTGTATATTGGGGTGATACATTTTTGTGTTGTTGTTTTTTTTAACAATATAAGTTCAAACACATATCACGAGGCATTAAAAGCATTGGAAAGAAAAACGTCTTGTCTTATGCACTTCAGTGGGGTCCGTTTCAATCAGACTTCAAGTGTGCTTAATTTGAATGTATGCTTTTGTGGCAGGGTTGTCTTGTCAGAAATGGTTGATTATTTAAAAAATATTGTTAAGTATCTAATTTTAACTGCAATGGTGCATTAGCACACATGTGTTGTGTTGTTTTTTTTTGCAGGTGACTAGAATGCCTTAAGTTTGATATACTGACACCAAAATGTATAGTTGTCTAGTTCGCTTTCCCATACCTTGCAGAGTACTATACAAAGTGCAACATAAAGGCAAAAGTGACATGTTTAGATGTTGTATAGGAATTAAACCACTAAGGGCTTTAACTTAAACAGATCCAAACTGTTTGATTGCATTTAACAGCATTAAACAGCAATTCAATTATTAGCAATTTTAGAAAAACTCATGGTCCGGGTTAGCATTGGAAAAGGGTATTTATTTACGTAGATCTTTATCAAACTATTTGGTAATACAGGATCAGTGTCAAAATAAGGTTTTCAGATGTGACCTTTCTGTTAGCGCCTTACGGATCCATTGAAAACTTTGTATGAAAAAGGCACTCAGCCGTACTATCTGCCCGCAAAATCTAAATCTTGTTGGATCAATTTGGTAGTAAAATCTTTAGCCTGTTTGCATCGAAAGTTAAAGTTGAATGGGCTTGAAAGTGACATTGATGAGATAGAATTGTCCATGTCACCCACTCTGCGTGTGTCAAGTGTTTGGGGGTCAAATTGTCTTTCATTGATATTGTCATTTATATCTGCTGATGGAGCAGTAATTTCTAATGTTTGTTGTGTGTCATTTCGAAGAGGAAAAGCAATGGTAGAGATCAAATCATTCGGTTTGTAGATGCAATGTGGGTAGATACTGCTCACAAGTAGCACAAGGCTGTCTGGCTATTCATTGATGAAAATATGCTGAAGACATCCGAGATCAAAATATAGGCTGTGAATATCTAAAGGACTAGAGAAAACATTGAACATGTTCGAGAAAGATTATAAATTAAAATTGAAAACAATAAAATTGGAGCATGTTTTCTTACGTAAATATTTGTGACATGCTAAAACATTTACTATGATCAGATCATTGGAAAAGTAGTTAATATCTGATAATACCCCTGTCACACTTATGATAACGCGTTGGCATGGCATTGTTTAATTTCCCAAAGCGCCTTAAGATCGCAAGAAAATTATGATATTTTTCATGAAGATGGAGATGTCACGGCGTCCTCACAGCGACCAAGTCGTTGTTACGGAGCTCCCATGGCGTTCTATCGCGTTCCTACGGAGTTCTTGCTGGCGATTGTCTGCGCTCTCACGGCGCTTTCACTGCGTGCACTGCCCTTTCATGGCGCTCACACTGTGCTCTCACGGCGCTTCCACTGCGTGCACAGCGCTTTCATGGCGCTCACACTGCGCTCTCATCTCACGGCGCTTCCACTGCGTGCACTGCGCTTTCATGGCGCTCACACTGCGCTGACGGCGTGTTGAAGACGTTTTTGTTCGTTTTTGTCATGCAAACGCCGATTGACGCGGTAGAAGCGCGTTGGCATGGCATTGTTTAATTTCCCAGAGCGCCTTAAGATCGCAAGAAAATTATGATATTTTTCATGAAGATGGAGATGTCACGGCGTCCTCACAGCGACCAAGTCGTTGTTACGGAGCTCCCATGGCGTTCTATCGCGTTCCTACGGAGTTCTTGCTGGCGATTGGCTGCGCTCTCACGGCGCTTTCACTGCGTGCACTGCCCTTTCATGGAGCTCACACTGCGCTCTCACGGCGCTTCCACTGCGTGCACTGCTCTTTCATGGCGCTCACACTGCGCTCTCACGGCGCTTCCACTGCGTGCACTGCGCTTTCATGGCGCTCACACTGCGCTGACGGCGTGTTGAAGACGTTTTTGTTCGTTTTTGTCATGCAAACGCCGATTGACGCGGTAGAAGCGCCTTGGGAGCGCAATGATCGCTGTGACAGCTCCGTAAGAGCGCAGTAAAATAATTAACACTCCGTATAAGCGCCGTAGACACGCTGCATAAGCGTGGTCGAGAAGTAGTGACATCTCAGAGAATGCTGTACAATCTCCGTGCAAGCGTTACCGACAACCACAGCGTTTGCACTGCGACCTCTGTGCGCGCCCGCGGAGCTCCTGTGGCGTTGTAGGAGACCTTACTGCGCTGCTCTGGCAACCTTACGGCGACCCCACTGCATTCTTATCAGAACGCCGTGCGACGGCGTTTGTTTTGTGCACGCCGTCACTCGGCGTTCTATGCGACCCCAACGCGTCTACTGGCGATACCACTGCGTTGCTGCGGCGATGCTTGCGATCATACTGCTCGCACCTCGGCGTTGTGCATTTTTCTTGGACGCCGTGGGATAGCCATGAGAACGCGGCCCTAGTGTGACAGGGGTTTAAGAAGATGCAGAATGAAGACTTTGATATAAAATGATATGGAAAACTGTAGAAAGTTTTAAAATAATGGTAACTGAATGATGAAGATTCAAATATAAATGAAATAATGGAGCAGCTTTTCAAACCACAGAGCAATTAAGGGTCTAAAATGCAAAAGAGACAAAAAAAGACAGCATGTGATGAAGGCATTCAAGTCCAAGAAACCACTGCTGACAGTATAATTATAGGCTCGTTAGGCTAAATGAAAAATATACAAAGTTGACAATGGCTGTAATTATCACACAGAAACAAAAGGTCTTTGTGGCTGCATTTTTCTCATACCCTTGGTTAACTTAATTGTGTACAGTTATTATTCTTTTTAAACACATTTTACATACAAATACTCATAAAGCTCGAGATATAAATTATGAATCCTCAGGAATTACAGAAGCATGTTCCTGTTAGCACACCGGACATAATTCAAACGTAACAGCCAGAAGAATACTAGACCGGGCCTTATTTGATAACGGCAAACACAATTAATTTAATAACCCAGTTATTAGATCTTGTAAATGACCACGATATTGGATTTTGGAAATTATCTTCCAAACTGTACAAGCTAAAACATAACTCTGTCGGATATTTGTTCCTATGGGAAAATGCTGCAAATTTATTAATACAACTGTTGTATGTGAATTGCTGGTGAATTGCTGGTGGTCTTGTATTTCTTTAAAGACAAAACAGGGTGTTGCAAGTTAGGACAAACATATTTAAGTTAACATTCAATGTATATTTTACAAACACATAAAATAATGCATTGTGGTTAAAAAAAAACTATACCACATTTCCTTAACACGTTAAGATGTTGGAATAATTTTAATTCCTGTTTATTGTTTACATTTTCAACACAACGAAACTAACCGAGGTTGCTCTTGTTTCATTTAGGATATTGCGCTACATGCCGAAAGTTAACGGTTAATATCCGGATTTAGTCAGCGTTGCCACGATGATCAGCAAATAAATCAAGTTTATGTTAATCAACAGCAAAGTTACTTGGAGGATCAGTGTTCTATATTTAAACAATATCCAAGAACCCAAAAGTTCCCTGAAGTAATGTATTTACGAGCTTGTTACGCATACTTAGGCAATTTTAACATGCCATATTAATTATTTATTCAAAATTGGACCATTTTCACCCTCCGTGTGGGCAGCTCTTTAACATAGATTGCTGAAAGTGTTTATAATCCTAACAAGAAATGTCTTTAAAAAAGACAATCGGCTATAAGAAAACTTATCGGACCCAAAAGTTAGTTTGAGATAAATTTATAAATTTAAAAATTAAATAGAATTATAATTAATATCTATGCCGTGAATAAACCAATCATACAACTCCATGTTTCCACCAGTGATATATGAATAACCAAAATAATTTAGGTTAACATATGTTATCTGAATTTGTCGAGCCAATTTAACAAATTAGCAATGTAAGAAAATAATTTCGGGAATGAATTAAAATTATTATGTATCAGACGAGTCTATATATTTATTTATAGTACCGGTAATATACCATTCATGTTAGTTATCTAATATAATAACGATTTGAAGTCAAATAAGCATGTACACTGTGTATCCCAATAAAAAGCAATAGTCAGGGAACATTCAGCGATTTTTGAAATGTTAAGACTTTATTTTTTGATAACGCAAACATAAAAATTCATTAGGCTATGACGATTTTAAATTATATCAGTAGAAATATGATATATCAAGGGTTCCTGTGCATAATTAGTATTGCAAATTGTGTATTCATGCTACGCAATTCGACATATTCAGAATCTTCTTTCATAACATTTTATCTATAGAAAATGTAGCATCTCTTTACAGATTAAATAACATCTACTGGAGAAGTTGATAGAGAGATGCAATTATACATAATCGTTAATAAATCGTAACCACAATTTTAAATCAAATTAACAGTAAGTTTGTAATATTAATTCCACATTTATTGAAATTTTTAGGTTTATGATTCTCTGAACGCTATTATTGATGCATGTACGAGTATATTAACACAGCTATACAGCCGTTGCTATCTACGCGCGCTATTTTTAGAATGCCACTACTTTTTGTGGAATGCGATGAACTCGCTATAATCAATGGGCTACATGGAACGGCAACTCTGTGAGTGAGATTTATACATGGGAACATTGCACAATTGCTATTTATAGAGCGTAACGCTTATATAAATGTAGGCTAAACAAAATAGTTATTTCGTTACGTGAATGAATATATCATACTGTTTATGGCATACAATGAGAAAATACGTTCATAATTAGCCTCAGTTCTAGAGTATACGCGAGGACATGTTTATAACTTCATTTTAACCGCTTATGTAAACAATTATGTAAATTTTTATTCCCCAAAAGTATGCATCAGTTATTGGTATACGTTAAACCATTGTTTGAAGTTTGCATTCCCTAGAATTAGAAAATGTGCTCCATTCTATTGGCATTCAATTTTCCCGCTGCATAATTATCGCAAGAAAATCTGGGTCAAAAGTGATCTTAGACAGCTACGCCGAAAAATGAAACCATGAAACTCAGGCAACAAATGCCAGCTCCCCAGTTCTACATCCACATACTGCATAAATATTTTAGCATGCATTTATATTGTTTTATTTGTTGTTCACCTAAGAGGTTCTTTTTTTATTTCGAACAATACTTGCAATGCACACGGGCATGTGATCATCTCTAATAAACAACCTGAAGCATGTACACTGTGCTGAACAATTGACTGATTGCCATTGTTTTATAACCATACTTACTCAGTTTGATCTCCAATGTTCTACTGTAGAATCATTTTATTTCGCGGTGGCCTAATTTTCGCGTATTTCGCAGTCCAGAGCATGAATTAACTTCCCACATAAATTTTCTTTTTCCATGATTATTAAAGAAAACTAAATGAATAATGCGTGATTTTGAAACCAAGTGACTGACAGTAAAAGCTCTATATTTTCGGACACCCTCTTTTTTAGCCAAAATAATTATTTTTTGCAATTTTTTATTTTCGGACAATCAGCTTGAAACCCATAATTTATAACTATACTTTCGGACACTGGTTTAAAGTTGGATTTTTAATCAAAATCTGGTGATTTTGTTGTCGTTTGTTTGTGTTGTTTTGTTATATTATATTCAAGTTCTTTCATAAAAAACGTAATTAATTAAAAGTTTCAAAATCATGCAAAATTTTAAATTACTTTGTGTGTGAAACATGAATTAATGCAATTTCAATATACTGACGTTAAAAAGGCACTGTCACAACATGAACATTTACATATAATTTGTCTGCCCGACTTTTTGACACCCTTAAAATGTCACCTAAAACACTTAATTCATTAATGCGCTATCGACAGCCCTTGCGTTGTTCATGTACAGCATTATCGATGGATGCTTTTTGAGACCGACCACTTGCTAGGCGTGTTACACGCTTTCAGACGCAAACTGCTAGATGATAGCCACAGTTCGGCAGTCACATCAAAGACTTTTGTAGTTAAAGCGACGCTGCTGCGATGGGTGTTACTGTCGCCTTGCATATTTGGAAGCCTGGCTAAAGGGTGATGTCACGCTGTTCTGCTCAGTTGATGTAGTGTTAGGAGACACCCGCAAGTTTGGAATATTTACCGTCTCTAAATATTTGAACACGAAACAAAATTATTATTTTCAATTGTCCGAAAACATGGAGCTTTTACGGTAGTTGTTTTCAAGAATGCGCGAAATAAAGGTGAAATAAAATGATTTTATAGTATAATCCAATTTGCCAGAATAGATTCGGTTTTACATAACATTTCCAGAAAAGACTGCACTCAAAGAGTACTGTATCTGAAGATATATTGAATTGCATGAAGCTGACAATGCACTGAAAGCACTAGTTTATTTCCTACAATAGTCACTTGGGCCTTGGCAGAAATATTTACTACCTCGGAATAAAAACAATAATTTATTTGTAATGCACTTAAGAGATACCTCTCATGTGGCCTATTCAATATATAAATTAGCATTTCAAGCACCGTAGGTTTTGTTTTACTTCATACATTTTAACTTGTTGTGATACAATAAAAAAGTGTGATATATTGTATGTCACTCGGTAAATAATAAATTCTTGAATGGAATTTCTTTAAAATAATAATTATACTGGGAAACGTAATTGTTTACAGTTTGATATACTGATAGATATCAGGTAGTTTTCATTAATTTTGAAATTGAGACATTCATGTTATACAAAGGCAAAGCTGTTCCAGGAGATGCACAAGTGGGACATATTTCATCAGTCATGGAATTTAATACAAGCCTCTATTGTATTAGCTGAAATGCAAGATTCCAAAAGATTTGTCATTCTCTGATTGCAGTCTGTTCCTTATTGAGATGTTTTGTGTGCAGTAGTTATTTTCTTGAACATTTTTGTTAATGGATCCATTTGAATAAAGAGATTTCATTCTACTCTGTTAACACAGTATTTATAGCACTTTCTGCTCTTAGAAGGTTTTGAATTGAAAAAAGTTTTCTTCTGGAAATGGTTTGGATGATAACTAAGAACACAGAAACACAATAAATCCACTTGGATACGGTTACAATTGATTTTTATTGGAGTTGCAATTTTGTTTGGGTGATATATCAAGACCAGCTCTCAGTTATTAGGCCAAGTATTTTAATTTCTGGACACATAATTATATTCTGCTGTCTTTTAGAGTAATGGCATGAGCCAATTGCGGTCTGGAACATTTTGAAGGTAATTTTTTGACCAACTTCCAATGCAGATAAATCTATTGTTTTTATACCACAGTATTGAGTGCAATGTTGCACTTAAGTCTTCACTCAAAGACCAGACACTTCCGTCATTCTGCATCAAATTGTAGGTTTTTTATTAGCTGAGGATATTTTTTGTCTAAGACTGGGATCCCCATGCTACAGTGACTGCATTTCAAAGGATTTCTCATCAATTATTTGTGTAAGCCCAAGGCTACTGTTGCATGTGAACAGAGGCCGTGGGAGACACTCTGGAGACATCAGAGGCCACTGGGGGGTCCGGGGCTTTGAAGTCCGCCTTCATGAATTATTCCATTATAGAAGAAGAATTCTTTATTCAATTAAGTAAAAAATACATGCATATAAAGTAGTAGGTCAAAATGACCCTTGAGCATAATAAGGATATGTTAACAAAGCATAAAGCAGTCTATGTCTTTATATGCACATGCAATATTGCAAATTACATCATATACTTGATGGTTATTGTTCAATTAAGTAAACAGACAATTATTAGTAAGATCTGAGGTTATATCGCATGTCAAATTCTGTTGCAAAAAATATGTTGAATATATCAGGAGTGAGCTAGATCTGACATAACATGACTTGAGGTTGGTAGTAATATTTTACGTGAGCTTTTGCCTCAGTGCTAACGCTGTCACATGTATTGCAAAAAGCAACATTATCCTTATTAACTCTAACACCATTCTTCTCACCTACAACATCATCATGATAGGCATTATAGCTGCAGTCATCATTGTCTCCACTACCACCACAATTGTATTCATAACATTATTCTAACCGCAACAAGGTCTTTATGGCCGAGTCATAGTGTCACGTTATTACGTGCCATTCTAGTAAGTATTTGTCACTCGTTTTGCCCAGTGGTCATCAATATTTACTATGCTGGGCCTCGATGTACTACGTACTTAATGCGCTATCGCTTCGCTACACTCCATTTTACAACACCACAACGTGTCATTACGTAACGTTGTGTGGAAGAACACAGCAAATAGCGCAGCTAAGCGTACGGGAGTGATGCGTGGCATATCATATTTTTAAAGGAGCGAATAACGCAGCATAACTTTGAAATTTACAGGACTCTTATTCTGTTCACATTGTGTTATGTAAAGGCTACGTTGTGCCACGTGTTCCACTACGTATATGTATGTTGTGGTATAGCGTAGCAGTATTTGAACATGTTCAAAATTCAGATTCGTCATTCACATTGAAATACGTAACCTGCCAACTCGTGCCACGTTTAGGCTCGTTACAGCCAAGTTGAACTACCTGCCATGTTGCGCAACGTAGCTAACTGAGGCGACGAAAACATGACACCATGAATGGGGCATTATCACCATTTTCATGATCAATATCACTACCATGTCTCATCCACAAGAAGACCTGATCAATGTAGTCAACATCACAACAACTAATTCCCCACCCTAGAGCCTTGCATCACAACACTAATTCCCCACCCTAGAGCCTTGCATTTTTTGTTGAAATCTCCACAGTGGGAAATACTTGGTGTATCAAAAGGCCCGGGAGGGTCCCAATATTACTGGGATCATCCAACCAAAGTCTATTTCCCAAGACCTGAATTCATTCAGCGTGTCAAATTCCCGCCTGTCGGGAATCGCTTTCAGTCTAAAGTCCCCTATATGCCTGCTGCTCCACCCCTGGGGGAAATATTGATAGGTGCATTATCCTCATTGCAGACTTCTGAAGTGAAATTTGATACCCGAAAAAAAAAATAAAAAAAAATAACATAAAAGAATAGCCCCCAAAACAGGAAATGAGTTTTGATGGCAAAGTAAGGAAACAGTTTCTTTAATCTTGGTCTTTAAAACTCGGTATCTTGATGTTTAATAATTTGCATCTAGTCTGGTGGAATTATTGGCTCATTACATGCTATGGACTGTGACGTCTCCTCACAAAATAATTCAGACGTGAAGCCAACTGTAATTGAGATGACAAAAGACTGTGTCACATGTTGAAGTCACAGAGTGCAAATGGCGTTCCTTTAAATTTGACACTGGTGAATTTAACTGGTGTGGCTGACTTTCCCAGAAAATAAGCCCATCTGATGGTCCATTATTGGCTTGGTTTAGAAGGAAAGTTTTATATCTCAGGCTGTCAAAATGTGTTTGATTAGCCACGGTACGGCTACAAAAATATTACCACTGTTGTGACTGTACATTAAAATTATTGTGTTATTGTTTGCATATGTTTGCGGCTAGTTTAAGAACTTTTTCTATAAATTTGTAATCTACCTTGGAACTTTATCATTCGCTTAGTTTTGGCAGTTTGTGACATCAGTGATAATTGGTCTTGGGAAGCAGTGTCCTATAATGACCACCCCGTGACTTGCCTGACCACGCTCGTGAATAATGACCACCCCGTGACTTGCCTGACCATGCTCGTGAATAATGACCACCCCGTGACTTGCCTGACCATGCTCGTGAATAATGACCACCCCGTGACTTGCCTGACCACGCTCGTGAATAATGACCACCCCGTGACTTGCCTGACCACGCTCGTGAATAATGACCACCCGTGACTTGCCGGACGACGCTCGTGAATAATGACCATCCCGTGACTTGCCCGACCAAGCTCGTGAATAATGACCACCCCATGACTTGCCCGACCATGCTCGTGAATAATGACCACCCCGTGACTTGCCCGACCACGCTCGTTAATAATGACCACCCCGTGACTTGCCCGACCACGCTCGTGAATAATGACCACCCCGTGACTTGCCTGACCACGCTCGTGAAGGCTGGTGAACTGAGCATTTGAGAAAAACAACAGTGCGATATTTAAAAAATTGTCAAGTACAATCGGTGCAACAGGATTATTAGCCGTATTTCAGTGGACTGTTCTATACGACACTTTTGCAGTAAACGCCTTTGGCAGTTTTTGGGAGAGATTGAATTCCCAGTATGGTCGTAAGCTTATAACCACAAGAAAGTCTACAGTAAGTGTGGTGGCCGCTATCTTAATAAGCTCAAGTTCCAGGCAATTACTGGGGGAATGTTTCACAGAGGTTATATAGGAGACAATGCCCAATATGGGGCTGTGGTGGCCGCTATCTTAATGAGCACAGGTTCCAGGCAATTACTGGGGGAATGTTTCACAAAGGTTATGTAGGAGACAATGCCCAATATGGGGCTGTGTGGCCGCTATCTTAATAAGCTCAGGTTCCAGGCAATTACTGGGGGAATGGTTCACAGAGGTTATATAGGAGATAATGCCCAATATAGGGCTGAATTCTTCCAATGAAAACTTAGGAACTGCTGCACTTGATTGTTGTTTTGAGAAAGACAAGTTAATCACCGCATAATCGCTGAATCACAGTAATTACCATACATGAATATAATTATAGTACTGTCGTAAATTAGTGCAAAACAACGCTAATTTGTTAGAAATTATGAATTATAATGTGACACGTGTGTTTTTTCTGATAAGTTTCTTAAATCTTAAGGAAGGGTCTCTATGTGTGGTCAAGGCAATCAGCAAAAGAAGCAGCTTCCTATAAATGTAGGCATCTAAGCTACGGTTTAGCAAACGGTATGTTTTGAACGTATACGGTCCCTGTAGTTTCAAGTTTTATAATTATCGTAATTTTTCCAATATACTGCTAGTTTGAGTATTGTAAATGCATTTGAGGCGCGTCGTGGGAAAACCGGACTTAATGCATGTGCGTAGAGTGTCGTCCCGGATTAGCCTGTGCAGTCCGCACAGGCTTATCCAGGACGGCACTTTCTGCCTACAGTGGATTTATGTTTAGAAGAGACTTTCTTGAAACAGAAATTACCATAAAAGCGGAAAGTGCCATCCCGGATAAGCCTGTGCAGACTGCACAGGCTAATCCAGGACGACACTACGCACATGCATTAAGACCGGTTTTCCAACGAAGCGCCTCATTTTAATTGATGGCAGTTTGTTTAAGTGTATTTAAAATGGGTTTATAAACCTAATTGTACCATATTCACTCTGAGCCAGACAATTTCTACATTTAATGAAGTTTTAATTGGTTGTCAACTCATAAAATTAGATTATTTTTGTGTGTGAGTCTTAAAATGAGATTTAAATTGCACTTTGGAGACGCAAAACCTTAGTTCATCAATCAAATGACTGAAAATGAATTGGAATTAAATTGTTAACAATGTTTATGGTGTCATCTGACAGATCACGTAAATTCGATTAATTGTTTAAGAAGTAGAAGGAATTGAAGACCGATTCAGGTAGTTGAAATAAAGAATCCATGTTAGCATTTATTTGTATTAAGTGGTCAAACGATTGCCTAAGAATATTTTATTTGAAACACAGGATTTGTTGATATGATCCTTTAAATGATACTTTAAAAACTGTACTGATATAAAAAGTCCTTTAAGACAGTGGTAAATTACTAAATGAGGCGTGTCGTGGGAAAACCGGGCTGAATGCATGTACGTAAAGTGTCGTCCCGATGCAGCCTATGCAGAAGATACTTTTTTGAAACAGCAAATACAATAAAAGCGGAAAGTGTCGTCCTGGATTAGTGTGTGCGGACTGTACAGGCTAATCCAAGACGACACTTTACGCACATGCATTAGGCCTGGGTTTCCCACGACAGGCCTCGAATATATAGTGATCTGTAAATGTTATGATCGTGAATATGAATTTAATATGAAGGTAGATGAACAGTCATTCAGAGATGTAATTGAACAAAGTCAGTTTTACTTTATTGTAAACTTGTTTCATAATTTTATCAATAAATTCTTTATCATCTAAATGTAGGAATATGTTTGAGGCTCGTCGTGGGAAAACCGGGCTTAATGCATTTGCGTAAAGTGTCGTCCCGGATCAGCCTGTGCAGTCCACACAGGCTGATCCAGGACGGCACTTTCTGCCTAAAGTGAATTTATGGTTAGAAGAGACTCCTTTGAAACAGAAAATACCATAAAAGCGGAAAGTGCCGTCCCGGATTAGCCTGTGCAGACTGCACAGGCTAATCTGGGACGACACTTTACGCCCATGCATTAAGACCGGTTTTCTCACGACGCCCCTCCTTTATAGTTTCATAAAAAGCAAAGAAACTCCATTGTGAGTAAGAATAAATGATGAATAATATGTATATTTGCCTTTTGGAACACGTAAAATCAAAACGCTGATAGCGCAGAAAGACTGTTGGCAAGAAAAGGAAAGAAAGCAAAATCAAGAGAAATAAGAGTGCAACAATTTTCTAACAGACAGGACACATTTGTTTGAATGAAATTGAATTTCTGCATTGCCATTTTTTACACAAGACAAATCGAACTACTCATTGTTATGCTCCTTACTTTCAACATCTTGGTAGAAATATAGGTTTGTATGCAAACTACTTATCACGCAAACGCAATAATATGCATAACAGTCAATGTGTCTACTATAATCCTGTACGGGTTGAAATAGCCCATGGAGTGTATAGATTTGGCGGTATAGATTGTTAGTGCTTCGTTGCCGGCAAATAAAAAAGCAGGTCACGCTATTCAATCTCTCGAAATCGCCCTAATACAGACCGCTGGTTTCCGCCAACAGTCTAAAAATTGTTGCTAGCAGGCTGGCCGGTGCTTTTAAGTAATGTGTCATGCTAATGTATGTGAACCAGTGATGGACAGTATTTCAAAATGTATGGATTTCATTTTTGCTGCTATCTTATACAAATTACTGCTTGCTCAGTTGAAGCATTCATTGCTTCAGCCACTGTTAGGATGGGAGAACTAGTTGGTAATTCTCCAGTAATGATGTTTTGCAAAACTGATAGCTTCTGATAAATGCAAATGGACAACAGATAGAACTTGATGGGCAGATTAGATTTGTTTGTCTTGTCATGTTAATTTAGCATGTCTGGATTGATAAATCAAGTCATAAACAAGGTGACATCTGATACAATTTCAGATAACTAACTAGTTGATGTACATGTACAATGGTTGTTTTAAATAATTTGAATAAGTTTAATAATAAATGTAAAAGGTGTAATGTGTTTAACTAATATATTAACAAATGGACAACTCAAATACTATCTTATTTAAGTTATACATTAATTTTCATTTATCTGGTCTTCAATATCTTTCTTGTATAATCACCAGACAATCAACAAAAACTTGATTCAGTTGATCCTCGCACTTGGATATCACATGTTTATAGCAGTTAAACTATTTTATACAGAAGAGCATGATTATGCATAATGGTTGTGATATTCAAAAGAGCACGTGGTAATGTTTGTGATATTCAATGAATGAAAATTATTCCTTTAACAATAGCTTGGGAGGAGTTTAAACTATGTGTGGTAAAACACCGATCAGTCTATGGTACAAAACACGGATCGGTCTATGGTACAAAACACGGATCGGTCTATGGTACAAAACACGGATCGGTCTATAGTACAAAACATGGATTGGTATATGGTACAAAACACGGATCGGTCTATGGTACAAAACACGGATCGGTCTATGGTACAAAACACGGATCGGTCTATGGTACAAAACCCCCATTAGTGGTTAAAACTTGTGTCTTGGAGCAGTCACTGCTGTGAATTGAGCCCTAAATCTACTTTGATATTGCACCACACCTCAGACTTGGCCCATAAATGAGACAATTTCATCGGGTGCATGTCCTCAAGCCCTTACGTCATATCACCTTTAAGAGTTTCCAGCATTATCTATGATCAATTTAAAATATCAAAATACATGTAGGCTTATTGCCCTCAAATAGCAATAAAAATGTAAGTATAATTTATCGTGATCAATGTTTGATGTGATTTTGTTTTCGTCAAGTCTCTCGAGTATTGATTGAATGATCGTGCTGCTGTATGAGCTGCATCGATTCTTTGGATTCATCGATCAATCTATTGTGAACGGCTCGATTCGATTGTCGATACAAAACCAACCAATTTCGATTTGATTCTTGTTTATATATTTATAGATGATTTGTCATAAAACTATTAATTACAATTATGTTTTTGTGTAGAGTTGTCATGTAAAGTGATCATGGCACCATCATAACCTGCTGTTATACTGAATAAGTTTTATCACTATTATCACCATTTTCCACTTTTGTTATTTATATTGATATATTTAAGGTACATACGTTCGCATTAACAATATGATATGACATTAATAATTATAAATATAATCTTTCTTATATTGCAAATCATGACTCCTGAATCCACAAAAAGAAGCCTATATATAGGAAAAATGAATAGAATTGAAATGTTAAACTACTGTAAAATCATTTTATTTTGCGGTGGTCTAATTTTCGCGTATTTCCTGACCAAACAAAGCGCAAATTTAAGACCCCACGTAAATTTTCTTTTGTGCATGATTAATAGAAAATATACCGTGAAAGATGGAAAATGCGCGATTTGAAGACCAAGCAAATTAGCCATTTTTCAAGAATGAATAAAATTTAAACAACGCGCAATAAAATGATTGTATAGTAAATGATATTTGAAATCAAAATCACATCAATTGGAGCCATAGCTGAATCGTTGTAGTTCTAGTTGCTGTCCCTGTCTTGTTTAGTGTGGGTGCATTGTGTCCAGGTGTTGCTTCTCGCAACTAACCGGTGTGATTTCGCGCTGTGCATGATGGGTAAGCACTATATTCATATGGCGCCAACTGGAGCATTAGACGCTTCTCTTAAACATTAGCAAAATCATCATACAGTCTTGTAGGACATAACTTGGTGCAAGTTACTCAATCTGTGCATCGATTAATTCGATTTGAAAAAATAATCTGCCGTTGTTTTAAATAATAATAAAAAAGTTGTATCTCTATTTGCTCACTTGAACATAGTGTACGAAAGTGAAAGTATAAACTGCATGACAATGCAAGTCAAACGCATTTTATTGCACGAACAGGTATAAACACAATGCCTTGAGTGTTTGAAGTTAATAATGATGATAAAGTTATCATGGTTAAAAATGGTTTTAATAAGAATGTACGGAAATTGTCCTTGTTTGGAAATCATTCAATTCATCCGCAGACTAAATCTTAGTGAATGTACCATATAGCCAAATATGGATAGTCATCAGTTCCCAGTATAGAGGTTAGACGAAAGCAGTGACGTCACACTCTATGTATAGAATGAGTGTGGGCGTCCATTCCAGGCAGTGCCAGAGAATTATTAAATTAATTCTCAATTACATTTCCCATTGACACTAATCACAGTTTTAAATACTTCTATTGTATAAGCAATACTCGTAAATGTTTCCATGTGACAGCAGTGTCTCTGTAGAGACATAAAAAACACCTACGGACTCATTGCAAATGCCATCAAAAATAGACATATAAAGGCAGTATTCGTGCCAGAGGGAATGTCAGGATGTTGTATACAACGTTGTGCGTGGTGTTATCATAATTGCTTGGAATCGCTGGGTATATGTAGTACCAATCCCTATCTCTCGATGGCTTATTGATTGTGGATTGGTCAACAGGCCATTATCCGACTATGCGCGAGGAGTGAGCAAATATTTGTCGACGTGATCGGCTGTCGCTCTGCAATTGTTTGCGAGATGGTGAAGTTGATCTTGTAATTACGTCTTGAATTGGTTACAATTGATAGATTAATGGGGGTTGTTTGGAGATACTGGTTAAAAATGTTTTACTCTGTATTAAATTATTTGGCAGAAAGTACACAGTTTTAAAATTTCTAATGCCATATTATCATTATGTGTTACTAATGATATACATTTGTCAATTGTTTAATACACACGTAGTATGGCAACTTTGGACTTGCAGTATGACAACTTTGGACTTGCAGTATTACAACATTGGACTCGCAGTATGACAACTTTGGACTCACAGTATGACAACTTATGGCTCATAATGACAACTTTTTGACTTGCAGTATGACAACTTTGGAATGCGCGGACATCAATTACCACCCTTGTTAATGAATGATGTTGCGAAAATTAATGATTCAGTTGGCTGTTCAGGTCACACCATGACATGTTTATTGTTGTAGCAGTAATATCATGACACCCTGACTGTAACTTTATCCCACCATATTTCACTATTGGGCTGTTGTCCTGACAAAAGGACTCTTCAGTACCAGGGTGCTGTTCCAATATTTACTGTAAAATCACTAATTTTCGCGCTTTTCTTGCTCCTGCCATTGCGCGAATTTATGACCACCGCGAAAATTTACCAGTTTCGTAATTTAGAAACACATAGGGAGTGTACACGTTCGTATACGTAATTAATCGTTCATAAATATACACCTGTATTTGTGATTGTCGCGATGTTAATATTTGTAATGAATAAAACCGTAATTTTCCTCATTTAAATATTAACATTAAAATTTTATATTGATGATCTGTTTGAAGAATTAAGTCATTGATTACTTCTGATAAATTTTTTACTTTTTTTAAAAGTCAAATACCAATATTACACAGTGTAACTTGAAAAGGTTTGTGTTGTATACATAACCAAATAACGTTTTGATCATTTCTTAGTAAAACACAACTCACTTTTTTTTCTTTTTTTTTCAAAATCAGCTTTCCCGCGAATTTAAGACCGCGCGAATATGTCCGCGATCTCAAGTGCACAAAATGTTTACCCAGCGAATTCAAGTGATTCAACAGTACCACACCCCATGGAGGGTACTGTACATTTTTATATAATCACCAATTTTAAGGTAACTGATCAGATATCTCAATGGGAAATTGATTGAACAATTACAGCATGGTGTTTAACTTGAAGGAACTAAGTATGGCATTGAGGTTCTTTGAAAATGAAGTTTAAACATGGTTTTTATTATTGAGAGTTATTGAGTTTCTGGAGTGAAGCATGCTATTATGTTATTTATTAATGGTTGATTATGTATGTAAATAATTACAGTATTGAGTTCAGTTGAAAATTATTTTCAGGTATTAAATAGCGTATCATTATTGTTAAGAAACAATTTCTATCAAACAATATATGATACTTTTCCATTTGATCGCTTGATTTGAAGACGGTGAAGGGTTTCTTTGTCGTCTAAATAAATAATTAATTTAAGATGTTCAATATCCTTGGGGGTATTCTTAGTCTTTGAAAATGTTCTTTTAGGCCCCTGAGTATAATTCTTAATGCAAAGATACTGAATTGCTTTCACATTTAAAATTGCATGGTCTGAGCCCACGTAATAATCAGACAGTGTAAATCAGTAACTGTTGGTCTTAGAAACCATAAAATTTAATGTCTGATGTCTAATTATTACTCTAAAGACAACCAGCACGCTTATCTACAGTGATAGTGTACCAGTGAAACCGGTATCTTTTAAAAGTTCCTTGTTAGCTAGTGCAGCAAGTTGTCTTCCTTTTTGAGTAAATCACCATGATATTTCTCCATCGGAGAGCGAGTCCATTATTTTTCAAGCACGTTTTGAATGGTTCTTGATGCAAATTCAGGATTTCAGTATATGAACAGTTCAGAAAGAGTTCATGATCATGTTCATGAACAATTCAGAGACTGTGATGTTCTAAAGATTAAATGATTAATTTTGGTTGTTTATTCAATGGTTGTTGTTTCGCGTGTTCACTATAAAAGTTTATTGAATTGTGAATGTAGAATTTAAAGAAATAATTTTCGATTTAAAGTTGCTGATCGGTTAATAAACAACAGTTTGGAGTTCTGATACATAGGAATTAAATAATAACAATTATACTTAAAAAGAAAAATACTGCAAATTCCTTATGATTAAGCATAATTATGATTTTAGGCGTAAACATTGTAAACTCTTGTATCGTTTGGTATTTCTGATAACAAAATATTTTGACAATAAGTCCAGCACCTGCTTTCAATATTGACAGGTATGTTTCTGTCAGAGTGGGTAGGCCTAATGGTTACCTGGTAATTGGTCTGAGAGTTCCAGTGATTGTTTCTAGGTCTGTTTACTGCAATTCCATCACTCAAAGAAGGTGTGAGCGTCTGCCAGGTGCAATAAATAACCCAAGTATTGTGTTTTAAAGTAAACTAGAAAATGAGGAACAATAAAGTACACCTAACCTTGTTTGCTTTGGAATTCCTTTGAACTACATTTAGTTATGTTCTTCATGTTCTGATTCAGAAAGAAACCAAATCAAGGGAAATAAGAGTGCAAAAGTTTCTAACATAAAGGACAGGTATGTTTGAATGAAATTGAATTTCTGCAATGCCATTTTTACACAAGACATATCCAACTACTCATTGTTACTTTCAGCATCTTGCTAGGTTTGTATTCAAACTACTAAAATGCAAACGCAATAATATGCCTAACAGTCAACGTGTGGACTAATCACGAACAAGCCCAAATAGCCAGTGGAGCGTATAAATTTGGGGGTATTGACTGTTAGTGCTGCATAGCCTTCAAAGTAAAAAGTAGATCACGCGATTCAATCTCTTAAAATCGCCCTACTAAAGACCGTTGGCTTCTACCAAAACTGCATTTCCAAGAAGTTGTTAGATTCTGAACTCTGGATTCAGAGCTGTGACTTTGCAGCTGCACTGCCTTAACTGAACGACAGGAATTTCTAAATCAACTTATTATGAATTCGACATATTAGAACATATGAATTCAGATGCATTGCAAATGTTTGATAAATTGTATAATACAAAAGCAATCATGTACACTACAGTGAACTGCATTGTGATAAAGCTGAAAATCAAGTAAAAAATGTGTGATACCGTAACGATGTTTATTTTATATACATGTATAATAAAAGGAAAGAAAGCTGGGAATTATTTTGCATTTATTTGTAACAACTTTTGAAACATCCAGGTAATGAAGTTAAAGTGTATATTATCAGAAGTGAAGACTCTGGAAAGTGAGCTGTAGAGGTCTCTATTATGTTTGTATTGGATTAGGATAAATTGATCTTGGTTGATTAAGGCAAGTTGTGGCTTCCAGAAAACGGGAGTGCCATGGAAGCCTCCATGTGCTCAGATGGTTGTACTGCTTGTCATCCAATTACAACACCCACACTTGCTACTGAAGTGATGCAGCTTTAATTAAATAAAGAGCAGGAAAAATGTTGTATTTAAGAAGTATCTGCAGAGACCATATTGACTCCGTCTCTTACATATATTAATATATTGCTGTTAACATATTAGCCGTGTGTGGGAGAATGGGAGCAGTGGTCTAGTGGTAGGACGCTGGCTTTGGGATCGTGAGGTCCCTGGTTCGAATCCAACCGAGACCACTGGAATTTTTCTGAGGTGTATAAATGGATACCTGGGAGGGAAAGAGGCCAATATGCCGTGGCTGCATACTGCGCCGAGTGTAAACGGACGACTTATGACCCAGTGATCGGGGGGGGGGGTAATCGTCGAAGTCGGGTGAAGATGTAAATGTATATCAAAAGCAGACTATAAACCAAACCTTTACCTTTTAACATATTAGCCAATAAGCAGCTTTATGTCAGGGATAGGGGAAGGGGCAGGGGGAGGAGGCTGACTGTGTATATATACGTGTCAAGTTTTAGACCAATTAAAATATGTAAAGTGATGTTACTGATAATCAGGTTCCAACTTTTGTTCAGGCTCTTCTCAGTATTTATATTCCAGCATTTGGTACGATAATATTCATAATCGAACTTTTCATGCAATAATGTTCATATACACCTCAACAGATATGGTGTTATAGGCATTACATAAATATTTACTGATGCTGGGAGTATTTATTATTTAATTATGTCTGTGCGATTACTTAAAATACATTATACTTCATGACAAAAGGTAACGGACGAGGAACAGATAATAATATGAGGCATATCGTGGGAAAACCGGGCCGCAGTCCGCACAGGCTAATCCGGGACGACACTTTCCGCCTACAGTGGTTTTATGTTTAGAAGAGGCTTCCTTGAAACAGAAACTACCATAAAAGCGGATAGTGTCGTCCCGGATTAGCCTGTGCGGACTGCACAGGCTAATCCAGGATGACACTTTAGGAACATGCATTAAGCCGGTTTTCCTCCCGACACGCCTTGTATTTGCCCTGTCTTATCACCCACACTTGTTATATCACATTGCTTGGAAATCAATTACTCTTCACTAAACAGCACAATGGAAGCTGTAGTCTAGGCTATTTGCCCATTAAGCTTTATTGGTGTAGTCAGGAAAACTACTTCCAAGAACATGAGTTTTCCATAAGTCATTAGATTTTTGTTCTGTGAACTGTTATTAATAACACTTATATTTAGAATGTAATTAATTAATGTTCCCGAAGCTTTATCCCATATTAATAACAAGAAATGTCTTTAAAAAAGACAATCGGCGTTGAAATTAATATTTAGATGTCATTTTCTACCCGAAACATAATACAAGAGGGACAAGATGATCGGTTCCTTGACTTCTCGGACCCCAGTTTTTTTGGTCTCCACTAAGAAGACTTCTCGGACTGTAGAATTTTCGGACACCATAAGAAAACTTATCGGACCCAAAATTAATTTGAGATAAACTCAAACATTATTTATATGTGTACCATGAATAAACCGATCATACCTTCCATGTTTTCGACAGTGATAAATGAATAACCTAATTGCTTGTAATTTACGTACTGTAATTGTTACATGAATTTGTCAGGTATTTAACAAAATAGCATGGTCAGAAAATAATTGCGGGAATGAATGAAAATTATTATATATCAACCCAGTGTACATAGTTATGTTAAATAATATACTATACGTATCATTAGTTTTGCAAACAGTGTATTCATGCTACGCAAATGAAGTCAAAGTAACTTGCACAACATTTCGACGTACTAGTATTACGAGACTTCTTTTACCACATTTTATTTATAGAAAGATGTTAAATATTTTAGAGATTGAATAACATCTACTGGAGAAGTTGATAGAAAGGTGCAATTATAAATAATTCTTAATAAAACGCAACCGCAATTTATATATAAATTAACATGCACAGTAAGTTTATAAATTTCCCATTTATTATAATTCTCGGGTTTATGATTCTCCGGACGCTAATTGATGAATGTATATTAGCACAGCTATAACGCGCGCTATTTTTACAATGATGCAACCCTTTTTCTTGAGTGTGTTCAATACGCTAGAATAGACCATTTCATACCGATCTTCACCGAATATCTACGTTTTGCTCCGAAACGTTTCAGGGCACAATAATTCTCAGATATCGGTCAAACCAATGCGATCATTGTAATTGCTATTTATATTGCGTGCCGCTGATGTAGGCTAAACAAAATAATTATTTCATTATGTGAAGAATATTACATTCTGTTCATGACATACAATGAGTAAACTTGTTCATAATTATGTTCATTTCTAGAGTGTATGTCGAAGATATGTTTATAACTTTATTTTAACCGGTTATGTCAACAATTACGTAAATTTTAATCCTCAAAAATATGCAACAGTTATTGGTAGACATCAAACCACTGTTGTAAGTTTGCATTCCCTAAAATTAGAAAATTTACCTGATATCTGGGTAGGAAATAATTACTGGAAGACTGTCCAGCACTCAATACTGTAATACCCTTCACATGCTATTTTTAGAGAATAATTTCATCATATAAGTTCATGACCCAGAACATTAATTAATTAGGCGTAAAAAATATTTTTGTTTCAGGTTACATGCCCCCAAAAATTAGGGTAGGTAGGTAGAGAATTATTATTATTTGTATTTTTTTTTTTGTTAAATGGTCAACTTGAAGATTTTTAAACTGAAATAATATTCAAAACATCTCTCTAATATCATGAAACAGTGGATGCTATCAAAACAGAACATTTATTTATCCAAAACACATTTATTATTGGAAAAAAGTAAAATAAACAAGAAGATATTTGACCAACTTAAATAAAATGTTCTAGGGTCAGGGCATTTTTTTAGGGTAGGTCGGGTAATCTGAAACAAACATAATTTGTTTACGCCTTAGAGTGTGGACAATGGACTGGGCAAAGGTTGTATTTAGTGCATAGTGTGGACAATGGACTGGGCAAAGGTTGTATTTAGTGCATAGTGTGGACAATGGACTGGGCAAAGGTTGTATTTAGTGCATAGTGTGGACAATGGACTGGGCAAAGGTTGTATTTAGTGCATAGTGTGGACAATGAACTGGGCAAAGGTTGTATTTAGTGCATAGTGTGGACAATGGACTGGGCAAAGGTTGTATTTAGTGCATAGCGTCAAAAAAGTAGTTGGTCACATGACCATTGTGGCATAAGGGCACACAACCACTGTGGCATATTATTTGGTCACATGAGCACTGTGGCATATTGCCTTGTCACATGACCACTGTGACATATTACCTTGTCACATGACCACTGTGGCATATTATTAGTCACATAACCACTGTGGCATATTATTTGGTCACTTGACTGCTGTGACATTTTATTTGGTCATATGACTATTTGGTCACATGATTACTGTGGCATATTATTTTAGCACATTACTATTTTGTCCCATGACTACTATTTTGGATGGTATGACTACTGTGGCCTATTATTTGGTCACATGACTACTGTGGCCCAATATTTGGTCACATGACTATTTGGTCAATTGACTACTGTGGCCGATTATTTTGTCACATTACTAGGGTGGCCTATTATTTGGTCAAATGACTACTGTGGCATATTATTTGGTCACATGACTACTGTGGCATATTATTTGGTCACATGACTATTTGGTCACTTAACTACGGTGGCCTATCACTTGGTCACATGGCTATTTGGTCACCTGACTACTGTGGCCTATCATTTGGTCACATGACTTTTTGGTCACATGACTACTGTGGCCCAATATTTGGTCACATGGCTATTTGGTCACTTGACTACGGTAGCCTATCATTTGGTCACATGATTACTGTGGCATATTATTTGGTCTCATGACTATTTGGTCACTTAACTGCGGTGCCCTATCATTTGGTCACATGACTATTTGGTCACATGACTACTGTGGCCCAATATTTGGTCTCATGACTATTTGGTCACATGACTACTGTGGCATATCATTTGGTCACATGACTTTTTGGTCACATGACTACTGTGGCCCAATATTTGGTCACTTGACTTCTGTGGCATATCATTTGGTCACATGACTACAGTGGCCCAATATTTGGTCACTTGACTACTGTGGCATATCATTTGGTCACATGACTTTATGGTCACATGACTACAGTGGCCTATTATTTGGCCACATGACTATTTGGTCACTTGAATACGGTGGCCTGTTAGTTGGTCACATAACTTAGGTGGCAATTTCTTGACAACTGGACAGTTTTGTTACTATTAATAATCACCTTTCAATATTGTTTTCTATTTCATTCATTTTTAACTGGACATTGACAAACTGAACAATAACAGAGAAAATATTTATTGTTCAATACATTTATACCTTTGGAAATATATTTTCCATGTGTCACAATAATTTCCTTGCTACAAATCAACATCTTGATGCTGGAATTGTCTGCCATAGATGGTGTCATAAAAGAAATAATGTGGCATTTGAGGCAAAATAACATAATAGCTCGTTATTACAGTTTTATTAGATGTCCAGGTTATTTGACCAGTATGTCAATGCAGCGAGGCTTACGTTCTTAATGCATCTGCGTACTGGATTAGATGCCATGCGGGAAATGCCAGCCAGGAAAAATTGTTTAGATTGCATATTAGATTGAATGCTATACAAGACACACATGCATAAAGCTGCAACATTTGTTGCCAGATCATTTGATTCACATTCATATCATGCTGACTGATATATTACTTGCCAAAGATATGCTTGTTGGCAAAGTTCTATGTGTACATTAATGAAACAAAACATTACATTGCATACATATCATACCCATGGGTATGTAATGTTGCAACATCATGTAGACTTGAAGGTCGTGATACAGTGAGGGTTTTTAGACTGTCTTTTGAGAGGGTAATTTTCAAAACAGGTATCGCAGAAAACTACTTCTTTTCTTTGCAGGCTATTAGTCAGTAAATCAAAACCAGAAAGGTCCTTCTTCAAAACAGCAACCTTTTTACACCCGTTTTGTTACATTTTAATTATTTAAGATAATGTATGTGTTATAACGTGTATATCATGTAATTTATTACAATTACAGTTTGTAAAAAGGTCAATTTATAAAAAAATAACTTTAAACTAATAACACCCCTACTTTTGATATTTACTTGTATATAACCGATATATTTACCGAAGTGTCCTGGAATAAGAACACCAAATTAATGCGCTACATCGGTTATTTTTGACTCGTTGCAAAAGTGTTTTTTTCTTGCTACCAATTCTCATTCTGATTTTTTTGACAATAAATTACTGCAATTTATTAATTTTAAACTGTACTATGAACAATCGAGAGCTTGCATCGTATGATCTACTTTGACTCAGTAGGCTACGAACAAAGATCTATAAATAAACATGTTTATTTATAGATCTTTGGCTACGAAGCACTAACAATCGGTGCGCCTAACTACTACGCTTCATCTGTTATTCTGGCCGCCCTTGCAGATTGTCTGTTTAACTGGCATGCATATAATTCATTTGCATAAGATAATTAGCTCGAACAAAATATTTTTTTGTTACTTACAAATTTGTTTTCACTATGATGTCGTATACTATTGAATAAGAAGCCAAATTATAAAGTTCAAAGGTGGGAAATTGAACTTCATTCAAACAAATGTTTCCTTGTAGCAAACATGCACCCATAATTCTAATGCTTTTAGCTTTTTTTGTAGCCAACAGTGTTTCTATGCTGTCAGCGTTTTGATTTTTTCCAAAAGGTAGCCATGGGAGTTTTAACACAAATTATAATAAATTAGGTACTTAATTAATGTCATTACACAGTTCTCTTTTAAAGCAAGTGCTGAATGTAAAATTTTACAATTTTTTTTATGTCATTTAGTTTTTAAAAATCTTTATGGTTTGGTTTTTGTGTTTAACTGTTGATGTGCAATTTTTGTGAACTATCACAATACACATTGCTAAAAGGGCCAGCCACACCTAACGGTGATATCAGATGACAAAGGCCATGAGTCAGACTGGTCAGGAACTGAAGGCCATGAGTCAGACTGGTCAGGAACTGAAGGCCATGAGTCAGACTGGTCAGGAACTGAAGGCCATGAGTGAGACTGGTCAGGAACTGAGTGTCATATATTTCATTCATTATCAGGAATATTACAGACTGGGAGTTGCCAACATTGCTAAGAGTATTAGGTTCTGGTTAGATACCAGTAAATCATTGTGTATCCCTCCGTGGTCCATTCAAAAGTAGTGCCTATTACTAAAGAGTTCCTCTTCTCTTCTGGCATAAAAGCTATTTAGGTATCTCAGACATGCCTTTTGTGGTTATTTCTATTATCCTATGCGTGGCTGCAACATTTTGATGCATTCATTGGGGGCTAACTTGAAAGGTGAACTTTTGGGGAGTGTTTACTGTGGTATGCGGCTTTTGTCGAAATATGACTGCCGAAACCCTGTTTTCTACCGGTGCCTGCATTCAAGTGAGATGCATTTTCTTAGAAGTAACATGACATATCTTTTTTATTGCAAATTTTGGAAGAGGACAGATTGATCTTTAAATTGATACCAGGCTTGCACAATCTGAAATAAATGAAATGCTAGAAAAATGCTTGGAAAGTTTGCCATTTTATAATGGGACCCTATGGGAATTGGATTTACTGGTTTCTAACCTTTAAGAAAACCAGGGACTGGCCCTTTAGGGTCCACTTATACATAAAATCACCATGTAACTGTGTTATTTTATTGCGTTTATTACTTTTCACGGAAATAAATGTGATTGATAGCGTAACTGACACGTTATCTACACTTTTTAAAGCGAAACCTGTTTTTTCGGGTAAAAAAAAAAGGAAAAAAAAAGTACGGCAACTCGCCTTATGCAGCTCACAGCACATCGAATCATGTTATACGCGAATATTACACGTTTTATACCTTATTACTGTCCATTGCATTGAAATAAGTCTAAATGAACTGGTATTTTGACTGGTTTATGTGATTTAGGTGCGAATTTTAGTTCACGCTCCCCATACAATCCAAGTACTGAAGCGCAAGCCAGATGGCTTATCATGTGTCATTCTCAAATGCGTTTTTGGGGCAATTCTACTTAGCGGATCGACCTGAAATTTTGCATTTGTGGTACAAGTAGGTTAATAATGATGTAGACTTAATAATGATGTAGACGAGTTTTTTTCATGATAGCAAAATGTTGTTTTCTTTAAGGTTAGATACCAGTAAATCATTGTGTATCCCTCCGTGGTCCATTCAAAAGTAGTGCCTATTACTAAAGAGTTCCTCTTCACTTCTGGCATAAAAGCCATTTAGGTATCTCAGACATGCCTTTTGTGGTTATTTCTATTATCCTATGCGTGGCTGCAACATTTTGGTGCATTTCATTGGAGGCTAACTTAAAAGGTGAACTTTTGGGGTGTGTTTACTGTGGTATGGGGCTTTTGTCGAAATATGACTGCCGAAACCCTGTTTTCTACCGGTGCCTGCATTCAAGTGAGATGCATTTTCTTAGAAGTAACATGACATATCTTTTTTATTGCAAATTTTGGAAGAGAACAGATTGATAATTAAATTGATACCAGACTTGCACAACTTGCACAATCTGAAATAAATGAAATGCTAGAAAAATGCTTGGAAAGTTTGCTGTTTTATAATGGGACTCTATGGGAATTGGATTTACTGGTTTCTTACCTTCTGAAGCTGGCTGCACTTAAAGGAATACAGATATATCATTCAATCAATATGACATCTCTTGGGAAGAGAGTCCCATATGGGGGGCAGGGGGAATTACTGTTACTATGTCTTATCATTCATGTCTGCATGCTGCTAACAAGTTTGAAGGTCTTGTGAGATGCCTCTGGGTATGAGATCTATTATGATATTCTGATAACCCTCTGGGAATTATCTCTTCAATTTGATACTAGAACAGGGTGGGTTTTGCTGATTCAGTTGAAAGAGAATGGAAAGTGAAGGGAGATGTTAGATGATACTGGCAGGGATAATAGAAATCGTGTGTTAGAAATCTGCAATTGATGCCAGAATAGTATTATTTTCTTAGAACTATTGCTGCCCAGATTCTTACACCATGTAAGACATGGGCATTATTTTGTCAGGATTTTAGTTACTTTCACATATTGGTTCATCTCCCAGCTGTGTTCAGAAATGATAAAATCTGGCCATTCTTGTCTAAATGTATTGTTCTGTCCAAGGTTTCATATAAAATTGCTTAATTTGACCAGACAAAGGCTTTATGTCAATGTAAGATATTTATAGAAGTATAAAGAATGTCTATTTGCCATAATATAAAAATCGAAACTAATAAAATCTGTTTGTTATTGTTTAAATTTATTGTTCTGTCAAAAGATCCATACAAAATTGCTTAATTTGACCAGACAAAAATAGCTTTTTACCAATGTAAGATATTTTTGAAGTTATATAATGTCTATTTCCCATAATATTTGTTTGTTATTCATAACATAGGCAATCAGTTACAATAATTCCCCTGGATATAGAAGCATAATGGTCCTAATTCAGCTGATCTATATGTTGCGTGTCGTGGGAAAACCAGGCTTAATGCATGTGCAGTCTAATCCGGAACGACTTTTTCACCCTACACTGTGGATTTATGTTTAGAAAAGACTTCCTTGAAACAGAAAATACCAAAAAAAGGGAAAGTGCCATCCTGGATTAGCCTGTATGGACTGCACAAGCTAATCCAGGACGACATTTTACGCACATGCATTAAGCCCTGTTTTTCCAAGACGCGCCTCATATGTGCAATGATCACTCTAGTTAGAAACACCATTTTATGAATGTGTGATTTGTTAATGTTTCAATCAATTAACAACTTAGTTCTCTACACGTTAGAAATCAAACATTAGCGTGAGTGCAAAGGTATGTACACTGCATTTAAAGCAATAATCTTTGTGCTGGTGCATTGGTGGATTGAAATAAAATCTTGACTTTATAATAGTAAAATGGAAGAAAATGTTGATTGTCTAAATTCTCCTAATTTCCCCCAAACTCCTGATTTTCCCCTACCAATATGTCAGCTGTGTCACCACCAACACCTAATACCAGTTGCTGCCAAAACAACACTGTTAATTAAATTTCACCCCCCTCCCCCCCTAAAAAAAAAACAACATAAAAATGAAAATGAACATTGTGCTGGTGATGTACAAAAATACATGATCAAGGAAAAATGGTTCACACCATTGGAAAACTGCGTGGGGAATTAGAATCTATTGGAATTGCCAATTCTTTGAAATCGGATTATGGTTATATATTATTCAGTCTTAGAGGTTTTTGGCTGCCGGATATCAGCATCTGGATTTTAATTTGCTTATTTCAATTTTATATCAAAACTTTGGGTAATTGAACCATAAATCTTTGCCGAATATAGATTTTAAGATGCCTTTTTGATCGTAAAATATTACTACTTTTGTGAAAGTTTTCTTGTTACAGACAGGTAATAAAGTTGATGTATACTTAGACAGATTATAGCTTTCCTACCTATAGTTAAAATATACTGCTGCTGTAATTTTTATAGCTGTGAAATAATAGTTAGATTTATTTGGGCAATAGTTTGCATTTGCAATGGCAGTGTCTTATCACCAACAGCCTACCAAATTATTACCATTTATTTATCACCATGGGGATACATTTCATCCATATTTTTGTAGTTTTGGCAATTTAAAGGGTCTTTGTCTTCGAAAAGGGCCTCAAGAGGGCTATTTCTTTAAAAATTCTGAAATTCAGTTATTAACACTGACATAGTTATAAGAATGGTTAAAACAGGGTATATATCATGAAAAAATAATGCACGCAGATAAAAATCAAATTACAATATGGGTCTTGTTTGTTTGGACCTTTTTATTTTTACATTTTGACGTCATAATTGTATTTTCTATAACCATAGTTTACACTCTACATCTTACCAAGCATGATAGCGCAGTCGGTTAAAGCGCCGTCTGCTGTCATTTTTTTTATATGACTCCGAAGTCAGTTGGATCCCTGCTTGGGATTTTAATTTTTCAGGCTTTTTTGCTAATTTGTTTTTATACAATATCTTATTGTGTATTAAAGTATGTTTTATTTATTTCCTGCAGATGTCTTTATAAAGCACATTTCTATCATATAATATCATTTATAGTGTAATAGGAATCCAATTTTTTGACGACATAGGCCCTTTAAAATTGATATCCGCATTTTATAAAGACTTGGTTGTTTTGCTTAAACCTTGCAGACCAACTTTATTCAAGAAAAAGTGAGAGCTCTGTAAAAATTAATTATGTTGTGTAGCGATCCAATAACTGTAAATATTTTTTTCCGAGGTTAAAACTGGTCACATGATACAAAATTTTTGCAAGGATGAACAATTTTAATGTAGAAAGGTCAGTGCCACAGCTATCAAGAGATGTGAAAGATGCTGTAAACAGTATTTGTCATATTGGGTTGCACAGTTTTCTGTATCACAATCTATCTGCATTCATGTATAACAGCTGTGAGGCTTCCTTACCTTATATGTCATTAAAAGATGTGATCTCAAGGCACAAATTATTTTCAAATCTTGCACGTTGCCCCAAATGTGACTTTATATCAGATATTTGTGGGTTTTTTTCCCAATATCCTAAACCCTGGGCCCCATTTCCGGACTGACCCAACTCTGAAAATTTGGGTGTTTGCTTAGTTACCATGTACATATTATAATCATCTACTTAGATTAGCTTCACTGTGGTGTAATGGATGTGGTGTCCACTGTTGAGTGTGATCCCTACACAGAAAGCATTCAAGTGATCTTTTTCAAAAGACACTAAGTTCCACAATCTTTTTCAAAAAACACTAAGTTCCACACAGGAAATGAACTCAGAAATGTCCCAATAGGCACAATTTAGTAAAAAATAAAGAGCAGTGTTTTTTTCAGGGGCCAGTTTGGGGCCGAAATTCGGCTCCATTCCCCTGCTTAAAAAGTATATTTTTTTCCCCAATAATTATGTTAAAATTCCCCTCAGAGTGTAAGCTTTATTTTGAAAAAAAGGACAAAAATTGGCTAAGATAGAGGAGTTTTCGTAAACAATCCCAGCAATTTTTCATGAAAGCAAGTTAATCTCAGTTATCACTAGTAGCAAAACAATTTGTTAATGTTTTATCACAAAGGAGAATATAAACATTTAATAATGCTTATATTAAAAAAAAATCCCCTTTTGCCGTAAAATTCCCCCATCTCAAGGGCCCCGCCACCTTTCCCCCTAGGGTGAAAAAAAACACTGAAAAGGTTTAATCTTAAAAGATTTGCTTATTTGCAGACTCTGGTGAGTACAACTCAAACTGCAACGTGAACAGCGACTGTCAGCTGGGCTTTGTTTGCATCACGGGAACGTGTACCTGCGACAGCTCCTACGTCTACGACATGGCCACCAAGAGGTGCAAGAAAGGTAAGGATTGACTACAGGACCTGCATTCACAAAGCTCTTTAGGGAAAACTTAAAGGGACCTTTTCACAGATTGGCAAATTTACATTTTTCAAATTGTTTGGGTCATTGATCCCAAAAAGAAAAAGGTTATATATAAACAAGGGAAATAACACTACTGACAAAGTAATATATTGGAAAATATAGTGTCGTTTATGAAAAATAATTAATTGAAATGGATATAATTATAAAACGTTTGTAACGCTTTTCGTCAGTATTTTGGAAAACACGTGTATCACTTACATAGCGTTAAAAATTAACCACAATGATCGGCAGTCAGATAAGCCGAGTAGTTACAGCGACAGATTTTTTATCCCAGCTGACGTGGTTTGAATCCCAGCGAAGGCAAATTATTTTAAATTTATTTTGTTCTTTATTTATTATTTGTTAGTTCAATTTCTTTAGTTTTTGCAGTTAAGACATTGAATGACATTTTTCAAAAACATGAAAATCTGTGAAGAAGTCTCTTTAAGTAAACGTCTTCATTTTATACAATTCCTTAAGTTTGGAGCAGTTTCATGTATCGGACATTTTGCATTAAAATGTTTCAGACTAGTAAATATTGTTTATATTTGACCATTTTGTAAACAGATATAATTGGATTTCACACATCAAAGTTGATAGGAAAATTTCACTTAAGTACAACTTAAGTTAAGATTTCCCTTAGGAGCTTTGTGAATACCGACCGAGTGCTCCAGAAGTTTTTGTGTATAGGGTAAATTTACACTCAAAACACGAATTTATGGTGGCAAATTTATGCTAAGTTCAGATTTTATTGGACAAATGTATGCTCAATTCAGAATTTGTTGGGGCCAATGTTCTTTCTATCAGAAAGTAATATGAAAAATCAGAATTTTGGGTGCATCATAGTGCAATGGCCATCTGGACTCTGTTTTTTTGCTCTGTGGAAGCAGCCTTATTTTTCCTGAAACAAGCAGATTGATGGATCTGCATGGGTGGCAGATTTGTTTTTCATAAAAATTAGTAAGTATTAAAGTATAAATACTGCAGTTGTTTACAGTTGCAAGTTTACCTTGTGCATACCGGGTACATAATATTGTAGCTGGTAATAAATTTAAAAAAAGCAAGGAAGGTAACTCAAATATATAGTTGATTGCACCATATGCGTTTTTTCCCTGGATGTTTCTAAGATAATGCTTGTCAAATTTTATGACTTCATACCTAAAAATCGTATATGGTAGGTGCATCTTCCGATTTATAAATGGGGTTGGGACATTATTCTAATATTATTGTTTGCAGCTCTATTATTGTCTTGGGCCAAATCCATCCACCGCCTATGTAAACCTTTGTCAGGACACATTCTGCAATTCACCAAAGAAGCCAATGTCTGTAATTTAAATAAACACTAGGCTGAGAATTCTCTTTTTGAATACAACTTTGTGTTTATTAAACACAATACAATACCAAAAATGAGTACAGTTTATACATAGAAAGAAAAATTTGGCATCATCATGTGTGTTTTATATTGACACTTTAGCATGAATTTCAAAAGGTAAACCAGGATGGCCACCAACTCTGTGAAATGAATTCATTGCATGAAAAAATCAGGGACTTCGAAAATTTGGCAAAAATCAGGGAAAATTCAGGGAATTTAACTAAAGATGTTAGAACAAATCCAAAATGAAGTAGTGAAATCTAGAATTTAATAAATATTTCAACAATAAACCAATACAATTATAGTTTTGGTTTAGAATAATAAGTAAAAAATAGTAAAAATGGCTAAAAATTGGAAATAGTGGTTATATATTTATATGTGCTATCACCACTTGCATTTTACTGGTAATTTAACAATAAATGTCATGGAAAATCAAATTCCGATCGGAGAAATGTCAGGACATTTTATTTCGGAATTTCAGTGGCCACCCAGTTAATGATCACCACAAGATTAGGTATACTGAGTTTAATGATGTTGCGTATTTCCAGTGTGCCGGGGCTCCCAGGAAGGGTTTGTGAAACACGGCGACTTCGACCATCAGTACGCCATATATAAAAACCGCTACATGAACTGCTCATACGTCGACGGCAACCTGGAGCTGACGGCGCTTGAAAAACCGTTCGACCTTGGATTCCTGAAAGATATTGAAGAAGTGGACGGATATGTCTTCATCGTCAACGTGTTTTCGAACTATCTCAACCTTATGAAGCTGCGAATCATACGAGGAAAGGAGCTGTTTAGGTACAACAACGAAAGCTACAGTCTCTACGTGGCCCTGAATTACAACCACCTGAACGATTCCCAAGGAATACTGGAGCTGCAGTTTCTGAGCCTGTCGGAAATCGTACGCGGGAAGGTGTTTTTCCAAAATAATAACCTCCTTTGCTTCGCCAACACAATACTCTGGGAGGACATTAATCCAAACACGCACCCAGCTGTCAATATAGTGTACAACAACCAGCATTTTAGACGACCATGTAAGTGGAATATGTTGATCTCTGATATTTTTATCAAAAATCTGTGCTATTGTGTTTGTGTAAATGAGAATTTTAGCACTAGTAGTAGTTTTTCGGAGAATTATAAAATTATAATGAGTAAATAATGACAATATCGATATGCTAATCTTGTATAATATCTTTTATATTTTGACCATTTTTATAATCAAATTACTTTGCATTATTTTCATTGT
Organism: Congeria kusceri; assembly: GCA_027627225.1. NCBI lineage: Eukaryota > Metazoa > Mollusca > Bivalvia > Myida > Dreissenidae > Congeria > Congeria kusceri. The sequence continues at coordinate 17,813,662 of CM051040.1, forward strand.
CACATGTGAAAATGAGGATTTTAGCGTTGGTGACACTTTTCTTACAAAATGCTAAAATGTGTAAATAATAATCATATATAAATGTTGATGATTTTGATGAAGATGGTGGTGATGATGATGAGGAGGAGGAGGAAGATGATAACAACAACAATGGTGGTGATGATGGTGGCAATGGTGATGATGATGATGATTGTGTTGGTTGTGATGTTGATGATAGTGATGATGAGGATGAGGATGATGGTGATGGTTGCTTGAAGTGAAGAATTTTATAATATATAAAAAAATGAGTAAAATAAAAGCATAATGATATTTATCACATGCTATACCTTGTTTGCCGTGTTATACAGCCATTTGGAATATTTTTATCTTACACATGTGTAAGATAACTTTTTTAACATTTTCATTTTTATTTTATTTTGTTGAAATGACGTCCTCAACATGAAATATTTTATTAAACTTTACCAGGAAATTAATTAGTAAGTTCGCCAAAGGCTCGCTAACTAACAAAATTCCTGAACTCGTTTAATAAAATATGGTATGAACTGACAAGGAGTGTCAGATCCTATATTCATAGCAAAGTATTTATTTGTTTTCAACTTTTTACACAAGGTCCAGCATGTCAGCCGGAATGTTTCAACAAGAAAACTGGAGAATACCATTGCTGGGGCAGTGGAAAGGGCATGTGCCAGAAACGTATGTACTCCATACAGTGGTATTAAACAGATGAGCGCGAGGCTTGCCGAGTGCTCAAAAGTTTTGAGCTCAGCATGATAAACTTCATCTTTATCCAACACTCACCTAATATTCTATTTATCCTATTACTCTATGCTCATTAATCATGTAAACAGCATGAAAATATGTAAAAATAGGTATTGGTTTCCCAGTTTTAACACTGGTTTTTTTGTTGACTGCAAACTTCATCTGTTGGTATGACGTCACATTGAAATACATAGCGTTCTAAAAATAACTATCAAATAAACGTTTGCTAAAAACAGCGATAAAGCTAAAGTTTATACGTTGAATGGTCATCCGATTGATTCAGCCGTAGTAATAGGATAAAAATAAAATGCTGTATAACTGTAATAGCTGATTATCACACGTCTTCAATCAATTTGTACTCATATTGACCTATTTTAAATTAAAGTACGAGTATTGTAGATAATAACAGAATTGTACATACCAACAATATGTTATTATAGTAATGAATCATGACATTAAAAAATAATAGGTGTACAATCCCCATAAAAACTATTTTTCCTGCAATGGTGAATAAATATTATTGTGAATTTTAGTGAGGTTATTTTATAATGTGTTAAAATTGTTGTTACTTGCTGCTGAATACTCTCACCCATATTTCTGTCATCATTGTAGTGAATTACATCAAGAAGGTGTGTTCCGAGTCGTGCGACGGCCGGTGTTTCGGTGACCAGCAAAACGAGTGCTGCCATCCTGAGTGTGCCGCCGGATGTACAGGACCTAAGAAAACCGACTGCCTGGTACGGTACATTTGTGCTTGCTTCTGTACCAGAATGCATCATTGTCTGGTATAGAACATTTGTGTTCGCTTCTGTACCAGAATGTAACCTTCACCATTTTGTGGTTGTCTGGTACAGACCATTTGTGTTTGCTTTGTACCAGAATGTACCTTTGCCATTTTGTGGTTGTCTAGTACAGACCATTTGTGTTTGCTTTGTACCAGAATGTACCTTTGCCATTTTGTAGTAAAAGAATATGCCTATTGTGGTATTAAGATTGATTCTTCTCAAATATTTCAGTTAATACTACAGATTCTAGTAAGCATTAAAATAAATCATCTAGATAAATTATCAACATATAATGTCAGAACATATTGGTGGGCCAATTCTTATTTAAGATGATTTGATAAAAAAAATGTATTCAGAAAAAATCAATCAACATGTGTCTTCATATAGTTTGTCTTTGTTTACTTTAAATTTCTTCAACGAACTTGCAAGACCTTCTATGTGCCGTTAAACACTGCCTAAGTATTGTGATTTTTTTTCGCCATATTTTAAAACCACCTAATTTCCTTATGTTCTGTTGCAGGCATGTAAGAACTTCTACAACGATGGCTCCTGCCTAAGACTTTGCCCACAGATGACGGTTTACGACCAAACGAACATGAAATGGGTCAACAATCCGGAAGGGAGATACGCCTTCGGCTCCCTCTGTGTGAAAGAATGCCCATGTAAGCAGTACATTATAGGGGTCTCTTATTAGACTGTGGTGATAGCCCGAGTCTTTAGTACCGCAAAACAAAAGCAAGTATCACTTTTGACATGGCAATTGCACAGTGGCCTCCCCTGCTTCACTGCTTTCAATATCGTGGAGCAGGGGAGGTCACTGATAACGTGGCCAATCAGAACCGCGAAATTATTGCTTGCTGTCAGTGGAGTGGTGTATTAAATTCTAGCAATAAAGTCCTTCAGAGATGACAATAAGAAAACGGATTAAAACAATAAAGAACAATGAACATAGACTTTTATTCCAAATCCACAAGTACATAACCTATTATGCCAATTTTAAGTCGGTATGTTTTCTGTGTGTGTTTTTTCTGGTAAAGCATGGCAAGTCGCAGTCTTTCACCGTTCAACGCTTTGATTGTACATGTGGATGTGTTTGTCCGATCTGGCCCTTGGCCCTGATTTCTCAAAAATTCTTAAGTATGTCATAACAGGATTTAATAGCTTAAGCCAACTATTTTCATATTGCAATATAATCTAAAGACATTTTCCATGTTCAATGTTACTTGTATTTCAGATAATCACTATCAATACAATTTTGTGTTGAAGCATCAGTTTTAAAATAATACTTCTTGTTGATGAAATAAAAGACTTTTATGCTTAAGAAATTTAAGAAATTGGCCCCTGGACTAGGAACATTCTTAAGTTATATTTTAGTCTTGATCTTAAATATTTAACCAATGGAATGAAAGCTCAAATGTAACAAGCATTCTCATTGGTCAATGTAAACTTCGAATGTAACAAGCATTGGTCAGTATTTTAAGTTAAGACTAAGTCTGAGAAAGAGCATTTTTGTAGTTGTGGGTCCAGGTTAGAATGGAAATGAGGCGTGTTGTGGGAAAACCGGTCTTAATGCATGTGTGTAAAGTGTCGTCCTGGATTAGCCTGTGCACTCCGCACAGGCTAATCCAGGACAGCACTTTCCGTCTAAAGTGGATTTATCTTTAGAAGAGACATCCTTGAAACAGAAAATACCATAGAAGCGGAAAGTGCCATCCTGGATTAGCCTGTGCAGACTGCACAGGCTAATCTGGGACTACACTTTACGCACATGCATTAAGACCGGTTTTCTCACAACGCGCCACAAATTAATTTCTGAAGTGAACTATTGTTAATAACTAGTACTACTGATCTTGCATTGCCTCTGTATTCAACATATAGTAGCAAATTTTCTTTAAAATATTCAACTTTTACTCCAAAATCTGACTTTACTCATGGATGTTTTGCCCTTGACCATTTTATTTGAGATTATTGTTCCTAAGTATTGAGTCCGGGCCCCGTAACCATCCTCTGTAATAAAGCCCCGTCAACAGATGACTTGTATTCTACATTTCGCTAATTTTAGTGCCTTTTAAAAGTGGATTCCCCTGACAAAATATCCCCCCATTTTTCCCCAATATTGTCAATTTTATTTCCCCAAGTAATTAGTATTTTACAGGTCGGTGCGTGAATAGAAAACAAAAAATTATTGAATGATAATTTGAATCAGCACCATTGTCAAAAAGAAGTTCAGTAGATTGAAATATATTAATAATTAAAAAAGCAAAATACCCACACATCTCATGAAAAATAAACTTTTTAAAACTTCCCCTATTTTGAAATTTGTCGTGCTAAAGTTCCCCATTTCATGCCCATTAACAGGCAGTTAAAAAAAAAGAACAAAAAAATTGCTGGTATGTCTTAGATTCAGTATACCTGTATTCTGTACATCTACCATACCTTGCATTACATGTGTATTCAACAGATTGATGACATAGTATTTTTCTACATCTACCCTCTTGCGTTTCAGTATACCTGGTGAAGGACCAGAGCGCCTGCGTGCTTAAGTGTCCAGACAACAAGCAGCCAGACCCAACGACCAACATCTGTGAGAAGTGTGAAGGGGCTTGCAAGAAAGGTACGTATTTATTGGTCAGTTAATGGAAACTTTCAAAAGTCCTTCGACAATGTCATGCCCACCCGCCAAATTGTATGTGTCCCTCACTCGATTGATTAGTTTAAACAGTATTTAGTAAGACAATTTGACATGGCGTAGAAAAAATGTGTCTGGCATGTCATTGGTCAGTTCCTGGAAACTTTCAAAAGACCATCGACACAGTCATGCCCACCAGCAAATGTGTCCTTTACATGTATCCACTGATTCATTAGTGTAAACAGTACTTATTAGAACAATGTGACATGGCACAGAAAAAAGGTACTCATTTCATTCCAGCATGTCATTGGTCAGTTCCTGGAAACTTTCAAAAGACCAACGAAACAGTCGTGCCCACCAGCCTTTGTCTTTTACATGTATCCACCTCCTAACTAGTATTTAAAGTGACATAAAATATGTTAATGTGTGCTATGTGGTCAAATCTTTTTATACTGAACAATTGTAAACCATGACCTAAACTTCAAAACAACCTTATTATACTTGGTTTGTTTTCTAATAATTCTCCTCAATATAACATTAACTTTCAGTGTGTTTTTTTAGAGCTAGTTCGGCCCCATTCCCGTGCTTAAAAAGTATATATTTTCCCCCAATATTTACCTTAAAATTCCCCTCAGAATGGAAGCTTTATTTTGAAAAAAAGAATGACCAAAATCGGACAAAAATTAGCTAAGATGAAGGAGTTTTTGTAAAAAAATCACACCAATTTTTCATCAGACCAAGTTAATCTAAGTTATTTGAAGCAAAACAATTCATTAATGTTGTATCACAAAGTAAAAGATAAACATGTAATAATGCTTTTCTAAAAAGAAAATCTGCTTGTGCCGTAAAATTCTCCATCTGAAGGGCCCCGCCACCTTTCCCCCAAAGGTGAATAAAAACACCTACTTTTTTAAGTCATTTCACTGACGTTCCCATTTTCAGACTGCCCGGGGTTGTTGACGAGCGAGTTCTTAAACAGCGAGAACATCGAACGCTTCAGAGGCTGCACAGTCGTCGACGGCAACATGATCATCCTCGGTGTGTCGTTCAAAAAGTATGAGTCAAACATGAAACAGATTTTTAGTGTCACTTGTGAATGAATTTTGATTGACAAGAAGCCAGTGGAGCGATACAAGCACTCATGTGCCTCTTGTTTACTTATAAAGCATATCAGGATCCATTCGCTTCTGACACTCCTTACTCTATAAAGTTGAACGAAAAAAGAGAAGATTATATTCAGATGTGACCACCATGTCTGCAGATGACGTCAGACTCAGTCTAGATCTTGCAAAACTAATGATATTTACAATGTACATATTATTAGCTTTTTATATTCAATAGTAGGAAAAAAAAAGTTTTTTGTTGAAATTATTTTCCTATGGTCAAAATAGCAATGAAAAATAAATAATCTTCAGACTATTTCCTTTTTTGGTACAATTTCTTTTGAAGTTAGTATCCCGTGTTCCTTCTCCACATTTCAGTGACGACCATTTGAAGACGACTGCGTTGATGTTCAAAGATCTGGATATCCTGAAGGATGTGAAAGAAATCAGTGGCTATTTGTCCATCCAGGAACTTCCAGCAGAGGCCAAAAATCTTTCATTTCTGTCGGGCTTAGAGGTTATCCATGGTCGCTTTTTGACGTATGTATTTTTTAACGCATTTTGGCAAGATTTTTATATCAGGAGTTTTGTAGTGGATGAAAACAGTGGATTTATTTATACATGCTTGTGACGAAAAGGAGCATGTGTTGTTGTTTTTTGTGTTTTTTTTTGTTGTTTTTGCTTTGGGACATTATAAGAATTGTTTATGTAGCAGGGAGTATGATAACACTTTCAGTGTTGTTTGAAATATTTTGGAAGCGAATCAAGAAATGTGTTTTCTGTGTAAATTTTACTTCAAAACTCTATTTGGTCTATGGACATTTCATTGGCTTTGAATAACAGTATTTGCAGTGCCTTAAAACGATTAATATTTCACACAAAATTGTGTACTTTGTGATTATAACTTGTATGCCAACTATTTTTTTATGGGTACAATCACATAAGCAAAATTCTTATATGTTATGCAGTCATATGACTATATTGTTGTTTATAAAAAAAAAATGAACCCCAAAATCCAAGTATTAAAACTATTTATAAAAAATTTTGCTTGTGAGAACCTACAAGACTTATCCAAAATTGTGCATGCAAAAAATTGTTCTTTTTTTAGCTCACCTGAGCACAAAGTGCTGATGGTGAGCTTTTTTGCTCGTCCATTGTCTGTCATCCATCATCTGTGCATGCATCAGTGTGCCTTTCGTCATGTTTTGATTCCAACAACATCGCCTAAACTGCTTGGCAGATTTTCACCAAACTTCACAGGAATGATCCTTGGGTGACCCTCTTTCCTCTTTCAAAAATTGCCGGGCCCGGCTAGCTCAGTTGGTAGAGCGCTCGACTCTCAATCTGGGGTTCGTAAGTTCGAGCCCCTGCCCGACCACATGACTTGTGTGGGGATTGGGGAGTGGGGAAATAATTTCTAGGGACATTCTCCCCCAACCTATGATGTTAGTAGGGCAGTTGTCAGTAACTGGAATAAGTGAGTGCACTTTATACTGGTAAACTGCTTAGATCGGCTAAGCTTGCCTAGGAAAAATGTGAGTAGGTTAACTGACCGCCGTTATATGACTGAAATACTCTTAAACATGGCGAAAAATCCAAACAAACAAACAATCTTTCAAAATTTTTCAAATCGTTCCGGTCGACTGCATCACCAGAGCTAAAAATATATTGAAGTAGTGAAAGCTTTAAAAATCTTCTCCTCTGAAACCGTAAGATCCAGAGGCTGCCTCTTTGGTATGTAATATCGTATAGTAGTCCTCTACAAAAATTGTTTAAATTATGCTCTTGGGGTAAAAAGAAGCCACGCCCCGGGTCACATTGTTTTTATAGACTTATATGGCAAGTGGACTTCAAAACTCTTCGCCTCTGAAACTGCAAGGCCCAGAGGCTTAATATTTGGCTTGTAACATGGTATACTGGTCCTCTATAAAGATTGTTCACATTCTACCCCTGGGGTCAAAACTGGCCATGCCCTAGGTGTCACATGGTTTATATAGACTTATAGCAAAATGACTTTAAAAAATCTTCTCTGAAACCGCAAGACCCAGATCTTTATACTCAGGTGAGCGCTTTAGGGCCATGTGGCCTTCTTGTATGATTATTAGGGTTTTTCTGTTGTTTATTTATCCTTCTAAAATGACATGTCCTTATTGACAAGGAACAACATTTACCATTGTGTATTCTGCAATAAATTAATTCTAATGCGTCCGATCTTGGGTTCAAAGTATTTCTTGATTTCTTCGGTCTTTTACTTGTTATTTATCCTTATCCCAGTTCACTGCTGCAGACCACTAGTTGTAGTGGGTTTGGTCCAGAACAGTTCTTTCAGTACTGCATCCAGATCGTGGTCATTGAATTGAAAGCGGAATGGATGTATTTGCTGAAAGTCATACAATAAACTAAAACAAATCCAAATCCAGTATTTTGATAACGCTTCCCTTCATTTGTAGCTGAAAATTTGCAAACTTAATGTATATAACATTTCTTCTGTTCACCAGCCAGGGGCAGCTGGGGGTGGGGGTGAGGGCAAAAAGGGGCAGGGTGTAGCACCCTGCTATCTTGGTCTGAATCTTTCCCTTAATGTAACATATTGAGTGAGCTTCCTCATTGAATTACCATTAGGGATGCAATGGATACCCGAAAATATGCACATTCTCGGTTCCATAAAAATTAACTCGATTTCGGTTCCTCATTGGAAAATTCGGGTCGGGTATTAAAATAATAGTGCAATTCAACCTTTTTAATATTCGTCAACTTTCTTAAAATTCTTCTTAATCTATTATAACCATATTCAACAAATTAATAAAACCAATACTTAATAGGCATAGGTGTTTCTATTTGACAGTTTTTTTATGCGTGAGGCATATAGTGATTGTTTTGTCCGTCCTTCCGTCCGTTTGTCTTTTCGTCCTTCCGTCCGTGACAAGGTTAAGTAGATTTTACTGTTTCGTCTAGCACCAACACCGCTTACTACAACACTTTGATACTTACACAGTTGTTGCTTATGACCATTCCCTATCCACCCATATCACCCAACCTCACTTTGGCCTTGACCTAATTTGGACTAAGAAATGGGCTACCCAGCACCAACTGGGGGCATGTGTGTTTATCAAACACAGAATCGCTGAACGCACCCCACTGAACAGAATGTATGGACGTCTTAAGCCAAGGAGTTTCAAACCGTCAAGTTGAGGAAATATGTGTGGAAGAGTGCATTGGCTTTTAACAGGACTGAATTCAAACTCGGAGCATCGTTCTTTTTATGACCAAAAACATAAGTAAATGTCAAATTTATCGTTAATGAAATAAAGTGATCAAATTTTTACAGCGAACAAAACTGATGACGGTTGCGAGTGTGGTTATTTAGTATTCATCCTTTCCTTTTACTGCGCCATATTTTCCCCGTCAAATTCACGCCTAGAATGACGATTCAATACCTTTATAACGCATATTTATGCATACACAAGAAGCATTATTTCCTGCTGAATTATTATAATAAACCCTCTGCAAAAAAACTATGCAAATCACTTACCGAACAAATCTGTATTTATCAAAACGAGAATACTTTTTTGAAAACAAAGATTTTATCAAGATTTATTTCTTAGAACTTAAATATCCTGTAATACAAATAATCTGTTTACTTTATATTGTCCCTTCAGTTTTGACTTGATAATTTTGTTGGTTTCCTTATCATTCAACTTAAGTCATTAATAGGAAAAAATGAGATTTTGGGGTAAAATACATGTATATACTCTAGAGCTGGAGGAATTGGGCCCTATTTGGCACAGAATTATTGTTAATTAAGGAAACAGGTACAGTTCAAACTTCATAGTTCCTTTCTAACAGTATTACAGAACTAATGTCCGATCACAGCATGTTTGTAATTCTAATCCTGCTGCAAAATAGCTCAATTCTGATCTAGTTTAGATGTTAACAGTATTACAGTTCAATTAATAACAAGGATATCAGTGAAACCAAATATGCTGTCCAATGCGCTTTGTCAAGCAATATAAATGCAGTGAGAAGGGCAGATGTATTAAAATGATTAAAAATCACTAGGCAGGACCAAATCTGACACCAAAACTGTATGTGAACATGTAACAAACGAGAATAATTTCATTTATCGTGTAATCTTTAAAGTAGAAACAATGTTTACTCATCGGAACAGCTCTCTAGAGGTACACAGTTGATGTGTCCTTTTACTTATATAAATACCCGACCCGACACGCAAATACCCGACCCGAAGAAAGCTACCTGACCCGACCCAACAAAAATTTGCTACCTGTTGCATCCCTAATTACCATGATCAATGTTGCTGTTTGGGTGCCCTGACACTAATATAATTAATTGTTTTCTGGATAGGTTTCGAAGGTGAGTTCAGTAACATGGTATATGGGTGTTTGTTTCTATTATTTCTATTTGTTTGAGGCACAAGTGACTGTCTTCAAAGCAGAGATTGTAATGTGTTTTTTTAATGCCCCCCGAAGGAGGGCATATAGTAGTCGCACCATCCGATTTTAATATTACTTCAGATTATTATTTCCCATGACCAGGCGATGTGTCGTGTACAACTCCCATGGTCCTCAGTCAAAGGTCAAGGTCACGATTCAAGGTTAAATGTAAAGGAATTTTCTTTCTGCTCTATAACTTCCAAAAGACTTGAAGGATTTTAATATTACTTCAGATTATTTTTTCCCATGAACAGATGATACATACCACTTACATGCTCCTCGGTCAAGGTCTGTGGGTCCAAGGTTACACTTAAGAGGTCAAATATTAGAATGAACTTTTTGTAGGAAGCATAATTTTTGCCAACATGTAAGGAATGTAATAACTTGGTGGGAATGAAGATCATTATGAGGCAGTGTGTCACAACAACAAACAGCTGTGTTGCTGAAATCTCCAGATATTTGTCCAGGGCATAATATTGTACTCTGACATTGTTTTGCCTTCCTATGACAAGCATATGCTTCGAGGGCATATGTCACATCCTGTGACAATCCTTGTTCTCTACTCTTTTGATCATTTTAAATAATTTTTACCAGTGTTTTAATATTTTGCAATCAATTACAATCAAGTTACATTATCATAATAACTGATACAAAGTTTTCTTCACAGATTTGTGTTACAGCTCAGAAACATCCTAATTATTTTTGTACGACAAAATGATGTATTAATCAGTTTTAGCATCTTCTTTTTTCTATGTTAAATTACCACATTGTTTTTCTTTTGTTCTAAGAAGTCTTTTTAGCTCACCTGAGCACAACATGCTCATGGTTAGCTTTTGTGATCGCTGTTTGTCCGTCGTTCATTGTTCGTCAATCGTCATCAACATTTACCTTGTGAACGCTCTATGCACCCACAGTTAGTGCCCAATCATCATGAAACTTGCTGAGAACATTTGTTTCAATAATGAGTCATGTTGTGTCAAAAATTAGGTCACTTGATCAAATTGAAGAAAAACACTAGAGGCCACATTTTTTGCCCAATCAACATGAAACTTGCTCAGAACATTTGTTCTGATGATATCTCCGTCACGTTTGAAAATGGTTCCGCTAAATTGAAAAACATGACCACGGGAGGGGGCAGCTTTCCTCATAATTATAGCTATTTTGAAAACTTTCAAAATCTTCTTGTCTGTAACCACTGGCTGGATTTTGAAATAATTTCGTAGAAATGTTTATAGGCTGACCATCTACCAAATGTCTTCAAATCGTTTTGATTCATTAAAAACATGGCCGTCAGGGGGCGGGGCAGTTTTTTTCTTAAAAAATAATTATGGCTATATTGAAAACTTTGAAAATCTTTCTGTCAAAAACTGCTTGCTGGATTTCAAATTAATTTGACAGAAATGGTCCTTGGGTGACACTACCAAATTCCTTCAAATCATTTTTGATTCATGAATTAAAAAACATGGTCACCAGGGGGCGGGGGAGTTTTCCTTATATGGCTATATTTAAAAATATGAAAGTCTTTTTATCTGAAAGCACTTGCTGGATTTTGAAATAATTTCACAGTAATGTTCCTAACAATGACTATACTTCCTTAGCCCCTCAGGTGAGCGACCTAGGGCCTTATGGCCCTTTTGTTTATAACTTAATGGTGGCAAAAACAGTATGTCGCTTTGATAATAATATTATCATAATTGTTGGATTGACAAGTTTTTGCCACCACAGCTGGCCAATCGAAATAGAGAAAGTCACTATTGATGGTCTGTGATATCTTTCAAAATCAAATGCGTTTTGTGAAGGTGGTTCTCTAGATTGATCTGAGTAGTTGTCATAAATGCAAACAAGCGGGATTCGTTCTATGGTTAGAATAATTGTGTTTCTTCGTTTCTGAGTGTGGGCATGGGCTGTATGTGTCGGTGTTTGTGTTCTTAACAACAATTGTCTTGAACAGGGTTTTGGTCCTTCTTTAAATTCAATGTAACTGTCCAGCAGTTCTCAACAACTCTTTGAACAAGCCTTCAGTTAGATATTGTATGATTTTCTGGCAAATATTGACATTCCTTTTTATGAGCATTTTAACTTAACGGCATTTCAAGTTTAGGGGACGGATAAATAACTAATGTTTGAGGTTTTTGTAAATTAAATGGAAATACTTCTACAGTTCATTGATTAAATGGCCTGTCAATAAATTAAATTGTCTTGTTTTGTTTCCTTTTTTTCTGGATATCAGGAATGTTTAATAAGATTATATAACAAACAGTTGTAAACTAAATTCAAACAGTTAAAATTATTTGACAACTTCATGTTAAGAGCCACGAAAGGCAAATGTACTCTGTTAAATCCACTTATGGGGACTCTGTTAACGAAAAATGGCTCCCTATTGCACTATAAATGATATTATAGGATAGAAATGGCTCCCTATTGTACTATAAATTATATTATATGATAGAAATGGCTCCCTATTGCACTATAAATGATATTATATTATAGAAATGGCTCCCTATTGCACTATAAATGATATTATATGATAGAAATGGCTCCCTATTGCACTATAAATGATATTATATGATAGAAATGGCTTCCTATTGCACTATAAATGATATTATATGATAGAAATGGCTCCCTATTGCACTATAAATGATATTATATGATAGAAATGGCTCCCTATTGCACGATAAATGATATTATATGATAGAAATGGCTCCCTATTGCACTATAAATGATATTATATGATAGAAATGGCTCCCTATTGCACTATAAATGATATTATATGATAGAAATGGCTCCCTATTGCACGATAAATGATATTATATGATAGAAATGGCTCCCTATTGCACTATAAATGATATTATATGATAGAAATGGCTCCCTATTGCACTATAAATGATATTATATGATAGAAATGGCTCCCTATTGCACTATAAATGATATTATATGATAGAAATGGCTCCCTATTGCACTATAAATGATATTATATGATAGAAATGGCTCCCTAGTAGTCGGAGTCGTATAGCATGGAATGTAAAATAACGCAAAACATCCTGGTGAATAGAACTACTTTTTAATTAGCAAAGTTATATATAGTTAACAAACAAATTTCAAACAAGCACTACTCAAAGCTATCATATAAATAGTATGTGAATCATATCAATAATAATTATTAATATGTGATCTTGTAACACAAAATGAGATGGCTTCTGCGAAAAAGCAGCAGGGTGGAGATCTAAGATGTTTACAGTCTCTAAATTAATTTCTTTTTATTATCCAGTGTATTTATTAGTATTAACATATGTCATTTAGATTTGTTAACCATAATGTATTTATTCAATTGATCACAATATAATAATATAACATTGTTAAGATTTTCACCCTGCTAGTATTTCACTTGAGATCTTTCCCTAGCAATAACACACTGTCACAAAACTACTACTTTTCAAATTCAGAAGTATGTCCTCTGAAAAAGTTCAAAGGTGGACTGGTATTTGGAATGATTGTTAAAAAACCACTGTCTTCCACTTTTTAAACAATCCGGTACCATGCCAAAATCAATAATAAAGTCAAATTTGACACTTTGGATGTCATCCCGGGCTGGCCATACAAACACACCCTTTTGACGACATGCAGTCATAAACTTGACCTTAACCTCATCATCTTCTTTTTTTAACACACATCCTGGGTACCAATTGTCTTGGTATGCTACAATTACGTAGTCGGTGACTTTGATGTTGTCGGCCTGAATTTTGATTGTACAGTTTTCTGTCTCGTCATTTTCTTCGCATTCATCCACACTTTCTTCTATCATTTTTTGCTTTTTGGGATGTTTTTGTTTTTGGTTTTGTTCGTTGATCATTGTCTCTGAAATTTCACTTAACACTCGCTTTTCTTGGTTGCGGTGTTTTGTTTTCAGCTCCTGTCCTCCCTTCCGCGCTCTTTTCCATAAGGCTATCTTTTCTTCTTTCGACATTCCATCATATGTCATTTAACAGTGACAGCACTTGAACAAAGTGTTTCAATGTGTATCCATGTTTCTTTGTGAAGTTGAAGATTTCAAGCACAATTCCATTTGTTAATGTTAGGGATTTTTCAACTTGCTTGTTTATGATGGAGTTGCAGGTGAGTCCCACATCCTTGCAGTATGGTCCTGGGTACTCCATTACTTGTACATGTACATGGTACTGTTTGACTCAATATTGTCAATTCCAACTGAAAAATAACAAAATAAAAACTATTATGTACACATTATCAATAAATTATGAATATTTTGTGCAAATGTTTGTGTTTTATTTATATCCTTCTATTATTTGCTAACTTCAAGAAAAATACGAAAAATGGTACGAACAATGCCAATAAAATTTCGAGTTCGTACCCAATTCGAACATCATACCTTTTTACATAAATAAAATATATTCAGCATGTTTATCGATCTGTTTCGTTTGAAAACATGTATTTTAATCAATTTCAAGCGTTTATTTGTTGTTTGTGCAACACATGATCGAAATATTCATTACACAACGAGTCTGTCGTTCGTGTCAAAATAGCGTAGTTTACTATCGCTTCATACGCAATACTTTCAATTCGATTTTAACATATATTTTTCGTTCTTAATCATAAACAATAATAATAACAATGAGTGTAACAAACCTTTTCTGATGCTTTTTGTTAATATTTAATCGGTATCGTTGGATAATTTTCACATTTTCATCAATGACTCGCCTATCGATAGAAAACAAACATGGCGCCTCCTTTCTCGGGTCAGTCTCGAGGTCAAACCGTATAAATGCGCGTCTTTGTTTAAAAACGCGGATATGTAATTTTTCGTTCCGGAAAATAATTTTGGCATCAAAATTTAATTCAGAGTTTCTTCTTTTTAGTACTATATTCGAAATTTTGTTACATAAATCAGAAGTCATTTTATAACGCGTCAAAGTTAAGGACTATTTTCTCGGCGTAGGATGGTCCTACATAATTTTTGAAAACACCATGGAAAAGTTCATTCATTCCTGAACAAGATGACGTCAATCTCATAAATATTCATGATGTTTTACATATCCGCAGGTTTATTGTAAACCCATGTATGTTTCTGAAAGCACTACGAAAACGGAGATAAGCGGATACGCATATTTTAGCACAAGATTTTCTGAATCAACTCGGTATTAATCTTTAGTATGAAATAATAATAAAATAAAATGTATATGTTTAGAAAGATAAAACATTCCCCTTTTAAGAACTTTTTATTTTTTGATTTTGGTTTATAAATATTGATTTAATCAAGCATTAACCACGAATGGTATAGGTCATTCCCATTAATTCTCCGATTGAACTGATAAGCAATCAGCTGTTATCATGATAGAAATGGCTCCCTATTGCACTATAAATGATATTATATGATAGAAATGAGCTATACTAAGATATGTGCATTAAATAAATAAAAATAATGAGATATTTGATACACAATGAGATATTTGATACACAATGAGATATTTGATAAAAACAGCTTAGCAGAAAAGCTAAAAAAATTAAAACCCCAAGCAGGTATCGAACTTGCGACCTAGGAGCCATACGAATAAATGACAGTAGGCAGTGCTTTAACCCACTGCGCTATCATGCTTTGTAAAGAGTTGTGTGTTAACTATGGTTATACAAAATTCTAACATGAAAAGGGCCAAACAAACATGACCCATATTATAAAAAGATTTTTATCTCAGAATGTGTACACTCTTTTCTCATTATAATTATATACCATGTTAAAACCGTTATTATATGCCAGTATTAATATCTTCATATCATATTTATTTAAGAGATTGCCCCCTCGAGGCCCTTTTTGATGACATAGTCCCTTGAACAACGCATTTCAGTGGACATGATGAACCTGCAAACAAAGCCAATGAAATTTCAAACTTACATTTATGTTATATATATGGGATATTTGTCAATTCTTGTGGCTTTCAGATTGAATTGTGTGAAATTTTAAAAGCCATTTAGTAATAATAGTAGCATGAAAATTATTATGATCTTGCCATAGAGCTTTTTTCTGGTTTTTAGTTTCCATTGAAGTAGTTCTACAAATATGTAATAAGTTTTTCAGGGGTGTAGTTCGGGTATAAAAATGTAAAGGCACAATAGGCACGACTGACTTTTAATAACGGGTGTTTTTCTACGAGCTAAACCCCATATTTTAAGAATAAAATAAAATAAGCGCGCATTTCTATTCATAAAATATTGTTAATAAATGAAGTATCAACAAAACCAATGAAGTTACACCTAATCCCCACCCCTTTTGTTTTTATAGCATTTTAAGGGGTTTTATATTTTTCGTCTCTGGAAAAAAATATATAGGCACGTGCCAAAATTGCCTAAAGGAAGCTATGCCCCTGATTTAGAGATGATACATTTCAGATGGGTGGTGGACCTGGTGTACTATATTTAAGATAGCATGAGGACAGCAAACCTTGGCCCGTATTCAACAACCTAGTCTTAGACTTAAAGCAGCAGCCCAGAAAGTTAATAAAAAATAAAACTTTGCAGAAATCGTTTCCAATGGACATCTTACTGATCAAAATACAGAAAACCGCATTGAAATTGGTAAAATAAAAACGTTTTGGTAACTTTTTCTCGTAAAATGATCTGTATGAGATAGCTGGAGAAGCCTCTGGAGTAAATCAGAATGTACATAGTGTATATTCCGTTCGTATCCAAGCGTTTTCGAACATAGATGCATTTCGTAAATAAGAAAAGTTTTTAGTGAATAAACGTCATTAACTTTCATTAGTACAAATGTCAATTTAAGATGTATTGAATTATATTCTATGAACTGCGGCTTTAAGAATTAAGAACAGACTTAGACGAAAGAAAAATACTAGTGCCTTAGCAAGTATGCCAGGCACAATGTTGCCCATGACATTAACAAATCATTCCAAACGAAGAATGAAGTAATAAGTGTGGATGAACACAAAGTAAGATTCAAATTTACAGCGCCCTTAGAACGGAACAGTTTCAAGAATATTCTTTATTCTTAGTCTTAAGTCTAAGAATAGTTTGGTGAATACGGGCCCTTGTCATGTACATTGCGCTCATGCAAAATGATTTCATATGCAGCTTTGGGAAAGACATATTGGTTGAGTTCAAATCTATTTGAGGCGTGTCGTGGGAAAACCAGGCTTTTATAATGCATGTGCGTAAAGTGTCCTCCCGGATTAGCCTGTGCAGTTTGCACAGGCTAATCCACGACGACACTTTCCGCTTTTACGGTATTTCCTGTTTCAAGAAAGTCTCTTCTAAACATAAGTCCACCATAGGTGGAAAGTGTCAGACTGCACAGGCTAATCTGGGATGACACTACGCTCATGCATTAAGCCCGGTTTTCCCACAACACGCCTTAAATAGTTTTCATTGAATGCCCTTTCTATGTTTATGGCATCTTTCATTTAGATGCATGTTTGTAATATGATATCATTCAGCAATACTTCTTCAAAACTTTCCCATACATTGTTAACTCCAATTATTTATATTTTAAATGTGATACAATGTTCATGTTTCTCTACAATAAAAAAAGTTACATGAACAAACTATAAATGAAACTTCCACAGAGCTTAGGAATAAGGATATAATAATTAGCTTTATATTAAGTCCCACCTAATGTTCTTCAAAATTCATTATATTAATAATTATTTTATTATAAGCATTTTAATCCAAATATTTTATGTACATTTTAAATATAATGGGATTTATATGTGCAATTTTATCATAAATTGTATGTGAATATACGTATATTTTGTTTCCTAGTCTGGACGTGAGTTGTTTTCAACTTTCTATTTCATATTAATGTATATGTATTTCAGAGCTCATAGTTGCATTTGATACTCCAAAATGGTTAATGATGTTTCAGTAAAATTTTAGTTTCAATAATTCTGGGACAGCCCTCGTATATATTTACCTCTTTTTATTTGTTTGAAAACAAATCAGAAAAATCTTTAAGGTTTACTTAAAGTGACTATGCCTTCGAAAAGTGATCTCCTATACCAGTGTCATTATATTATATAAATGAGCTATTAATGTTTTTAAACAGATAAAATGAGGCATATATACATTAATCAAAGTATGAATAATGTACAGCATACTGAGATTTTTTATAAGAACAAATAAACAAAAAGTGTTAAAAAAAAACTTAAATCCAGACAGTTATCAAACTCACAACATTAGAGTCACATGAGCTAGTGACATTTTACAGCGCTTTACATGTACACTAGCTGTGCTTTTCAGATTTCTGAGAAAATATGTGCAAACTCTGGTTTAAAGATACAACTCTGTAGTCGAAATGGAACAAGAAACAGGCCAACCAAAGACAACCTAACTAATATTATGATTTTTTGCACACAGTGCATTAACTCTTTTTATTATTTTACAGTATTATTACCTTTAATATATGCCAACATTAATACATACACTTCAGGTATTATACTTATGTGGCCGTCTTGGACCCCTTTGTTCATAGACAGAGTCCCTTTAATGAAAACAAGAAAATGTCTTTCATGGGACGCACCATTAGACAATAGTACTAAATTAATAGATTAAGTTACCCATTGACATTTTAAACAACATAACGAAACAAACTCTAAATTGTTTTGTAAGGATGAAAATAGAAAAAAACATTTCGTTTTATAAAAAACAATTTACTGCAAGCAAGATTGCACATTAATACTATGTAACACGGCTGAGATATTTCAGTAGGTTCATTTGTGTTCTTTTATAGTTTGTATAGTAGGGAATGAAGGAATCATTGGCCAGCACAGACACTGTCACAACGTATGTTATGCTCCAATTATAGTACTCAATCTCATTAAAATCAAATCCTAACATTGTTAGGATCTGAAGACATCGTATAACAGGTCGCGTTCAAATGACCTTTCGAACAATAAAATATCAGCCCTTCTGCGCCCAATGCATTTCCAGCTGATCCTCGGGATTAAATCATTTACAGTTAATTTTCACGCGGATAACAATGGATATAGTGGTACCATACGCGAGTAAACATCCAAAGTTCACGGTAATTGTGTGCATAGTATGTGCGTTTTATATATGGAGCTATACCACAACATTCTGAAGGCAACAGTTTGATTGGCTCCTAAAAAGGTCATCTGAACGTGACCCCTAATGCGAAGTCATCATATCTAGTCAGCAGATAATATAGTAGCGTCAGACTGGAGATGATTTTAATGAGACTGCAATATTACTGTAACTATTTTTTTCGGTTTAAATTTTGTTAATAATGAGGAGATTAACCATTTACTGAAAATAGGGGAAATCGTGATTTTCTGTTTAATTTTCAAGCTGTAATCGGTTCTCACTCGCATTTTTGCCAACTGTATAATGCATAACCTCCGCAGAGATTTTGCCCAGGTAACGATATGTCCTCTTTAATATTATTGTTATGTTTTCTTTTTCTTCCATGTTCCTCTTGCATTTCTGTTTTTCTTTTGACACAGGTCCACTGGCCATGCATTAAATATTCTTAAAACGGACAACGTAGAGTACCTTGGACTTATCTCGTTGCGTCAAATACGTAACGGGGGTACCATAATTATGTTCAACAGTGCCATGTGTTACTTAAACGATTTGGACATGAGTATTATTCACTTGAGTCCAAAGCAAGGCTTAATTCAGAAAAACAACAAATTGCAATACCAATGTGGTAAGTCTCTAGTAGAAACTATATAGCCTGGAGGTAAAGAAAGTGGTTGCTAAGGTGATCAGTTGCTATGGTAACCATTTTTAGTGCCTCTTTTTCATTTTTGTATCTTTGTAGGGAGGTCTAGTTTTTCAAATGGCAAACATTGTTTTTCTGGGAATTTACTTGGATTTTTGTTATTTTGTTTCCAAATCCCGGAAAGGCACAGAGGTTGTATCTCAATTTCTTGCCAAATTCTGTGACAATTTACCCGAAAATATCTTTGATGAGATTATATCAGAGCCCAGAAAAGATAATGTTTGCCATTATATACAGCTTTAAAGCCTGCAACACTCCAGGCACATAGGCATACATTTTGTTTGTTTTATTGACTTTGGCATATTAATGCATTATGGTGGATTACCAGGACATGAAATGTACATGCAAAGATATTTTTTTTTAGCTCTGTTTTTTAAAGCGGACATTCGTCATAGTTCTCTCCTGGTGATGTCTTGGGAGTTTCCTTATTCTTATATTATTTTATTTGTTAAATGAATAATAAATATATAACATGTACATTTTAGTTTTCTTGTGTCACTGGTACTAAAAATGTGTTCGTTTTTACTGAAATTAAGGCTGACATTGTAATAAAAAGTTTAAAATGCCCAGTGCGGTGTGTTGTGGGTTCCTATAGTTCTATATTATTCAGAGATTATATTCAGATCTTTGTACTGATGTCTGTTTTGTCTATTTTCACCATTTTCTCCACATCTAGGTCAACATTCGGATTGTCAGTCGTTCAAACCGATATCGAATGGCTGGGACTTACGTCCTTGAAACAAATTACAAACGGCGACGTTGGATTAGCACGCAACGCAAAGCTTTGCTATATCGAAGGGTTAGATTTGATAAATGTGGTGTTCCGCTCACAAACACAGAAATATAAGCTGGTTTCAAACAAGGCTAAGGATACATGCGGTAACTATGAGGCAACATGGTGCCGGGGCACAAAAATTTAACGCCTTTTTTTGAGTGTTTTTTTGTGTGCTAATAATTGTTTTAATGCATGAACACTGTTTTGGACACTGGTTTCCTTTTTATCTTACACATTTTCTCGTATAAACAAATATTATGCACAATTCAATATACCAGTAACTTTATTTAAATTGAAACTTTTAATTTTAGCAAATACATTCCAAAAATTCATCTTCAAATTTAAACTCAGCTTGAAAAAAATAACAAACAAATATATAGGCAATTGAAACTTTTATTTCATCTAATTTTCAGTTTGTTAGGTACAATTCTTTTACATATAAATGTTTGCCTATAAAACTACTTAGTAAACATACTTTGCGGAAGATAAAAAATCATGTTCATATTTTTTATTTAAAAAGACAGTGTTCTGCTTAGGTGTTTAATATTATGTGTTTTTGGTTTCCCCCCCAATTTATTTGCCTAATTTATTATATAATTTCAAATGATTTTATTGCAAGATGTTTTTATTGCCTGGCAAAATATATCTGTAAATAAATGTTGTGTGTGGCTATAATTGTGTTTAGATTGTTAGTTAAAGTAGTTAGATATAGAATCAATGTTTTTGCATGTAGTTTTTTTGTGTGAAATGTTTCAAACAAATGTAAGTCTATATCCATCAGTTAAAAGTTGTAAGTCTGCTGTTTGAAAGTTATTCTCAGCCCTTTGATTTTCAGTTTGGTTTCATTAAAATAGTCATTGCCACATTTTTGGACTTTAAAAGATATTTTAATGAATCAAGGTTAGAAAAGGAGTTTCATGAGTTTTTAATGATCTATTCAATTATTAAAGAAAAAAAGACCAGTGGTCCTTAAGTTACTCAGCCTAGGCTTAAACTGTGCTATTTTAACAAGTTACTTTTTGGAATACAAACTATATAAGTTTTCTTGGGTGTCTCAAGACAAACCATAAAACATGACCCTAAAGAAGACACATTAACATGTAAACACAATGATAGAATTGTGAGGCCCTTTTCCTTGTGGCATTAGTTTTCCATTGGAATAACTTCCCTTTTATTCCTGTTTTCTTTTACCTTATATGTTGCCATTGGAAGATTTTCCCAATAATTCCCACTTTTCTGGTGCCTTACATGAAACATATTATTTGAAACAATAGAAACTATTGGAAAAATTTCCGATTGATTCCCTTTTTTTTAGTGCCTTACACTTTTCTATTGGAAAAATTTCCCATTAATTCCCAATTTTCTAGTGCTTACATTTTTCCACTGGAAGAATTTCCCATTTATTCCCAATGTTTTCTGAAATCTTAAATGGTGTAGTTACCTATAGTTTCAAGAGCTGTCTCCAGTCCTCTTGTCTTAATAACTAGGTTTGTCAATATATTGCTGATGATAATATTTGTTAGTTGTGTGAAAATTATATTGTTAGGCCATCCTAGCATACTTGGCCATTAGCATGAACAGATTCTGTTGGTTTAACCCCCTCAGAAACACACTTGTGGGGCGCATAGGTTGAATTATATGCTTAAATGCATCTGTCAAAGCTTAGCAATGAATCAATCTAATTGTATTTCAAATACTTTGAGTCTGATGTTGCTGGGTTACTAGAAAAATGCTGTGTACTCGATTAGTTCTCGTTTTAAATAAATGCTTGCATTGCTACATTTGCAATTCACTTCTAGGTATGCTCAGTTCTAGTTGAAAGGTCACATTAACTACCTTCATCGTTTGGCATGCAACGCATTTCAATTTGAAAAGTCACATTATTTCCTGCATTGCTAAGTATGCAACTTAGTTCCTGTTGAAAGAGCATAATTTTATTTCCTGACTGCATT
The DNA here is from genome assembly GCA_027627225.1 of Congeria kusceri. Lineage (NCBI taxonomy): Eukaryota > Metazoa > Mollusca > Bivalvia > Myida > Dreissenidae > Congeria > Congeria kusceri. Next base: position 17,835,879 of record CM051040.1, read on the forward strand.
GTTAGGTATGCAAATCTGTTCTAGTTTAAACTTCCCATTTTCCGGTTATATTACTAGGTATGCAACTCAGTTCTAGATGAAAGGTCATACCAACTTCCTGCATTGGTATGTATGCAGCTTGTTTCTAGTTGAAAGGTCACATTAACTTTCTGCATTTCTGGGTATGCAAGTGAGTTCTTGTTAAAAGGTTACTGAACCTTCTACTTGAATTCACTAACCTTGGATAAACAGCATGGTTAATAGAGGCCTGGTCTGTTAAAGCTAGCTATTCAACAAAGGATTATTAGAACATGGGGAACAATAATCAGAGACCTCAAAATGAAATTTGTCATGTGTTACCCAGTGTAGTAAAGAGGTCTAAAATTTAAAACTTATTTCAGTATACTTTAAAGTAGATAATTATTGCAATTGATTGTTTTCATTTGCTATCAAAGCCACACCAATTTTCAGTATTCAAATTTGAGTTACTTGAAACAGACAGCCCCCAATCCCTATTCATTGTGACAGACCATTCATGGCTTTTCTCTTGGTACTGTGTACTGTATTCAATAATCATACGCATACCCATGTATTGGACTATAAAAAATTGCTAAGGGTATTACTTGATCATTCAGTTGTGATCAAAAACACAATATGTGGCGCGTCGTGAGAAAAACCGGTCTTAATGTATGTGTGTAAAGTGTCGTCCTGGATTAGCCTGTGCAGTCCGCACAGGCTAATCCAGGACGGCACTTTCCGCTTGTATGGTATTTTCTGTTTCAAGAAAGTCTTTTCTAAACATAAATCCACTGTAGGCGGAAAGTGCCGTCCTCGATTAGCCTGTGCTGATTTGTTTTGAACCCTTTGGATTTGCATCAAAAGTAGTTAATCTGAATATGGGGAAAAGGCAGCTTGACTCCATCTTTGCTGGGGTATTACCTGCATTGTAATATTATTTATTGGCTTGGGTTTTGTTTCAGTAAAGGTTTTTTGTATTGAAAACAGATCATATGCCAATCCTATACCAATTAGGAGATTCCATTTGACCTAAGCGTACAGTTGTTATCCTAGCTAGCCATTAGTTGACAGTTTTAATACATGTTTTTGTCCAGTTTTCCCCATGGTTTGCCCCTTTTTCTCCATTTCCCTTGATCCACGAAGCAGCATGTACATTTTCATACATGTTTTAAAGATTGTTTTGTCAGGCAATTGTCTAGCATGTCATTTTTCTTTTTTTGCTTTCAAATCTTTTCATTTGTTTATCTGCAATTAATTTCAGTAGCAAAAATTCTATCTGGAAGCTGTCTAAAATGTTCTGTTTGGAAAATTGAGGTTAGAAATTCATAGTTTGGTGGCATTTTTTTAGTGATTGTTCATAGTGGTAAATTTTTGTGGCTCATGATTCCATTGTAGACTCACAAAATGTATAGTTCCATTTGTGTGGCTTGTTTCCAAATGCATTAAATGCAAGATAACCTTCTTTTAATCATCCTGTGGACCATTTTACATGCACAACTCGGTGAAAGTAACTCACAGTTTCCAGCAGATCTGTTGTGACGACACGTTTACCGTTATGACCACACACATCACAGATTACTTACTTATTGACATGACATGTTGCTGGTATTTATTTGCTCAGCCCTTGTTCCCGGCACCACAGTCGATTGCTACCTAGCTTTGACCCCCAGCTCCTTTTTACAAATAATATTAATACGTTTAAAACATAACCCTCTCACAAACTTAATTGTGTTTGTTTGCGTCTTTTTGTTTGTGTCATCATTTCAGTAATGTTGAAGGTCTGAAAATTCCATGTCATGTCAACATGTGAATTGCATTAGAATTGCTAATAAATTATTGTTTTAATCAGTTAGATATTAAGCTAATTGTTTGTTCACGTACATTTGTGTTCTGTGTGACGAAATAAAAGTTTTGGGATTACAAATCTTATAAAATAGACAAACATAATTTGCACCCTGCAGCAAGGGCATAGTTGCGTGGGTGGGGAAAGATGTTTGAGTATTCTTGTTGGTGTCTTTTGATTGAATATGCCATATCAAATTAGCGTGTAGGTACCTATTCTCGAACCTCACCTATTTTCGAACCTTTTGTTCGTGCGCTGTTTACATGTAAGTAAAGTGCGTATGACGTCATCAGATTATGTGTACCGGTGCTATGGTAAACAATCTGTACAATCGTAGCAAATTGATCGGAAATATGCATCAAAAACATGTATTTACGATTATAATTTTGTTTTGTTAAACAATTTTATTGAAAACTGTATGACCTTTTATGCATTTCACATAAATGTACATATTTCTTAAATTAAAAGTATTTTTCTGAAAGAAAAACTCCCCTTTGAGCTCCCCTATCGGCTGCATTGGAAAGACACGTGATAATCATGTGATACATCATGTGTTCGTTATTTATAGCTGTGGGTTCGAGAATAGGTAAGCAATTTTTAGGCCGCCATGACAGTTTAAATAGCAGGGTGGCAACATAATACAGTGTAAATTTTCTAAAATAGACATAATCTGTGTCACTATTAATGTATAAACGTGTGTATCCGAGTCAGAAATATTGATCTATAATGTTGTTTTCAAAAATGCTTTTGCAACAAAGTCCACAGGCCAGGTTACAACAGGGTACATCCTTAGAGGTTCGAGAACTGGTACTGCCACGATACTGGTAATGTCCAATGGAATCAACGCCCGTATTCACCAACCAGTTCTTAGAGTTAAGGCTTAAGAATACAGAATATTCTTGAAACTGTTCTATTTTAAGTATGCTGTTAATTTGAATTTTACTTCGTATTCACCACGACTAATTTAAGCTTTCCTTATTTAGAATGGTTTATTAATGACATAAGTGACATTGGTATCCAGTATATTTACAAACACACAAGTATTATTTCTTGAGTTTAAGTCAATTCTTTATTCTAAAGTCTAAGAATGGGTTGGTGCATACGGGCCCAAGTTCCCAACAGATTTGGCAATGTCCTTAACGATACTATCAGATAAGTTTTAAGTATTCTCACCGACCCATATTCATCTGTACGTAGGACACTTTTAAAATCAACCAACTTCGTAAATACAGAGGACAGTTTTATTTACGAAGGGATGAATTAAGACTGTTTTTATTGATTTATTAATGATGCAGGCATTTGTTTTCTTTTATCGAGCATTTGATATCCATGAGATATTACAATAATTATTTGTGTCGCTATTGTCAAACAATATGCCATTGCTCTACTCATTTTATGTTTGTCTATATCTCTGTTGTTTTTGTTTAATAATTCTAGTTTTAAGTTTTTATTTCAGATAATTTCTTCATTATACCTACCTGTATACATATATCTCACAATTTATGTTTTGAGTTGACGTGTAAAAACATATATGTTGTTCCTAATATAATCCACTATTAAATCCCAATGACAGACCATCTTTGTGTAAAGACTTTACGTTTGATAAATTGAGAACTTATCAAATGAAGTTCTAAATGTTAAAATGTCTAGGAGTATTTGAACATTGCGTTTATCTATATCTCACAGTTTAGTGCTCTTAGACGTATTTTGTATGTGCATTTGCAAAAATAAAAATAATTATAATAATTGAGGTGTTTTTGAAGTAGTTTAAATTGTTAATAATTTCTTCCTAACATTGCACAGAAGAAGTTCTTTGAACAAAGATGATGCTTGTTTTGGCTTGGCTAAGGAATAAACAAATTTTGTTGGTACATATCAATGGCACGTAAGCAAGGCCTAAAATATGGTGTATGTGCTTGTTTTCGGTTTTCTTTGTCAGGCTAATTGAATGTCAGATTGAAGCCAATAAAAATAAAATGAATGCATTTGAGAAATAACGCATGCACCTCGCATACATGGAAGTCAAATACAATTAACTGGCTCAATTCTTCAAAAATATTGTGTTGTATTGTTTTATTTATTTTTTTATAAAATTCTACTGGCCCCACCAAATTTTTGTGTCACGGTCAGACCAGGGCCTGTAGTGACAAAACTTCCTCGTAAAGGCTCAAATAAAGTGCTTAGAATCTTAAAATTGAATTAGTCTTTTAAGTTTGTGTTCATTTAATTACTCCTGTAAAGTTTTTGTCAAATTAAAGCATTGACTCCGACATAGAAAGTGTTCTCTAAAATTTTCTAAAGTTTTAATTTTCAAAGGCATAAATAAAACTTTTTCCTTCGGAGTTTTATGAGTACCTGCCCAGTACTAATTTGGACGTCTGCCATGTGCTAACTTTTGTTTCCGGTAATTGATTGACAATAATTTTTGAATTTGTAACAGACGAATGCATTCATCATCTTTAGTGGCTTCAATTTTACAAAAGTTTGGGTCCACACTGAGTGTTAACAAAATAAGTAACCTCTTTATTAAAGAAGTTACATTTTAAAAAGAATGGATTAATAGTCATGTTTTAAAAAGAATGGCTTAGAACTGATATCATTTTAAAACAATTACAACCATACAATGAAATAGTTAAATTCAGCTTCATGCTTTTGAAATGTATATTATGTGTCAAACTTTCAAATATATGTAATATTCCTCTGTGTGTTTGTGTGTATAATCTTTACATATTATTTATATGTAATTGACTCAGTGCAAAAGCATGAAATATTCTTAAAAGCCATTTATGTTATTCAAAAGTTAAATCTTTCATTCTGTTAATAGTCTTTTAGAACAATTTGAATTAACTTTAGAGATATTTTGTCCTTTATCCACTCTAAACATCAACATATTACTAAAACATTTAAGTTAAGGGACATTCTACAGTTACTGTACAACCTATTCTCCATATAGTGCCTTTGTTATAGCTGTGTTAAGAAATTTCACTTTTGTTGTTGTAAAAAAAAAAACATAAGTAAAAAATGCTTATTCAAAAATATTTATTATTTTAGTGCTACATTTTAAATACATACAGACTTAAAAAAAACAACCTTTAAATACAAGTTATCATACGTTTGCACTGAGCCCTGGGACTGTGGATTCTGTGTGACTGTCTACCATGGATGTTGTATTGACTGTTTGTCGTCATGCCCGTACAGTGGCCGAAGGGAAGAAATGTGACGTGGAGTGCTCGGACCATGGTTGCTGGGGTCCGGGCCCCGACATGTGCCTCCGCTGCAAGAACAAGCGTCTAGAGGAGAACAACCAGTGTGTCGCAAGTTGTAGCGATGAGGAGATGCAGTACGAGGTGGCAAACAACACGTGCAAGAGCTGCCACGAGCAGTGTGCGGTCGGGTGTTACGGACCGGTAAGGGTGCTGGTGTTGGTATAAGACATTTAAAGGCTTTGCATAACAGTTTCTTTTTGTGCATTTTACTGGCAAACAACGTGTACAATGAGTTTTCGGGTGTTATGAACCGGTGAGGGTAACAGTGTTGATATTTTATACAATAGTCATCTCAGGTCATTGATTACGAATTTCTTGTTCTTGTTATGCATATAGCTCTTGTTAATCAATCACTATGTTCTTGTTGGTTAATCTTTGTTATTTGCTAACTATTGATATGCCCAAAGCTTGTGAACACATTTACCCACCATATATTTCGCATAAAATTTCACTGTCAGTGCTTTTAAAATCATTAGCAATTTTAGTTAATGGACATACATTTACTATCAAATGCTTTGATGATGGTGATCCCATTGTATTATTTCTCTTCTACAGAATGCTGACCAGTGTATAGCATGCAAAAAGGTGAAATTTCTCGGTAAAAACAACACGTCAGAATGCATGAGCGAATGTCCAGTGCCGTCAAAGCCTCCGTTCTTCTACCCCGATGAGAACAAGATTTGCCAGCAATGTGATCCTGCGTGTGATGAAGGGTAAGCTTCAAAAGATTTTTGAGAAATTTATTTCAGGCGTGTCATGGGAAACCGGGCTTAATGCATCTAGCTAATCCAGAACGACACTTTGCGCTTTTATGGGTTTTTTTTGTTTCATAGAAGTCTCTTCTAAACATAAATCTACTGTAAGCAGACTGCACAGGCTGATCCAGGACAACACTTTACGCACATGCATTCAGCCCGGATTTCCCACGACGCGTCTCATTTGTTTGTTATAGATCTGTCAGTGCAAATTATCTATTGGTGTGAGTAAACAAAGTTCTTTAGTTGTTGATGGCATTAAAGGATTTATTGCTAGCAAAGTTGTATGGAGAATCAATAATACTTTTGCAGTTTGGCCAATCATGCCCTGATTCTTATCTCATTACTTGAGTGCAAGAAAACGTACAAAGACTAACCTGTATATAATGAAGTGGTTCTCCCCTTATGTGTATAATTCAGGCACTAATAAGAATGCTGATATAGTACAGGTACTCACTGTTAGACACACGTGTCCGTCTGTTCCGCACACAGCACACAAAGCGTAGGGTTCACTCGCATCTAGCTCGCACTGCTCCAGACTCCAGAATGCTCTTTCCCGCCAAAGTGGTCTGCAGCATGCCCAAAACCGGTTCCCACTCGACTGGCATCTGCTTGCACTGGACTGGTGACGCGTAGACTGGCACACGACTAAACTTAGACGGGTGCCTGGCACCACAATAACAATACTAGTTATTATATGCTTGTGCTATTTTCAACCACTGTGAATCCATTTTCCTGCAAGTTGATTCTAACTTTGTCCATGTATTGTTTGATTTTTCTAGAAGTGTGTTCTTTTCACGTCCGTCAAGTTTCAATGAAAGTGCTTGGATCCGTTAATAACAAATACACTCTGTATGCCTCCCTTTCAGATGCACGGGTGACCAGACGTATGTTGGTTTCGGAGGCTGTAAGACGTGCCACCTGGCTATTAATAGAACTCAGGAGAACGACACGGTCCGCTGCCTTCCGATGGACCAGGACTTGTGTCCGGATGGGTACTTCGGGACGCAGTATCGATCTGATGTCCCGAACCATCCCTTGAACAAGAAACAGGTCCAGTCTCAATATTTCTTGTACTGAATATTTGCAATGGTGACTCCCATGATGACTTTAAATTAAACTTAAGTTTGTGGAAAATTACTACACTGCCAAATCAAAACACTTAAAAAATGCCAACACTTGGCACTGTGAATATTTTGTGCTGAACAGTATTTATTTATATAATTATTGTTTTTAACATTTTAGTATACTGGAAATAGACTCTTATATGATTTGATATTTTGAGATTTAAGTAAAGAATGAAGGTGGAATGCTGATAAATCCTCCTGTGAAAGCCAGAAGATGTCATCGCTATATGTACAAAGATGGCTGATAGCACCATCTGGCTTTTAGGGGACGATATCTGTCAACTGCAGCCACCATATAATGATTTTGTCTTTCAATGTCCAGGTTTGTCAGCCATGCAATCATCTGTGCCTCACGTGTACCACCGAGGGGGTGGCAAATTGCCCCAAGTGTCGCTACTACAGAGCAGGAACCAGTGGCAGTACTACCTGCGTTCAGGACTGCCCCATCTACCATTTCAAGAATGAGGTGACCAAACAGTGCGATAAGTGCCATGACCTCTGTCTGGATGGCTGTCATGGACCCACCTCCATGGATTGCGATAACTGCGATAAATTTAAAATCATCATCTCCATCGAGAATAACACTGTAAGTACTGCATCATAATGCAATGAGCTGTTGAGACTCTTCACAGTGTAAACTTAGCACATGAGACTTATCAAAATTCTCATAGCAGCAGTGTTTTTTTTTTCGCTAATTTTGGTCCAGTTTAAAGGCACTTTCCTTTTACACAGTATCCTCCATTTTCCCCAAAAATGGTATATTTTCTTCCCGCCAAGTAATTTAAAGTATTTTACAGGTGGGTGCATAAATAGAAAAAATAATTATTTTATTTGCACCATTGTCACGATACAAAATCAGTAGATGAAAAATTTGAATATATTATTCATTAAAAATTGCAAAATTACCGCTCATTTCATGAAAATTCAATTTTTTAAAAACTTTTCCTGTTTTGAAATGTGTTGCGCTAAAGTTCCCCATTTCATGGGCACAGGCAGTTAGGAAAGTTTGAAAAAAAATCACTGAGCAGGCTGCATCCTATTTGCAGAATTTGCTCATATTGCTGATTTGTTGTCACAAAGATTAGTTGAACATATATATATACATATTATGTTGAATCTTTCACCCCTTTCCTCAGTTTGAGTGGATGACACGAGCTTTTTATCAAAATGGCGTTCAAAATGTTTCTGTAAATTTTTGATGGAAAAACTCTAAATTTGTGCTTATATTATTGTATATTCTTGTATAAAGCACTCCCCAAAAAATGACCCTAAATTTGGTTGAAAAAAAGTGTGGTCTATACATGTATGTGAGAATTTAAGGTATTTCCCCTCTTTCCTCAGTTTGAGTGTGTGAACGATTGCCCCCCTGTGTTTCCCCACCTTGTGGAGGACACGGTCGAAGACCGACAGACGATGACTGTGTGCGCAGCAGACGACCACCCTATAGTGATCGCACGGGCCTCGAAAAACAAAGAGTATGTGCCTTCTGAGGTGTAAACTTGTTTATGCCAGTTATATTGTGGCTATTTCTCGAAAAACAAAGAGTATGTGCCTTCTGAGGTGTAAACTTGTTTATGCCAGTTATATTGTGGCTATTTCTCGAAAAACAAAGAGTATGTGCCTTCTGAGGTGTAAACTTGTTTATGCCAGTTATATTGTGGCTATTTTCTATAAAAAACACAACAAAGAGTATGTGCCATCTGATGCCTTTTTATATAGTGTCGTTTTTCTCATTATTGTATGTGAATAGCTTTTAATGGTTTGATTGGTAATCTTTTTAAAAACTGATTTTTGACTATTGAAATACACAGTTATACAGTTAAAATGGTAAGCAACTTGCAAACATACACTTTATGTCAGCCAGATGAGCACTTTGGGCCATCATGGCCCTCTTGTTATTGTTTAGCAAGTTGCTAATATGTAAGCCTTTAGCAAGTTGCAAATATTTATGTTATCCTTTAGCAAGTTGCTAATATTTATGAAAGCCTTTAGCAAGTTGCTAATATTTATGTAAGCCTTTAGCAAGTTGCTAATATTTATGTAAGCCTTTAGCAAGTTGCTAATATTTATGTAATCCTTTAGCAAGTTGCTAATATTTATGTAATCCTTTAGCAAGTTGCTAATATTTATGTTATCCTTTAGCAAGTTGCTAATATTTATGTAAGCCTTTAGCAAGTTGCTAATATTTATGTAAGCCTTTAGCAAGTTGCTAATATTTATGTAATCCTTTAGCAAGTTGCTAATATTTATGTTATCCTTTAGCAAGTTGCTAATATTTATGTAAGCCTTTAGCAAGTTGCTAATATTTATGTAAGCCTTTAGCAAGTTGCTAATATTTATGTAATCCTTTAGCAAGTTGCTATTATTTATGAAAGCCTTTTGCAAGTTAGTAATATTTATGTAATACTTTAGCAAGTTGGTAATATTTATGAAAGCCTTTTGCAAGTTGCTAATATTTATGTAATCCTTTAGCAAGTTGCTATTATTTATGAAAGCCTTTAGCAAGTTGCTAATATTTCTGTAAGCCTTAAGCAAGTTGCTAATATTTCTGTAACCACTCAAATCCTCAAATTTTTGTTGGTGGTAGACTGCTGTTCTGGAGATACAACAGTGTGGTGTTTGTATATTTACAGGGATGAGAGAAAGAAGATTCTCACCATTGCCATACCGACCACTGCTGGTATCATCATACTGGGACTGCTGCTGGCACTGTTTGGTTACTACTGGCGACAGCGGGAACAGGCTAAGGAGAACACGATGAAGCTCACCACACGGATGATGGGGGTGTCAGAGTCTGAGGTAGGGAAATGTGTAGTTTTGTCATTGTAAGACTTGTATTTGCCTCGTGTAACTTGACTGTTTTAATTGGATTCCTCTTTTGTGACTGAAAGATTGTTGGATGCATCTTTTGTCATTGTACAATCATTCATGCTTTTTTGTGGTCCTAAGATTATTTTATGTGATTTTTTTATTGAAACATAAGTTTTTTATTGAAACATAATTTAACATAATTTAACTCTGCTTGTGATCCTAAGATGATTTGATGTGTGCTATGATTGAAAGGACTTGTTAATAACACTAATCTTGTGATTTGTAGCCTCTGACGCCAACAGACGCCAAGCCTGATCTGTCCAAACTGAGACTTATCAAAGAGTCGGAGTTGCGTAGGGGTGGAATTATTGGATCAGGCGCATTTGGAACTGTGTACAAGGTAAACCTTTTAGTAAGGAGCTCTAGACGGGTTTATCTGTTGCTTGGTAATTATTGTACGTCTGCTGTAGTCACGATTGTGACCGATATGGATCTCTTGATGAGTCTGCATTATGGTTTGTCATTGTTTCTTGGAGAATATCTTTGTAAAAACGAGTGTGTTCTAACAAGATCAAACTCAGGTATGGTTTTAAAACACATAGCGATTTGACAATTCTCCTAAAGCTGGTAAAAACATTTTATCAAACAATAAACCAACTGTGAACTTTTCAAACAGAAAAATCTCTAGTCTAAATCTTGAGACTTATGCTGTAGATTTTTCTGTTTGAAAACTTCAAACAAAATCATTTCACAAAAGCTCAGTTATTCCCTAAGTATTGATATATAAGTTGACTTACCATTATTTAATCTTGAAAACTTACTTACAGTTGGAAAGATGTCCGAGTGTCTAGGGGACCATGTGCCTTTTTGTTGATTAGCCAACCAAAGCTGTAGTTATATAAAATAGGTGTGATCATTTTTAGCCAATCAGAGAACACAATATTGCACTAAGCCAATTAGTTAACACAATCTTGCGCTAAGCCAATCAGTTAACACAATCTTGCACTGAGCCAATCAGTTCTCAGGGCAAGACAATCTGAACTCCTTATATTTGGCCAATCAGTTAACACAATCTTGCACTGAGTATTTGATTTACAAGCTCGCCTCTGTTATAGGGCTTCTATATCCCCGAGGGAGATAATGTGAAGATCCCTGTGGCAATCAAGGTCCTTCAGGAAGGAACGTCGCCCAATCAGAATCAAGAACTGCTGGAGGAGGCCAGGGTGATGGCCTCTGTCGACCACCCCTGCTGTATCCGCATCCTGGCTGTCTGCATGGCCTCACAGGTGAGTAACCATGTAACGTTCAGAAACCTGCTATTTCCGTAACCAAATTAGTGTAGCCTCCCTATCATAAATGTTCTTTTCCTCTTTAAATGGTAAGAAACTCACCAAAAGAATTGGTTTCTTAGGTAGAAACTGTGTCAGGACTTGCAATAAGCCATTTTTGCTTGAAATAAAATAATTAACTTTTCTCAAAGGTGTTTACCAAATTACACAAAACTGTGCAACTTTCCCCATGCCAACATTCAGTCTCAATGTCTTAAAGCATTCATCGTTTCTTAACAGTTATAAAGTGTTTTGTTCTTAAAGGCAAAGTTTAATCCTTCTTTATTTGACCCCCACCCCCACCCATCCCCCAAATCGGGGGTATTATACTCCTGTGTATTGGCACCCTGCTCTGGTCACAGTGTGGCGACCCTTATCAGCTGATAACAATACACGGCTGCAATTGCAACAGTGCACTCAACCATTGCTCAGTCAGCTGAGAAAAAAAAGCAGCAAATAATTAGGGATATCATCAAACACCAAAATAGGTATTCGAATATTCGATTGACCTTCCAAACAAATATTTGATTGAAATACAATTGTTTTTACTTTATACTAATAACGCATGCTAATACAAACGAAATGCAGCATAATTATCAACTAAATCAGCGTCGTCATCTTGATAATACTGAAAGTCGTAATAAAAATAGTTCAATTTTATTTTAGAATAACTTCAAATCAACTGCACATACTTCAAAAAGAAACTTAACTATTAGAGACTGATCTATTTTCAAAACAAACATGGTATCCTGTGTAAGTGACCAATAAAGAGGTTTGATTAGGATTAGGTATTTCGATCAATCGCAGTCAGCTGTGACACTTACTTAATAAACCGAGGGTCCATGCTTTGGTGACTTCACTGGTGTTGGAGACTGTTATCACCATCCTATTGTTAAGCGTTGACACCCAATAAACAGAACACTGTCTCTACACAATAGAGGTCATTATGGCATGTGTACATAATGTGTAGATGGTTTTTATCTATACAGCCCCTCTGACTGAGGAAAGGGTCTGGAACGATGAAAAAATAAAATTAAGATTCAAATATTCGGACATTCAATTGTATATTCGAAAATTTGTTTACATCCCTACAGATAATGAAAAAAGATATCATCGTATCGTGGACCAGTAGACAGAGTGGAATGCCCCATGGAGAGGCCAGACGTTCTTTAAACTATTAAACTAGGCCTTTAACAACACATGGCATTCGTAGATAATTCTTCCATAATTGCCCCACTTGTAGATGATGTTGATCACTCAGCTGATGCCGCTGGGCTGCCTGCTGGAGTACATTCCTAGATAATTCTTCCATAATTTCCCCACTTGTAGATGATGTTGATCACTCAGCTGATGCCACTGGGCTGCCTGCTGGAGTACATTCCTAGATAATTCTTCCATAATTTCCCCACTTGTAGATGATGTTGATCACTCAGCTGATGCCACTGGGCTGCCTGCTGGAGTACATTCCTAGATAATTCTTCCATAATTTCCCCACTTGTAGATGATGTTGATCACTCAGCTGATGCCGCTGGGCTGCCTGCTGGAGTACATCAAGAAGCACAAGGAGAACACCGGCTCCAAGGCCCTTCTCAACTGGTGCACGCAGATTGCCAGGGTGAGTGCCAATTGGATACTTTCATTCTGAAGAAATAACACATGCCAATGGTGATACACTGTTATGATAATTTCCTTTAAGACGTGGCATGTGTATTGTTTCATGCTGACCCTAATTTTTGTTTTTATAAGTCTCTGCAGTTCATAAAAGAGAGCTGCTACTGATATTCCAACAAACATACTAAAACTGCTAAAAGATAAAGAGGAATGGCCATTTCTTGAAAAAGGTAGTCAAGAAATGCAAAAACATCACAAAATATACCCATATATAATTCACACAAACCAAAGTCTTGGACAATCAAATAAGAAAAAACAGTAAAAATATTACCGACCTATCAACCGCACATTTTTTGGTCATGTCTCCAGAGACACAACTTTTTTTGTTTAATCCTTAAAATCTTGTTGGTCTCTTGGTAAACATGTGCCCTGACTGATCATTTATTTCTTGCACAATCAAATTTGTGCTAGCCATGATGTTATGTTGCCATAGGAGACTACTTGTAATTTTCCCAAATTTGGGAGGAAAAGTCTGACATTCATATCTGGCTGAAGATAATGATCATATGGATTAATGATCTTCAGGTAGTTAATACCAAGTGAACACATATATTTTCTTTCATACAATTTTAGGGCATGGGTTATTTGGAGGAAAGAGGCATCGTGCATAGAGATCTTGCTGCAAGAAATGTTTTGGGTAAGAACTACATCCCCATCATTTTTTCTATCAAATATTCTTGTTCATTAAACTTTTCACAAGATTTTTGCATGTGTGATATTATTGCTATAGAATTGTATTTGTCTTGTATTCCCTGTACCCCAATTTTATCCTGTAAGTGGATGCTTTTGTTAAGCTTTTCCATAAGTTGTTTGTGTCCTTTGAAATGCCATCTGTTTATTGACTATCATTGGTTTGTATCATCCACAATGTAATCTTTTTGTTGTCAATTCGTTGTTTGTATCCTCTCTAGCGCAGTCTCTTTGTTGACTATTAGTTGTTTGTATCCTGTCTAATGAAATCTCTTTGTTGACTATTAGTTGTTTGTATTCTGTCTAATGAAATCTCTTTGTTGACTATTAGTTGTTTGTATCCTGTCTAATGAAATCTGTTGGTTGAATGTTAGTTGTTTGTATCCTCTCTAGCGCAATCTGATTGTTGACTATCATTTGTTTGTATCCTCTCTAGTGCAGTCTGTTTGATGACTATTAGTTGTTTGTATCCTCCACAATGTAATCTCTTAGTTGACTATTAATTGTTTTTATCCCCTCTAGCGCAATCTCTTTGTTGACTATTAGTTGTGTGTATCCTCCACAGTGCAATCCGCCAATCTGGTGAAGATCACAGATTTCGGGCTTGCCAAGCTCCTGGACTACGATGAAGACCAGTACCAGTCAGGGGGCGGGAAGATGCCGATCAAATGGCTCGCCCTTGAGTGCATCCAGAACAGAATCTTCACACACAAGTCAGACGTCTGGAGCTTTGGTAGGCGGTCATGATTGTTATAATGCAAAAAACATGTTATTGCAAGTCTTGAGTAACTGTCACATTTGTTATAATGCAAAAACACGTTATTGCAAGTCTTGAGTAACTGTCACATTTGTTATAATGCAAAAACATGTTATTGCAAGTCTTGAGTAATTGTCATATTTTTTATATTGCAAAAACATGTTATTGCAAGTCTTGAGTAACTGTCACATTTGTTATAATGCAAGTCTTGAGTAACTGTCATATTTGTTGTAATGCAAAAACATGTTATTGCAAGTCTTGAGTAATTGTCATATTTGTTATAATGCAAGTCTTGAGTAACTGTCACGTTTGTTATAATGCAAGTCTTGAGTAACTGTCATATTTGTTATTATGCAAGTCTTGAGTAACTGTCATATTTGTTATAATGCAAAAACATGTTATTGCAAGTCTTGAGTAATTGTCATATTTGTTATAATGCAAGTCTTGAGTAACTGTCACATTTGTTATAATGCAAGTCTTGAGTAACTGTCATATTTGTTATAATGCAAAAACATGTTATTGCAAGTCTTCAGTAATTGTTATAATTTTTATAATGCAAGTCTGGAGTAACTGTCATATTTGTTATAATGCAAAAACATGTTATTGCAAGTCTTCAGTAATTGTCATATTTGTTATAATGCAAGTCTGGAGTAACTGTCACATTTGTTATAATGCAAGTCTTGAGTAACTGTCATATTTGTTATTATGCAAGTCTGGAGTAACTGTCATATTTGTTATAATGCAAAAACATGTTATTGCAAGTCTTGAGTAATTGTCATATTTGTTATAATGCAAGTCTTGAGTAACTGTGACATTTGTTATAATGCAAGTCTTGAGTAACTGTCATATTTGTTATAATGCAAAAACATGTTATTGCAAGTCTTGAGTAATTGTCATATTTGTTATAATGCAAGTCTTGAGTAACTGTCACATTTGTTATAATGCAAGTCTTGAGTAACTGTCATATTTGTTATAATGCAAAAACATGTTATTGCAAGTCTTCAGTAATTGTTATAATTTTTATAATGCAAGTCTGGAGTAACTGTCATATTTGTTATAATGCAAAAACATGTTATTGCAAGTCTTGAGTAACTGTCACATTTGTTATAATGCAAAAACATGTTATTGCAAGTATTGAGTAACTGTCACATTTGTTATAATGCAAGTCTTGGGTAACTGTCATATTTGTTATAATGCAAAAACATGTTATTGCAAGTCTTGAGTAATTGTCATATTTGTTATAATGCAAGTCTTGAGTAACTGTCACATTTGTTATAATGCAAGTCTCGAGTAACTGTCATATTTGTTATAATGCAAACACATGTTATTGCAAGTCTTGAGTAATTGTCATATTTGTTATAATGCAAGTCTGGAGTAACTGTCACATTTGTTATAATGCAAGTCTTGAGTAACTGTCCTATTTGTTATAATGCAAGTCTTGAGTAACTGTCAAATTTGTTATAATGCAAGTCTTGAGTAACTGTCACATTTGTTATATTGCAAGTCTTGAGTAACTGCCACATTTGTTATATTGCAAGTGATGGCTTACTGTTCAAAGAAAATGAAAACATACAATAAAATAATAAAGTCTTAGTTATACGCCCTCACTGTTTATGAATAGGAATTTATTTGATATGCTTGCTTTCGTAGAAAGAAACGAACATAAATGTTGTTGTTGCAATATGAAATAAAAGTATTGATGAATGTCAATACGCCATGATTTAAAACAGAAGCTACTACATGTACCAGCAATGCTGGAAAGTATTTCAAAGAATATAACTTAAGTCAGTGTTAGTAAAGTAGTGTCCAAAATTTGTTGGTAAAACTATTGTATTGCGTTTCTAGGTGGTCACAATTCATAACTTTTCCAAAACACTGTAACATACATCATGTTTCCAGGTGTGACCGTGTGGGAGCTGTTCACGTACGGTGGTCGTCCGTACGAGTCGGTGCGGGCGAGAGACGTGCCGGACCTCCTGGAGAAGGGGGAGCGACTCCCTCAGCCTCCCATATGCACCATAGACGTCTACATGATCATGATCAAATGTGAGTGGCTTGGCTGTTAGTCCTGGGCCCATATTTGTAAAGATTCTTTAGCCATTCTTAACTTAAGTTGAAAATAAGTCCAAATTAGAATACGTTTTTGAAACACTTTGCATTGGAACATGCGTATGACAAATACTAAATATTAATACACATAGAATTATACTGCAACTTCTGTGTCAAAATCTGGAAATAATTTATTGCTTTGTCAGAAAGTCCTGTTATTAAATTTGAGAATTTTAAGATTTTTCTTAATTTTCCACTAAGATTCTTTATAAATACGGGCCCTGAGCCAGCATTCACTAACCCATTCTTTGACTTAAGACTTAAGAAACAATATGTACCATAGATGTCAACATGATCATGAACAAATGTGAGTCCAGTGACCCATCATGTTGTTTTGCGCATAAAATCTGTCTGAATGATCTATATTAACAACCTTTTAAAAAAAGTGTCGAGATGTTCTCTCTTTTATCCGCCGCATATAGAAGCATAACACTACAGTCTCTAGGGAGACGTTCTACATTATACCCTCTTTCCTCTACATTGTACCATATCTCTATATCTTTATTGATGTTTTACTATCGTTTTTTAAGTAAATAAAAAAAGCTTATTCATTTGTTCTCTGGTTATGAAATGGCAAATATGTAAGTTGAAACTTATTTTCTTACATTACTTTAACTTAATAGGCCTTACTAAAGATGTAAGACTTTATTCACGTAAGAAATATCATTCAAGAAATAGATTTCATTAAGAAATAGATCAATAAAATGTTACGAAAGTTTTATAAAATCTCAATTACAAATGCAAACTATAAAGATAAGAGAAACGAAACCTGATTTAAATACTGTATTGCAGGTTGGATGTTAGATGCAGAAAGCCGTCCATCTTTTTCCGAACTGGCCGAGGAATTCGCAAAAATGGCGCGAGACCCGGGACGATATCTCGTTATACAGGTATGCCAGAACTATTAGAACTGCTAATGACGGTGTTGAAGTAACATTGTTTTTCATAGGTTGAGTGCAAAATGGCTGTAACTGATATTTCCCTCACGCTGTGTTTCCGCTGTTCTGCATTTAGTTCCCTATTTGAGTTGCTGTGAACTCATCAGATGTTTTCTCTTGTATTTTAAGGGAATGTGTTATCCAGATTGAATGTTTCTCAGATTGAAAGGTTTATGCTATTAATTTCTAAGAAATTGTATTGAAGATTTATACTTATAGAAATTAAATTCTGTTTAAAACATCCAATGGAGTCTGGAAACGCAATTACTGATACCTTTTTGTGATAAAACTTTAGATGTTAAATGATGTTAATAACAATTTAATTAAGGACTGACATAAAATATATACCCGGTATAAATTTTATGATCCAAATTATGTAGGTACATTAAAAAATATTTGCTTTACATACATTGACCTTACTTTCTTCACCTTAAAAGCCAATTTATGATTTTCATTGCAGTCTGATATCCTTTTCATAAACAGTTCAGTGAAATTCTGAGTGCTGTTGTATCACATTTGCTCATTGGGTTCATTTAAGTTCTTTGGCTTCTTTTAGGTAGGAATGATAAAGGTATAAAACAGAACGGTCTGCACCGATTCATTGTAATATTTCCTGTGACTCTTAAGTGTTACTTCCCTTAAAGACTTGTGGAAAATGGTAGAAACTTTTTTGTACATACCTAAAATGACATGATTTATTAATGCACAAAGTATTACCTGTACTTAAATTGATGCAGTTTATAATTGCAAAATGTCTTTGTGCTGTATTTGTGTTCTTTTCATAAAATTGTGTTTAATACAGTGTATATTGTACGCTATTATAAAAAAAAAAAATAGCCTGACAAAAACTGTTTTTCCTATACTCGGTATTCATTATGTTTATATCAAATGAGTACCATTTTCCTCAGTTATGTAAGTTGTAAGAGCACAAGTGTTATTTGTTGTTAATTTTTATTGTCATTCCAGAAATTTTCTAGCAAAATTATTTCAAACTGGGGTGTATTCCCCACAGTTTGTGCTATTTTTTGTCCTACTCCCCTCTGAATAGAGATTGTTTTTTATTATCTAAATGTTACACTTTCCCTTAAACATTTCTTCATTGTTATAGATAGTTTCTTCCACAGATCTTGTGTGTTTTGTGTTAGCAATTTTACTGAGAACAAAAGCACGGTGTTAAAACGAGTCGGTAACCTCTCCATTAAAAATAGCCCAAAATGCATCCTCTTCGTTAAATCAAGATGTTTTTGGTGTATGCAAGTATAGAAAATATGCGAATATGGCAATTTTGAGTTAAATTGATTGAAAATACATTATGCTCGGAACATTAGCAAAAAAAAACATTAGCATGTTTCAGGTATGTAACGGCATGGTAGATTTTTTAACAAACGCAAACGTGAACTAAAATGAAAGAAAACAATTTCAGACAGTCTTGAAACACACATATTTTACATCTGAAATAAGTACTTGAATGTGTACTGTGTTCTACCAGTGCATGTTCAGTTTATTGTCGGCCCATATTTTTATTTTTAAACATCCCCAAAAATGATAACTACTGTTTATAATACATGGAAACAACATAAAATGAGTAAAACACAAACACCAATACGTAAAGGTTACAGGTTCATCCCAATCCTGAATGCCGCCAAAAATTATGATATTTTCACCAGTTGTTCGCTTATAAAGTTATAGATAACAATAAACACACCTCAGGGAATCATTTTAAGTTGAGCCAAAGTCCAGAAATGTAAGGTTGGAATGAAACAAAGATATTAATGATGGAAAATATATCGCGGAAATAGGCAAACGGCAACCAAAGGTAACAACAGTTTTCACTATTTCTAGGAAACAGATCATGTAATAGTGAGAATACCTTTCTGAAATAGCAGTATTATGTGTTCTGTTGAACCAAAATATCTCAGATTGTTGGCGAATGTAAGCTATATATTAACAAGAAAGTGACCTACCTGTAGTTCTCAGAGATGATTTCTAACAGAGAGGGTGCACTTTGGGCTGTTTTAACGGAGAGGTTACTGATTCGTTTTAACACCGTGAAAATATTTTTGGCTTATAAAACCCATTTTGGACAATCATGAAGCCACTTAAATTTCATGTGGGAGTTTACAGGCGGCTGTGTTCTATGTTATTGTGACATATAATAACGACTGTTTTACCAATGAAATACTGTTGAATACGTCGAAAAATCCAAACAAACAAACAAACGTTTGACCAATTCTGTAACATTTCATGGTCTAAGTGGGGTATACTATGGGTGGAGGTAAGAGATGCAGAATGTAGTGATATAAGAGCCTGTGGACACACCGCCATATCTAGAATGGCAGTGGGTGGCTTCTTTGTACTTGTATCAAAGATGTGTTGCAATACAAAGATTGGTGAATATATTTTGGGCAATAAGTTTCAGTGTCTTATTTCTTGTATTTTCTAACATTTGATAGGTCACTGGGCAAGAAAATTGTTGGGAAAATTCTCCCATTTAGCGACCAGGTTCATGCCGTATGTGACAGAAACATACTAGAATTCTAATGGCTAATTTAATATTTGAAAAGTAGTGACTTATTATTATAAATATTTCATATTAGCTCCAGTATGGGAGCAGTTAAGATTAAAATGACAACAATTTTGTCAACAGAAGATTACTAAGACAGAATGCCAGGAAAATGTTGATTTTAATCATTGAATAGACATTAAAAATAGTGTAAAAATGACATTGTTGTTCTATTTATTTCTTTTATGGCTAAAAACTAAACAGTATTCCAGAGCTGTATTGCATACACACTTTTCTGCAAGTTGTAGTCTTATGTAGACATCAATGATAAACTCTGTGCATGTTTGAACACTGCATAGGGGGATGAGTTGAAGAAAATCCCGTCTGAGGATGTCTTAGACTCCAGTAAAAACCATCTTGGAAATCTCATCAATTTAGAGGTATCACCAGTCATAAGGTACCATGCTGACCAAAATGGAAAACTCAGATTTATTTTTCTAAAAAAGCACAATATTGTATTTTCCCAAAAAGAGTAATTAATTTTTCCAAATTAGAATATTTAATTTATCCAAAATTATTTTTTTTTCCCAAAAGAGTATTTCTTTTTTCCAAAAAGAGTATTTCATTTTTCCAAAATGAATATTGATGTCTTTCCAAAAAAAGTGTATTGAACTTTTCAAAAGTAAGTATTGCATTTTTTCCAAAACAAGTATTGAATTTTTCCAAAAGTGTATTAAATTTTTCCAAATGAGTAAATATGTCTTTTCAAAAAAGTGTAGTAAACTTTTCAAAAGTAAGTAATGATTTTTTCTAAAAAGAGAATTGAATATTTCCAAAATGAGTATTGAATATTTCGAAAACGAGTAAAGAATTTTGAATAGTTTTTTTTACATAAATTCAAAACTAACCATTTTGGCTTTAGAAAAAGGAACATACCTTTCTAATGTATTAGTTTTCAGTGTTTTATGGAAACAAAATAGTAATAATAAATAAATAACATAACATAACATAAATTTCTATAACAAAATTTTAATACTTTCTGGAGTGTTTTACTTGACTATGGAGTGGCCTGCAAACACATGGGCTGTGTTGCCGTAGTAACGTTGCTAATTTTCGCTCAGCCATTGAGGCAAATGTTTTAATTGCAAGTTGCAGCATAATTTTCCTGCGTGGATCGTTTTGGTCAGCATGAGATCTTTAGATCAGATCGCATGAGCAGTGCTGATGAACATGATCCTGATTAAGTGCATGACGTTGCCATACGTATAATCACTCCTTTGTTTTGTAGCGTTCATTTGTGCGGTGGCAGATGGTCCCATATCTTTAATATGTTTGTGAAAATGTGTCTGGTTTATAGATGTACATTTTGCATTCCCATGTTATGTGATTTCTGCATTTATCACCTGTATTTGATATGTATTTATTATTGTCATAACACTCATACGTATAAGCGAATTTTATCACAATGGACTCAACTTCGAAATATCAGTACATACCGGTAAAAATTGCAGGGCTGCACACATCTGGGGTCGTGTTCCAGAAACATCTTAAGTCAAATCTTATCCTTAGCCTTAAAATTGTCATTTTTCTTAAGCATTTTATTCCATGTAGATGACATAACAAAGTCAACATGCCATACTTATGTGACAACACAAGCTTACATGTTAAAAGGATTATAAGAGCTTTTCGAGAAAGTCCTCAGGAAAAATCAAGGCATGTAATCATATTTTGGTTCATGATTAACCAGTATAGTATTGTTCGACTCTGAAGTTTTACCTATTTTGGACTTTGACCTTACCAAACGCTAAGCTGCTTCTTTGGAGACGGAGTTTTTAATTACGTGGATAAATTATTGAGGCGTGTCGTGGGAAAACAGGGCTTAATGCATGTGCGTTAAGTGTCATCCCGGATTAGCCTGTGCAGTCCGCACAGGCTAAGCCAGGATGGCACTTTCTGCTTACAGTGGATTTATGTTTAGAAGAGACTATCGTGAAACAGACAATACCATAAAAGTGTAAAGTGTCGTCCTGGGTTAGCCTGTGCGGACTGCACAGGCTAACCCAGGATGACACTTTACACACATGCATTAAGCACGGTTTTCCCACGACACGCCTCATTTATTGCTGTTGGTTGTGGTTTGCCATTGCTAATAGAAAATCAAGAATCCTGTAGCATTAACCCTTGATTTCTTAACTGCAGGTATATTTGTAAATGTAACTGAACTTAAATATTTATGACTGCAGTCATAAAATTACATCTTTATTTAGCTATTGTGCGTATATGTACTTATGACCCAAAGGGTACGCCATATTTTCTTACGAGGAATGAAGTGTTGTGTGAATATTTGTGTGTTGCTCGTAGGCATAAGTTTTCTTTAGTACCGGTAAATAGAAATATCTTTGCATGAGAGTTTTATAGAAATGAGTGACCATGTGTAGAAATGCTATCAGAAACACGGCTAGATAGATAGATTTATTCAGGTTAAAACACACAAGTCGACAACACATGACAAATTTGGTTATAGAAACAATGGTATAACTAACTTGTGATTCTTAAAACTATCAAAAGCAATAACACTTGAATGTACAACTACAGTTTAATAAATTATGCTAGAGGAACAACTATTACAAGGCAAGAATCAGTGTTATTGTAGATTTGTGCACTCTCTGTGAGATATATAGAAACTAGTATATTGATTGGGGAATAATATTGAACATGGGATGGATTATTATTGTACATCAAATATTACCCTTGGTATCAACACACTTACACATGTAATGATTTTTTTTTTACTTGTGCATTTAAGATATTCACAAATGTTCTCCCATTCCTAGGTATTGGGGGAAGGGGGGGCTTAATTAGTAATCTAACTATCTGCAACAAGCATGTTTATGAAACTTGTCAAACTTTGGGACACATTTGAGTTTGTGAGTTTATGAGATCTGAAGTATATTTACTTGGACACTTATTGGGCCAAGTTCATTGCATAAGTCATGGCTCAAGTCAGTAAGGAAATCAACAAACTGTTGTTGACTTTTTATAATCTGGGTCCGTGTAGGCTAAGAGCTGAAGTCCCCATAACCATAGGAACTCGTTATATTGTAGTATGTGTGCATTGCTAAGGTGAAATGTTTGTTATTAGGCGCCTTGTTGGAAAACCGGACTTAATGCATGTGCGTGAAGTGTCATCCCGGATTAACACAGGCTAATCCGGGACGGCACTTTCCGCTTTTGTGGTATTTTCTGTTTCATGGAAGTCTCTTCTAAACATAAATACACTGTAGGCGGAAAGTGCTCTCCCGGATTAGCCTGTGCGGACTGCACAGGCTAATCCAGGACAACACTTTACGCACATGCATCAAGACCGGTTTTGTCACGACGCGCCACTTATAGGCCTTTCCCAAAACTAGGTTACTTCCCTTGCGTAATCACGAGTGATGTCCCCTGTTCACTTCCGGCGACGTTTATTGATTATAAGGCAGGATAAGCGTATTCATATTTACCGGAAAACATACAATATATTTGATTTTCAATCTTAAAATTTTGTTGATGTCGGAAAAAACGAATTTACAAATATCAACATGCGTATATAATATACATCATGTACTTTATTTATCAATTTAATTTAATTATTATTTTGATTTTTTACAATATTGTCTACTCTTTGAAGATTGACAAATGAACTACATAGTCGTTTAACGGTTATTATGAAATAAAACACAATAATACCGATTTCATTATCTAAACAACCTATGCCTTCATCCTGTTCTAAATTTGTATTATTAAATAAAATAAATAAATGAAACCGTTTTTAGTAAAATTATTTTGCTAAGTAACTCTAAGCAAACATGCTTCTGGCGACTAAAATTACGAAAATAAGGTATATGATCACCGAAAGTTTGAGCGTAATTCCGATGTTTTTGATAGCAACTTGTTATTTAAATTCCATACACATTTGTGTTTAAATTTAAAGCTATTTTCGTTGCAGATATTCTTGTTGTGTGCGAAATATTATACGATGCTTGAACATGCTTCGTTATAATCTTGAAATATAATGTAACAAAACAACTATCTTTTTAATTACCGTTAAAAAAATATTACAGTATCTAAAGATGATGTCACTCTTCATTAAATGTTATAGTTGATGTTGTATTAAAGAGATTATTTATTCATTTTTGTCCGAATCATGGTAAAAAAAATAATTTATTATCGTAGCTGCTAATGCCCGTATGTTTAAAAAAAACAAACACGATGAACTCTTAAATGTACACCACCCTACAATTCTTCATAATTTAAAATTAAATGCTGTGTTATATTATTTCACTCTTTAATTTAAACCAATTGATTAATTCGAAAAAGTTTTTAATGCTTTCAATTCTGTTCTGTTCTGTTCAATAAGGTGGCGGAATTTCATTGGGTGATAGGCAAAGAACAACAACGGAGACAACAACATTTTAAAATGTGAAATACACTTTAATTTGGAGACGAAGTGTGACATGTTAGATGTCTCTGCATGTAGACCTTTATCATCAATGCATTACGCAATTGCATCGGATTAGCGGTATTGTTCTAAGGGCAATTTGATAAGATCCCTGTGGTTTGTAGCTTTGGTATTTTTATGACCCCCTCTTCAGACAGATAACTAAGTATCCATTGAGAGAACATGTGTTCATTCGTGATATTTATGTATGGAAAACAACCGTTTAAGACGTGGCAAGGAGACTACATTTTTTCCGGATACCTGTCATACGGACATGTGGCCTTAGTAATGAGTTTAAAACGATACTACATTTAGTTCTAATAAATCATTTTTGTAACATGCATCCTCTATGAGTTTTTTATAGTTTTGAAAGCCGCTTGGTCTTAGATCTATAATATTTTTTATGGCGAGCTAAGGAAAAAGTCGCCGGAAGTCGGGTTTCAAATATGGTGGATGTGAATTCGCAATAAGGGGAGGTAATTTCCAAGGGAGATCACCTAGTTTTGGGAAAGGCCTATATAGTAGAAAACCTGTTTTTGACAAGTTTACAATAAAACATTGTTCAAGTGTAAAGCAACATATTGCTGTTTTAGGCATCTGTGTAATGTAAACACCTGACTGGAAGATTTATTGTTGATTTATTGTTGTATCTACAGCCAGCCTCATTAAAATCATTTCCAGTCTGACGCTACTATATTATCCGCTGACTGGATCTGATGACTTCGCATTAGGGGTCACGTTCAGATGACCTTTTTAGGAGCCAGTCCAGCTGTTGCCTTCAAAATCTTGTGGAAACTCATATATAAACCACAAATATGATGCAAAATTATTGTGAACCTTGGATGTTTACTCGCCTAAGGTACCACTATATCCATCGTTATCCCCGTCAAAATTGACTGTAAATGATTTATTCCCGAGGATCAGCTGGAAAGTATCACTTTTTCTAAAACCGTGGCCAAACATTACTGCGCAAAAGGCAATTTCATTGGGCGCAGCAGGGCTGATGTTTTATTGTTCGGAAGGTCATTTGAACGTGACCTGTTATACGATGTCTTCCGATCCTAACGATGTTAGGATCTGATTTTAATGAGATCGGATGTACAGCACTTTATCCCACATTGAAAAGTCGATCCATTTAATTACTGTAAGATGTTTGTGTGGTCCTAGTTGCTTTTTGAATCTTCTAAGGCTAAACACATGATTACGATGTTAAGCCATCTAGTATTTTATCCATTTTTTTAGTTCGAACCCCGGCCCAGCCACATAACTTGTGTGGGGATTGGTCATGAAATTATTTCTACCGCCATTTTCTCCCTACCTCTGGTTCAAGTAGGGCAGCTGTCAGTTACTGGCATAAGTATTTGCGCTTGGTACTGGTAAACCGCTTAGATGGGCTTAGCTTGCCCAGGAATTGTGTGAGTAGGTTAACTGACTACCGGTATGTGACTGAAATACTGTTAAATATGGCAAAAAGATCAAGCAAACAAACAAACAAATCTTTTTCAGAAACAAAATTAAATGGTTATGTTCTAAGCTATATATTAACTTCTAAACTTGATAGTTTTGATTTGTGCTGAACAGTTCCTTTTTATTAATTAAATACAAATTTGAATGTGCATCTTTTCTCTATTAATTCCATGTTTGATAGTTTAGCCTTTGTAGGTTACCTCCCCTGTGTGTTTAACTGTGATTCGTGGATTAATCAAACTGTGGCTAAAATGTGGATGTGCTTTGGATATTGTATGATTGTATCTTGTTGATATTGTGGTTTAGTTTAAACTGATGTGCATGTGTTTGATCTTTCATTTACTTTCAATTGTACTGAAATAAAAGATATTTGATGTGCATTTATTATTTCATATATTGTGTTAGCTGATAAGACATAATGAATCTACCCTCAAATGTAATACATTGTATAGTTCCTTGTTACAATAATTCTGGAAGTTAAAAAATGATTGGATATTGTAATGTTACTATTATTAAATGAACAACACTTTCACAAGACATTGGGTGTCCTAACTGTGTTATTGATGGTTGCTATGGTGACTAGATTGATGCACCAAGGTGCTTGGTCAAGTGGGAATTCAAGGGCAGGGCGGGGTGCAGTACTGTGGTTCCTAAGTGTCATTACAATGTGTCATTGATGGTTGTTGCTATGGTGACTAGATTGATGCACCAAGGTGCTTGGTCAAGTGGGAATTCAAGGGCAGGGCGGGGTGCAGTACTGTGGTTCCTAAGTGTCATTACAATGTGTCATTGATGGTTGTTGCTATGGTGACTAGATTGATGCACCAAGGTGCTTGGTCAAGTGGGAATTCAAGGGCAGGGCGGGGTGCAGTACTGTGGTTCCTAAGTGTCATTACAATGTGTCATTGATGGTTGTTGCTTTGGGGAATAGATTGATGCACCAAGGTGCTTGGTCAAGTGGGAATTCAAGGGCAGGGCGGGGTGCAGTACTGTGGTTCCTAAGTGTGATTACAATGTGTCATTGATGGTTGTTGCTATGGTGACTAGATTGATGCACCAAGGGCGCTTGGTCAAGTGGGAATTCAAGGGCAGGGTGGGGTGCAGTACTGTGGTTCCTAAGTGTCATTACAATGTGTCATTGATGGTTGTTGCTATGGGGAATAGATTGATGCACCAAGGGCGCTTGGTCAAGTGGGAATTCAAGGGCAGGGTGGGGTGCAGTACTGTGGTTCCTAAGTGTCATTACAATGTGTCATTGATGGTTGTTGCTATGGTGACTAGATTGATGCACCAAGGTGCTTGGTCAAGTGGGAACTCATGGGCAGGGTGGGGTGCAGTACTGTGGTGCCTAAGTGTCATTACAATGTGTCATTGATGGTTGTTGCTATGGTGACTAGATTGATGCACCAAGGTGCTTGGTCAAGTGGGAATTCAAGGGCAGGGCGGGGTGCAGTACTGTGGTTCCTAAGTGTCATTACAATGTGTCATTGATGGTTGTTGCTATGGTGATTAGATTGATGCACCAAGGCGCTTGGTCAAGTGGGAATTCAAGGGCAGGGTGGGGTGCAGTACTGTGGTTCCTAAGTGTCATTACAATGTGTCATTGATGGTTGTTGCTATGGGGAATAGATTGATGCACCAAGGGCGCTTGGTCAAGTGGGAATTCAAGGGCAGGGTGGGGTGCAGTACTGTGGTGCCTAAGTGTCATTACAATGTGTCATTGATGGTTGTTGCTATGGTGACTAGATTGATGCACCAAGGCGCTTGGTCAAGTGGGAATTCAAGGGCAGGGTGGGGTGCCGTATTGTGGTTCCTAAGTGTCATTACAATGTGTCATTGATGGTTGTTGCTATGGTGACTAGATTGATGCACCAAGGTGCTTGGTCAAGTGGGAATTCAAGGGCAGGGCGGGGTGCAGTACTGTCGTCTTTGCTTGGGTTCAAACTGGGACTAGTAAAAAAAATTGTTTAATCTATTGATCCATTGATTAATAAACATAGTTCAATGTAATGTGTTTTTGGTGAGTTTTAACCAAAGCTTTACCACAGGTTTGCAAGGAAGATAGTTAGATGCCCATACATTTTACTAGTCAGTTTCAAAATGACATCATGCTGGATGGATGCGTTCTTATTTTTAAGTCACATGGTTGTTTCCAGGGCGACAAGCTGATGCGGTTACCGAGCTACTCCTATGACAAGGATGACCTGGCGCGTCACTTAAGTGTCGCTGGTGATGGAGATGAGGTGGTGGTCGAAGCAGACGACTACCTTCAGCCAGCGCCACCCCCACCCATGGAAGCAGAGAATAATAACTTCAAGGTGAGCATTAGGTGTTGCTATGGTGGCAGCAGGTTATCATTTGACCTATGTTTTATTAGCATTGGGCCTTACTATTGCAGCATCAACTGATTTACACACAATATTAATTGTTTGGTTGTATTTGTTTTAAATTCACTGACTAAATTATTTTGCTTTCAGTTTTTGTTAGTTTGCTAATTTGCTTCAGTTTTTGTTTAGAATGTTGGTAGAAGCATGCATGATTTTGAAGCACTTTTCACAACTCTTTCTCATATGAACTACTTCATTACTCTGCAGGCCAAAAGTCTGTAAATCAAAACCCCAAAGAGTCTTTCTTTAAAACATTTGCTTTCACCGTTTTTTCTTGTTAACAGACTTTCTACGATTTCAGCATTTTAATTAACTGATTTTTTGTACTGTTCATCTTTGAAAGCAGTGTTTTCATTATGTATTTTTTCACTGCCATGTTTATTGTCTGGATTACTTTGATATTTTATTCAGTTTAAAACATACTTCACCTCATTGGGTATGTCTTTTCAGACGTCTTTCAGTCCGGGGGCCTCCAATCGCCCAGTGAGAGAGAAGCGTTACGCACACCTCGAGTCTGCAGCAGCTGCTAAGCAACACCGAGACCTGTCTCCTAGCAACCGTCTCCGGGGTGACAGCATCACAGGCAGATACAGCTCCGATCCACTCAAGTACACCAGGGCACCGAGAGGTAATGTAGTAACTGAGTCTTCTCGCATACAGAGGATTTTGCTGTGCCATTTGGGTCAAAAGTACAATTTTAATGTACACACAACAGCTATAAATTGATGTTCCTACTGGTACAAATTTGTACCTGTTTGGTATGTATTTTTCTGACTCAAACCAACAATAAACACACAGTCTTATTTCAAGCATTTTTTTTATTTTATTATGTAAAATATTTGCATGTTCATAAGAAATATATTAGTACAGTATTAACGAAAGAAAAATATCGACCAATTTTCATAGTGGCGGTTTTGCTATCACATTTCTGTTATTCTTCAATCCTGTTTCATTAATTAGACCATACAGATTTGATTTTATGTTTAGCGTCCTCGAGCTGGTAGGTTTTTGGATGCCTGAATGAATGAAAAAAACTACATTTTTGACAATGTGAAAAATCGAGGTGGCAAGCGTATAAAATATGTCTGTAATGACACACTGTGTGATTTCTTAATGTTATGATATCAGTTAATAAATGACATTGTAAATAATATAAGTCATGAATCTTAGTTCATGTTATACAATGTATTTGAGTTTTGAATGAATATTGTTGGTGGAAATCTTGTATTTTGGGTATGTGTATCACTTGAAATCAGTTGTTGATATTACACAATTCTGAGTTGTCAGTAACTTACCTACAGCTTTATAGATCTAAAACACTTTAAATTGGTATGTTTTGTCTTATTACTATTTTGTATTGCCCATTTTAGGACATACTTCTAAATTTGTATCTATTCAATTTAAAATATGTGATAACATTTTTCTATGATCATGAAGATGTTATTACCTACATGTATTCTTTGGTGTAAATGTCAGGGTTTGGCGATACCTATATGATATAATCTGACTTTAGGCTGAACTTGGGGAAAAAAGTCTTGTATGTGTTTTTACCAATATTTGTATAAAGTAGGGTCCCAGTATGAAGATGATTTGTAATAGTTTTGCAAGTAAACATTTGTTTTATCTTGTATCACTGCTAGGAATAAGTTGTGAATGAAAAATGTTCTTTTATCGACTCATTGTTTGTTTTTTCCTGCCTGGTTGGGAGGTTTTGAAAAATCATGGGGACGCTAAACATAGAATCAAATTTGTATGGCCTCGGTGAATTTAATTAAAAGTAATTCTGTTTCATCTACTTAAGTTTCTTATGCATCATAACAGGACAGTATATCACTTTCAGATAATCCAGTATAAATTATTTATCAATCAATCAACATCTATGACACTGACCCTGAATTTCAGACACTGTAGATGGCGCTGTGATGTTCAGGAAGTCCCCTACAAGCCCCTCAGACAATGCCCCGCCCCCTTTTTACAATCCTTACCAACAGGGGCCGGACTTTGCAAGGGTTCATCTGCCCCTAGATGAGGATGACTACTTGCAGCCCAAGTCTGCGAACCCGAAGGCATACCTGGAGCTGGAGAACAATAAAGGTGAGATATGGGACAGTGGTTTTGTATGCCCCCAAGGCATAGCTGGAGCTGGAGAACAATAAGGGTGAGATATGGGACAGAGATATGGGACAGTGGTTTTGTATGCCCCCAACAGGTGCGAGGCATTAAGCATTGCACTTTAGAATATATACGTGGCGCGTCGTGGGAAAACCGGACTTAATGCATATGCGTAAAGTGTCGTCCCGGATTAGCGTGTGAAGTCCGCACAGGCTAATCTGGGATGGCACTTTCCGCTTTTGTGGTATTTTCTGTTTCAAGGAAGTCTCTTCTAAACATAAATTCACTGTAGGCGGAAAGTGCCGTCCTGGATTAGCCTGTGCGGACTGCACAGGCTAATCCGGGATGACACTTTACGCACATGCATTAAGACTGGTTTTCTCACGACGCGCCACATACCTAAATTTTGTGGTTTCAACTCCTCTTTAACTGCTTGGTGGATTTCAATCAAACTATAACAGCTGAAAAACGTTTTATGTATAGTTGATCGTAAAGGAAGGAATTCTGGGTGCGACTAATTTTGGCAGAATTATGGCGCTTTGTCATTTTTTCCACTATAGTGTTATATGAAAATTAATTTGTGGAGGCAAAAATTAGTATTGGCGACACGCCCTTTGTCTGTGTCCAGACATGTGTCGTAGGGTTATCTGTCTCTGTGTGTCTGCGACACATCTAGTTATTGTATTATTTTATGTTTATTACCAGTTTAATCACTTAAATAGTCAAGCAAATGTTATTTCTGTACATTGGTTGTTTGTATTTTTACTTCTTTTTGAAGTTTTCAGACATACCTTTTTTCCTCTTCAGATTACTACCTGAATGAGCGTCAGATGTCTCATCCTTCCGATAAAAGTTCAAGCAGCGCCCACGACGATTACTTACTCCCCAACCCACTCCCACCAATGGTTGAAAATCCCGAGTACTTCGACGGCGATGGTTCAGACAGTGTCTTTGACATGGGAAAATCCCCACCACGCTTTAATAGTGACATTAGAAAAAGTGGAGCTAAACCACAAGTAGCTCCAAAGCCTAAAGGATTAACTGACTATTACAATGACCTTGGCAATAATGCTGAACCAGAAAGTCACCGTTTGTTATCAAACTCTTCAAATTGCTCAAGTGCTGTCTAGTGATATGTGAAATCACAGGAGGTGTTTTGGAAATGTCATATAATAGTAACTATTGTGATCATTTTCTTGAGAATAGAAATTTGTTGTTCTGTCATAAAGACACCCTGAATCTGTCGGCAGTTCAACAGGCAACGTGTTGTGAATTAAGGAGTTGGCGAAACACAAATATTTGATTGCGTGTAACGTGGGAGGCAATATTCCAGTGAACCCAGAAATTATAACAGGGATAAATATCAACAATGTTCTTCAGGAATGTGTGTATTTTCATATTACTAAGAAGATTCTTGTTGCAAAAAGTGAGGGAAGAAAAAATGTAGCATATGTTTACGGATTGTAAGTAATCTTTGAAGGCCTTAGCATATATGCAGGTCACATTGCTTCCAAGAGTGAAGAAAAGACACAAAGGAGGGCAAATTTTAGCTCAATAAATATTGGTTGAGAAGATACTTGTATAATCTATGAGTTTGTTGTATCCATTGTACATTAATGTGATGTCAAGGAACAACCCAGTGCATAATACTGCATGTAGTTTAAACAGTCGCGTGATATGATAATGCAGTACATTGTCATGGAACCAATTTTTACTTGAACCATGTTTGTTTTTGTTTCTTAAAATTCCCATCACACTGCTTGATGTGACCCATTGCATACAATGATGTTAAATGATTTGTTGTGTTTTTTGCGGTGGCCATTTTGTTCACAATTATGGGGGGGAGGGGGAGGTTCAATTTAAGTCCATGTTTGATCCCCAGTCAGCCTTCTTATGCAGTGCTTTATCTGGATTTCTTGGCACAACTGCTCAATTGGTGATTTTTTTTGCTCATTAAACAGGGTCCCCCTAAATGGACGCATTCTCAATGCCAATGCCAAATCTGTTTTTTTTCTCAATTGGAATGAAAACAATCCCAAATCATAAGTGACAAACTCCTTGATACATAGGAAATGTGAAGTTGTAAATTGCTAAATCACATTAATTCAAGTACTTTATTCAAATTTTCCCATTTGCAAATTTTCCCATTGCAAAATTCCCAATTTGATGGGAACCGGGCCCATTCCCAATTTGATGGGAACCGTCCCCATTCCCAAAGCAGTGAAAAAAATTGCTGATTAAAGGACAAGACATATAGTGAACAGTGACTCTTTTTTTTTCAAAAGGCAGATTCCTCGTCCCTTTTTGTCCTCATACAATGTCCTTTTTGTTAAAGTTGCATGTGCATGGTAAAAAGCCTCTTTTAATTATGACAATGTTCATATTAAAGTGGCTGGGAATATTATTCTTTAAATGATGGCAAATTTGCATTTGTGCCAAATTTTTGGTCGGCGAAATGTTATATATTAAATAACCTTGTCAAAATAGTGGATGTCATTACTTTTATGAGTACAGGTATTTACATGTAGCCTTGTCTGTAATTTGTGATATTTGGTGATGTTATTCTAAGTACTGGTAAATATTATATTAAATGAGAACTGTAACATTTCAGATGAATCACTTGTATATTTTAAATCCTTTGAAGGCATTTTAAACTTATTCATCAACTTCAGACTGATTTTTGGGGGGGAATTTCTGGAGTTATTGCCCTTTTGATTCTGCGTTCAAAGTTAGAACAATGATTGTTGGAATGTTTGTATTTTAGTACTTGTAGGCAATGGGGATATCATTTCATGACATCGGCTGTGTTGTACTCGAGAAGATAATTGTTGCAATGGATATGTGTTAACTGTTGATGCGTAGCTACCAATGTTGTTGTTACTTAATTATTGTGCTATTTACTGATTTGTACGTTCATGTACGTTGTTGTTAATGAATTTGATCTCTGAATTACTATTATTGTAACAAACCAGTTGTTGGTATTTACATTGCTCTAGCCAGTTAATGTTAGGGCAAATACATGACCAGATTCCATATCTAACAGTATCAAAACATGTGCATTCGCAATGTTCAAACACTGTTAATTGTTCACAGATTTTTGTGTTTTTGAAAAATGTCATTTAATTTCTTAAAGCAGTTGGACTAACCAAAAAAAAAAATACTATGAAGAAAAAATAATTAAACTTATGACATGTAATTAAAAGATATGAGGCGCGTCGTGGGAAAACCGGTCTTAATGCATGTGCATAAAGTGTCGTCCCAGTTCGCACAGGCTAATCCAGGACGGCACTTTCCGCCTACAGTGGATTTATGTTTAGAAGATACTTTCTTGAAACAGAAAATACCATAAAAGCGGAAAGTGCCATCCCGGATTAGCCTGTGCGGACTGCACAGACTGATCCGGGATGACACTTTACGCACATGCATGAAGTCCGGTTTTCCCACGACGCGCCTCATATGCCTTTGGCGGGACTCGAGTCTACGACCGCCGGGATCAAACATCTATTGCGCTACCACCCAGCCATTCTGACTTGCATTCATTTTATTGATTTTTTAGCGTTAAGTAAGAAATTTTTTGTTTGTTTTTGTTTTATTTGGATTTTTCGCCGTATTCAACAGTATTTCAGTCATATAACGGCGTTCAGTTAACCTACTCACACTTTTCTTGGGTAAGCTGGTTTACCAGTACTAAGTGCACATACTTATGCCAGTAACTGACAACTGCCCTACCTGAATCAGAGGTAGGGGGAGAATGGCCGTAGAAATAATATCATGACCAATCGCCACACAAGTTATGTGGCTGGGCTGGGAATCGAACCCGCGATCCTCGGATTTGTAGTCCAGCGCTCTACCAACTGAGCTAGCCGGCCTGGCCTAAGTAAAAAATACATTTGTATTCCAAACTAATGATGAAGTGTTACAAACGCGTAATGTCTTTATCCATTTAAATTGATGATTTTACATATACCGATAAAAGAAACTATATTTCTAGTATATTTCTTTGTCGGTAGTATTATTTTTGGGATCTATGACAACAATTTTGAAAATTGTTAATTTGCCAATATGTGAACGGGTCCTTTAAAGTTTAAAAGTCCATGTCAAACTCGACTTATTTTAAAGATGCAATTACTATAGTTCTTAAATAGTTTGGAATACAGTATGGTAACACGCTTTAAGGTTTTCAGTTCATTTTCCATGCCATGTGTTAGATATACCTACCATTAACACATGGCATTGTATCTCAGTGGTTCTCTCAAAAGAAACTACTATTGAAAGATGACTTTGCCCAATTTCACATGAAACTGTTATGTACTGTTTTGTACTATTTGAATTGTAATTGCAGACAACTCTTTAAAAATGTCTCACTAAGTTTCACAGCAATCATAATTATACATTTAATATCACTGTTTACTTTGATTTTGCTGTATAATTCTTTTTACGTTGTAAATTAATGCTTGTTGACAAGTGGTGCCTTGGCAACCATATCCAAATTGTGTATCTTATATCCATAATTAAATGAGTCATGTTGTGGGAAAACTGGGCTTAATGCATGTGCGTAGTGTCATCCCGGATTAGCCTGTGCAGTCCGCACAGGCTATTCCGGGATGGCTCTTTCCGCTTTTATGGTATTTTCTGTTTCAAGGAAGTCTCTTCTTCTGCGGATTGCACAGGCTAATCCAGGACGACACTTCATGCGCATGCATTAAGCCCGGTTTTGCCAAATGTATTGTTGAAGCACAAATGCATTTATACATGTGAATGACTTAAGACTGCATTGAATGTTTGATGATTAATGTTAAAGAATGTGACTTTAGTTCTAACAAGAAAAATTCACCAAATTTTGAAACAAAATTACAGAATTCTCAGAATATGAAATGTTTTCTAAATACTGAATGCAGTGTTTTTATTTTCATTTATGCATGACAAAAATACTTAAATCATTTTCAATATTGACAACTTTCCCTCATGCAGAACTGTTTTCCGTGTGATGTACAGTTCAAATTCAGTTGATATTTCTCAATACATAACATAGTTTTGATTTTAACAACTTTATAGTTTGTGTTTTTTTTTCACTAACTAATCAATGACAACACATATATATTGTCCTGTACTATTTTATTGTCAATGGCAGCCATCATTTTCACCATTTTTGTTTCGTTCACCCTAGCCATAATCTTTGTAATTCATGGTTTGCTTCCACAAATCAACACTGTATGTTTATAAAACAGGCATCATACATTGCGTATATGTAGACATGTGTTTTCTTTCATTTAAGCGTTTCACACACAAAAACACATTTGTAATGGGGTAAACATATGGCATGGAATATGGTACATCCCACAGTGGGTATTGTTTGACTTTCATTATCATGTGGGACTTTTGCATGAATTTTATTGTGATAATTGCCCTTTTTAAATTTTGGTCACAATACATTTTGAATGTTAAGCAGCGAGGAATTGCAGCATGGCTTTTGAAAAATAGAACTGATGCCGTACTTCCAAATGTTACAGTCAATCCCTACCCAAATGCATCAAACTCGCTTGTCTCGAATGTCTTGTTGTCTCGAAGTTTGTTCGAGCGACCAATATTTTATTGCTATATATTCATATAAATTTCCATCGTTTGGCTCGAACTCGCAAGGGTCGGATTTTCGAAGGGTCGGATGGCTCGAAGTGTTTGTCACGGCCCCAGCCCCAGTTTTCATGCATTTAATTGTTTGTTTGGCTCGAACACACCACGGTCGCATTGAGTCGTTAATTGTTTTTTTGGCTCGAACACACCACGGTCGCATTGAGTCGTTAATTGATTAATTGATTAATGCCATGGATTAGTGTCAAGTGCTAAGACGATGTAATAATTTATTTTACAGCTTTGAAAAACTAAAATAAACAACAAGATATATTTAAATGGACCTAATGGGATATGTTTTGAAATGTTAAATGACATGTCATGATTGGTATTTGATATAAACTTTTTAATTAGCATTTTTGTAAAAGTGATTCATTTCAAATAAAACGTTGTATTTTCACTTTTTGATAACATTATATATGACAGATGTAAGAACGAGTTGTTAATGTGTTTATAACTGTTTATGCTTTTTTATAGTCCATTTTTCTGTTTGATAGAACAGTTTACAAAAGAATGTTCCAGGAAGGAATATAGTAATACCTTTATATTTTGTATGCATTAGGTAAATGCAATATAATGTTTCCAAATTGTTATGTTTTACATTTCTGCAAGTTCTTTATGCTGTTGCTAGTTTCAAGTTCAAAGTGAAAGTCTTTTTTAGAGTCCATTTTCTGTTTGATAGAACAGTTTACAGAAAATGTCCCTGGCAGGAATCCCATGTTGTTGACTTATATATTAATTTTTTATGCATTAGGTAAATGCAGTGTATTGTTTGCACATTTGAATGTTTTACATTGCAGGGAATGCAATCAGTTTCAAGTTCAGAAGATCAAGTCTTACTTCATGTTAGTAATGTTTCAAGTTGTTTTAACAAGTTCAAAGTTTAATTCATGTTGATTTTCTTTTCTTCTTAAGTTTCAAGTTCTTAGTCTTAAATCATGTTCATTGTTTCCAGTTTAAGTTCAGAAGTAAACAATTTGATGTTTTCAGTTCAAGTTCAAAGTTATCATCATAGGAACAAGATAATGTTTGTTTTCCTTCAATCGCTCTTTCCGCGCCTGTAATCTATTCACATACATGGAGATATGGCATGTCAAACTGAAGATTATAAATGTAAGTCATAGGCTGTCTTTTAGGACTTGTGATCTCAGCTATCATTTCTGTATTTGGTTTATAACAAGTTTACTGTTGATGTGTGAAATGAAAGGTGAAAATATTTCCGTTCGGCAATGATTAACTTTTAAATATGGAATGCTTTCATATTTTTGTATATCTTGATTGGCACAGGTACATGTACGCATTCATGTAAACTTTAGATCCACTGAATATTGACAATTGATACGATCTCATGTTTCATTATGCCATTTTCTGTCCATTTTGATATGAGACATGTCATTGGAAAACCTGTCTTAATTCATGTGCGTAAACTGTCGTCCCAGATCAGACTGTGCAGTCCGCACAGGCTGATCCTGGACGACACTTTCCTCTTTTATGGTATGTTCTGTTTGAAGGAAGCCCCTTCTAAATATAAATCCACTGTAGGTGGAAAGTGCCATCCTGGATTAGCCTGTGCCCGGTTTTCCCACAACACGCCTTATATTTGCATCAGTCTATAAGACACATGCACAAATAGCCTGAAGAACTAAATTTAATAGAAGACAATGTATATAAATATTATATACAAAGTTGGTTCTGCTCTAAGACTTGAAATACTGTATAACTGGAATTTCTGCTGTCATACAATTTTCCTAAGTGATATAGAGAAATATTTTACATATCTTTCTGCAGTGACATTTCTATGATTTTACTCATTTGTGAATTAAAACTATTCGTTGAATGACCATTTCCATTTGTATTTTGTGTATACATCAATGGCAAATAGTATAATAGGATTTATACATCATATGTTTCCTTAAACACAATCATGTCTCAGTTTACTAGATCTTATAATTAAATGCTGTACAGCTGTTTGCATATATTTATAAACATGTATACTTCAGAAATGTGGGTTGGCTATATTGATGCAAGCACAATTTGAATTCTAAGATGCATTTTTGTTTGTTACATTCCAGAGGAAATGAAAATGTGGCTGTTTCTTACAGACTTCATTTTCATCCTTTAATAAATGGCATACCTCTTATTAGGCGTATAAAAAAATGTTTCTTTCAGGTAACATGCCCAACAAAATTTGGGTAGTTAGGTCAGGATTTTTTTTTTTTACTTTTTTTTTTGGTAAATGGTCAACTTGAAGATTCTAAAACTAATAAATATTCAAAACGTATCAGTAATATCCTTAAACATTGTTTATAAGTGAATACTATCAAAACAAAACACTTATTTATCCAAAAACACATATAATTATTCCAAAAGGTAAATAAACCAAAAAGCAATCCAACAAACCCAATAAAACGTTTTAGGGTCGGGGCATTTTTTTAGGGAAGGTCGGGTTACCTGAAACAAACAATTTTTTGTTACGCCTTATCGTAATACAAAATTTATTCATGTAGTAAGGCTGACTGAATCGTGTACCAGGCCCCAGTCTTATCAAAGATCTTACGGCAAGTTTAAGTTACGACTGAATTTTGTAGTTTAAAAAATGGACATTTATTATCAGTATGTGCCTGAAATAAAGGACACGTGAAAGATACCAAGAAAATGATTTGAATTACTGAAATAAAGTAATCATAGATGTTGGTGCTTAGCATTTATGCTTCTTTGAAAATTGTATCGTGATGTAAATATGCCCTACGAGGTTTAATAAGACGGGTCCCAGAACTTTAAGATTATCACCTTTGACAATATCACTAATGTGTTTATAAATCTATTACCTTTATCTGCATTAGTAAAATAGTTGTCTTAGAGGTCAGGGGCCATGGGTCGTATTCCAGAAACATCTTCAGTTAAATCTTATCCTTATCCTTCAAATCGTCATTTTTCTTAAGCATTTTATTCCATGTGTGCATGAAATTCTGCCAAATGTATACAAATTATCAATTTATTATTAACTACTATTTACTTAACTGTAATTGGATTCATTAATTGATATCAAGTTTGAAAAATATTACCTCACAAAAATTGGAACTTAAGTGAAAATATTTGAGGCGCATCGTGGGAAAACCGGTCTTAATGCATGTGCGTAAAGTGTCGTCCCGGATTAGCCTGTGCAGTCTGCACAGGCTAATCCAGGACGGCACTTTCCGCTTTTAAGGTATTTTCTGTTTCAAGGAAGTCTCCGGTTTTCCCACGACGCGCCTCATTTTAAGATAAACTTAAGTTGTCCTAGAGCACAGGGTCCATATCCACAAAGCTCCTAAGGAAAATCCTAACTTAGGTCATAATTAAGGGAAATGTTCAAATTCTATTTTAATTGTGAACATTCAATGCTTCATACTTAACATGTGCTAAAAAAGAAGCGCTTGTTTATTCTTTTCCCGAGTAAAATCAATTACGACAAAATTAACTTTAATTGAACTTGCCACTTACTTGAGAAATTTTCTGACTAATAAATTCACTTAAAGGGACTGTCAACAAAAAATTGGCTTCCGACTGTACTATAAATTATATTATTTGATGGAAATGAGCTTTACTAACACATGTGCATTGAATAAATAACAAATAATATGATACATAATAAGACATTTGATACAAACAAATTAGCAAAAAAGTCTGAAAAATTTAAAACCCCTAGCGCGAATCGAACTCACGACTTAGGAGCCATACGAAGAAATGACAGTTTACAGCGCTTTAGCCAACTGCACTATCATGCTTGGTAAGGAGTCGTGTGAAAACTATGGTTATACAAAATGGTCACAATTCTGACGTCAAAATGTAAGCAGGAAAAGGGCCAAACAAACAAAACCCTTATATTAATTGATTTTTATCTCAGAATGCAGACACTCTTTTCTCATTATATATACCCTGTTTTTAAAGTTATCATATGGCAGTATTATTATCTAAATTTCAGATTTTTTAAGAGATTGCCCCCTTAAGGCCCTTTTCGATGTCCCTTTAAAGTTTTCACTAAGGAGATTTATTGTTGTGGGCCCTGGTATTTTTGTTGTCTTATGAATAATCAATAAACTTCATTAGATGTGAAATATTTATAATACACATAGTGTTATCAATATTCCAATTTAAATAACTTTAAAACCTACTAATTCATATAACATTTAGATTAACTTAGGAAAATGGTAAACTACTGTAAATATGACATGTAACAGTGTATTTCATAATAAAACATTGCCTTGCCAATACCGGTAATTACTAAGTTTTTGAATAATTTAGCTAATAATTCTACATTTATTTGCCATGTTTTATGAAACTATGATATAACAATGATACATTTTCATTTTATATTTCTAAAGGGCGCAACATTATATCCAAAATGACTAAAATAATGTACTACCTAAAACACCTCAAATCCTACGAATGCATCAGACTGTTTAGAGATTGTATTGTCGACACATGATTTGTTGTTGTCCATTTTCAATAAAGCATCCCCTGTGCATTTTAAGAGGTACCTATTGAATCTAGAACATGACTGCTACCCCTATGTCGATCTGTATCAAATCATCTAGCATTACGTGTCAAATGCTTTTTATTGCGTTACTCATCTGCCACATTGCAATACATCATAATAAGGCGTAAAACAAATTATGTTAGTTTCAGGTTACCCAACCTACCCTAAAAAAAGGCCCCGACCCTAGAACATTTTATTGAGTTTGTCAGACATTTTTTTTTTTTCTTTTTTCAATAATTAAATGTATGTTTGGATAAATAAGTGTTTCGTTTTGATAGCGTCCACTTATAAACAATGTTTAAGGATATCAAGGATATGTTTTGAGTATTTATTCAGTTTTATAATCTTCAAGTTGACAATTTACCACACAAAAAAATAAATAAATAAATAAATCCCGACCTACCTACTGTAATTTTGGGGGCATGTAACCTGAAACAGTCTTTTTTTTAACGCCTAAGTATCAAGTTTTCATATGTGAAATATCTGTTGTCAGTATGTACTATGTTCAATCTATTTCACATAGTATACACTATGTATATATTATAATTTATATCGTTTATCAAATTTATCATTTTATTGTTCTTTCTGTTTTTGATTTATGTTTTATTTACTAATTAGACACTTTTTTTTTAATTTTGTAACATGTATAGAATGAAATACTATTCTGTACGAAAAACAGTAACTCAGATTACTAAAATAAAAATATGTAATGATTTGTCTGTGTTGTTTTACATGTACGTGTATATACACAAAATATACCCAAGTCTTTTCTAGAATCCCGGGCCCCGTATTCGCTTTCTACAAGATCTAGGTTTGAATTCCGCGTCAATGTCTCTCCCAATATCGTCAAATCATACATATGAAAGAACGTCTTAAATCGGTAAATTTTCGCGGTGGTCATAAATTCGCGCAATGGCGAGAACGCGAAATGCGCTAAAATTAGACCTCCGCGAACATTGGTGATTTCACATTAGTTTAAATTGTCTGAATAAAAGTTCATCGTTCATTAACATGCAGGTATATGTGAATGTCGTGATGTGAATGTTTTTACTTATAATTTTGGTTTTAATAAGAAAAATTTATAAGTATGATCTGTTTGAAAAAATAACACATTGATTGCAATGAAAATTAATTGACCCCTGTTATGAATAAAGGGCCTATTCCAGTACCGATACACATGGTTATTGCAATTAACGAGCTGTCATAATTTAACCTACCAGGGTTCTGCCCAGTCGGTCGTTACACCGATGAATCAATACGTATTTCTGATTTTAAAACGCAGCTGACTTTTTCAAAACTGGGTTTCCGCGAATTTAAGATTGCGCGGATATGTCCGCGATCACATTTACGCGAAATTTGTACCCCGCTAATTTATGTGATTCCACAGTACGTACAAGTTGTATCGCAGTACCGTAAAAAATGGAATACTGTTTTCGACAATATACTTCAATAATTACTGAATACAATAAGAATTTTATTATTTTCAAAACAGTTTATTCATTGCGGATCATGTGCCTTTAAACAAATAAACGTATAAACTTAGCATATATAGTTCAAACTAGTATGATTTAATAGATACATAAAGTTAAAATTAAAACAAAATATCCAAAGATATTACTTTTATACATGTATAGTGAAACACGTTTTGATTTGAAAATCTAATAAGGTACAGCGTTTACTTTTTAATTACTTGAAGACTTCAAATGGAGAATCCACACTCTGCCAGTATGAACATACCACCGGATTGTTTCCACTTAATGCATAGTTTCATTTGCCCCGGGCGCCGTACGATAAATTCGTCTATGATTTTCCGTACGAGTGTTTAGGCATTGTAGGTGGCTACGGCGTCTGTGTTCACGATGTACACGATCTCCGTGCGATTTTGTGAACTGACTTCCGGGAGCAGGTGAGGGCAAATCCGTACGGAGGCCGCACGATGGTTATACGGAAATCGTGGTCTTTCCGTGCGGCTGTCCGGCGGTCTCACTTAACGGAAATCGTCCGGAGCCCGTGCGGCATCCGTGCAGAGGCCGTGCGGCTTCCGTGAGGAGATGGTGCGGCGACAATAGTTTAGATTTTGGGTGCCGCGCGATGATCGCGCAATATCCGTGCGATTTGACGGGTACCGTACGGACATCCTGCGGTAACCTTACGATACCTGTGCGAGAGCCGTACAGATGCCGCGCGATACAACGATACCCCGATGTGGGTTTTTTTCGGGCACTGTCCACAAAAAAACGTGATTTTGCCACACTATCATCGCACGGCCTCCGCACGATACCCTTCCTGACATCGTACGGTGCCATCTACGATATGTTTTAGGCTACGGACTTACGATTTTTAAAAATTTGTATAATTTTCAGATATCGTACGAAAATCGCACGGCTTCCAGAAGGAGGCCGGACGGAAAGGGAGTTACGGGCAGTTTACGTGCGCCGTAGACGCATTCTTGTCCAAATGTAAACTAGGCATAAAGTGGTATAAAAGTTAAGGCAACAAAATATACGTGAGTCTGCGACACCCTTGTATTACGGCGTTTAATGCTCGAACGACTCCGGTTAAGCCCGGTATTCACAGTGACAAGTCGTGAGTCTTACTAGGAAAATCTCACCGTAAACATATTCAAATGTGAAAATTAATAAAATATTTTCAAGACACTGAAGATAAATCATTGTTTACTAGATCAACATTGTAATACAGTTGATCTAGTTTTCCCACTTATGTTGTACGAATTGACGCATGTTTCAAGAAGTTCATTATTTCAAGAAGAAGTTTCCTGGATACGCCCCCAGCTAAATTAGGTAGAAGTGCTGGGACACACGCCGGTCCTCACATAATGCAGCTCCGGCGCGAAAGGACCTCATTTACTTAGAAATACAAA
This sequence comes from Congeria kusceri, assembly GCA_027627225.1. NCBI lineage: Eukaryota > Metazoa > Mollusca > Bivalvia > Myida > Dreissenidae > Congeria > Congeria kusceri. The sequence continues at coordinate 17,879,148 of CM051040.1, forward strand.
CACAGACTGATTATCAGACAGTGATAGTTGTGGGGCCGGAGCTTTATTGCCGGAGTGTCGGGCGAACCAGCGTACAATGCTCCGATTTTGACAATAAAATCAATAAGAAAAATACCATTTATACGAATACATTTCATGTATTTAAACAATTTGTGGCTATTATTTAAATGGATTTACATGCATATAACGCACTTGTATACATGTATAACAAATAAATATTATTTATAAGCCATATGACAAATACCGCAGACGAATTTTAGTGTATACCCGGTAGTGCGCACGAAAAGTATACACTTTACGCACTGTCACAGGGGCGAGGTCAGCCATACGCACGTGCGTACACTTGACTGAAAAATTAAAACTGCAACTATGTAACTGTTAAGAGGATCTACAATACGGTTTTATGCAAATGTCGTGTTGGAAATTAGATACAACATACTTCACTACAAGATTATGTTCCAATTTTCGGACAAAAAAAACAACAGCAATTTTTTCGTAACGTATAAATAGACATATTTTACAACCACAGTCCTAGGCCCTCTGAAAGTACATCTGTAACAAAATTCCGGGGAAGGGGGTGTCACCCGCACCCTCCGTTAATCATCAGTGCGAATCTCAGTTTCGGCCTGAGGTACGCCCCTGGGACACCTGCTGCAATGGTATGTGCAAAGTACATCTGTAGCAAAATTCCGGGGAAGGGGGTGTCACCCGCACCCTCAGTTAATCATCAGTGCGAATCTCAGTTTCGGCCTGAGGTACGCCCCTGGGACACCTGCTGCAATGGTATGTGCAAAGTACATCTGTAGCAAAATTCCGGGGAAGGGGGTGTCACCCGCACCCTCAGTTAATCATCAGTGCGAATCTCAGTTTCGGCCTGAGGTACGCCCCTGGGACACCTGCTGCAGTCGTATGTGCAAAGCACATCTGTAGCAAAATTCCGGGAAGGGGGTGTCACCCGCACCCTCAGTTAATCATCAGTGCGAATCTCAGTTTCGGCCTGAGGTACGCCCCTGGGACACCTGCTGCAATCGTATGTGCAATGTACATCTGTAGCAAAATTCCGGGGAAGGGGGAGTCACTCGCACCCTCCGTTAATCATCAGTGCGAATCTCAGTTTCGGCCTGAGGTACGCCCCTGGGACACCTGCTGCAATCGTATGTGCAAACGATTTTGCTCGTACTAACAATTATAATAGTACACATGTGTAATTCAGAGAATGTTCCATCTGAACCTCCGTATAGTGTCGAGCGTTCACGGTCACCAAGAAAATTTCGCGTGCCTATCTATATGTAATAATGAACGCATATCAATGTGTACACAATGTACATATAGATATTTCAAAAACGGAAAAACATCAATACACTGAACTATTAATATATACCACCAGTGTTTGAACATCTACCTTTATACATTTCACGTTTAATATGTATTTATTAAACTACATATATTAGAGTACAGTATGCAACTACATGTATAATTATGCAATACATTTTTTTATAATACATATTATATAAACTACCTTACTGGTTTGCATTGAGTGTGCACAACGAGTCAAACAAAAGTATGAACAAATAGAACTGCACGCCATCGCATTCGTATTCAGCTGATGTCATCTTGGGCCGACTTGCAGTAGCCTTTATGGCCCACTTTCTTCAGCGACTGGGCGTTAATACAGCAGTTACTGAGCACGCTGCTGATATCGGTCACGGCGTCTCCCGGAAGTGGTTCCCGGCTGCGCTGTATGACCCCCGCGTACGCTGAACCCGGCGCGCACCGCCCGTCGGGGGTTTGTTCCCAGCACGAGTATATCACCGCGTAACTGTGAAGGGTTAATGTGGCGTTCAATGATTTTTATTACACACACTTGTAATTTATTCACATGTAATTCCGATATTTAAGAAATAATATTCGTTTAAAGTTCTCTATCGGCTAATAAACAACGATTTGGAGTTCTGGTGCGTATGAATTATACCACGAGGGCGTTATCCCCCGTGGTTTAATAGCCACGCATGAGAACGACAAAGAGTTGTATATTGACAGATAAACAACGATAATGCGAAAACAAATTCGATTCTAAAATGATGCGACAAACAGTTTTGTAATTGTAATGAGAATTACAATTTACAATGCTTCGCTCAGAATCAGGACTACTTTTTGCGTTGTTTATTGGGTAGTTTAACAACGACAATTTAGTTTTTGGTCTATAAAAAAAATGTTTACATCATACAGCTAAGATAATTAATATGGAAAGTTGAACAATCCACACTGTAACATAGTTTTACTGCAAGTAAGGAGCCATTGATATGGATTTTTAGAAATATGGTAAACATTATGTTTCGTAGATGTTACGAGTGATGCCATCTTGAACCTGTTTGGGGATCTTCAACAATAAAAGATCATTACGGTTGGCACAATTTAGCGAGGGACAATATTTAAAACATAAAGTAGATATGTATGCGGAAAGTTGTCCTACTTCAAACGTATCCAGTACTCATTGGCACAGAACAACAAACGGCGTGTCCCCAATTACATTAAAGGTACCATAACGCACGCATATGAAGTTTGCTTATGCTATTGGATCAGCCCCCGAGCTGATATTTTACTGGTTCCGAGCATAGTTCTAATCAAACGATAGGGGAGGTAACCGCTGCGAGAAGTTTGCTATTGGATGGCAAGGGCTATTAGTACATTCGCCAAATGACGACTGTGTATCACCAAACCCAGGGCCCGTATTCACCAACCTATTCTTAGACTTAAGACTAAGAGTAAATAATATTCTTGTAACTGTTCTGTTCTCGGAGTGCTGTAAATTTGAATATTACATGGTATTCGCCCACGCCTCTAACAACATTCTTTATTTAGAATGATTATTGCATGGCATAAGCAACACTGGTTCCCTATATAGCGATTCTGCAAATGCAGAATTATTTTATCGAGAGACTAAGTTGTTTCTTTATTCTTAAGTCTAAGAATGGGTTGATGAATATGGGCCCTGATTATCATTCCCAAACAGTATTCGTCCCACCTGGTATAGTCTGTTTTCACCAGCCACACGTCCTTCCTGCCGAACTTCTTGCCCGTCGGGGTGTCAAAAAAGATCTGCATCTTCTGTGGAGACTTATCGCCTGCTGCCTTCATGTGACCCTCACCTATCGGGCACCACATGCCGTAGAACTTCCCTCCAACTGAAACGGAGGGAAAACAACATCTTTAAAGACTTGTACGAATGTATGCACCTTTCAATATTATTCCCCCCCCCCCCCCCCAGAGGAGGGGGAGCGGCGGGCATATACGGGACTGAAAGCGATTCCCGACAGGCGGGAAATCGACACGCCGAATAACTCCGGGTCCCGGGATATATACTTGGGTCGGATTTTAAATCCCGGTAGAATTGGACCTCCGGGCATCTCCCACTGTGGGTATTTATACAAAAATGCTTGGCTCTAGGGTAGGAAATAAACCCCCCAAAATATAATTAGCCAACTCCCCTGGGTCAGCCTGCCGCTCCCCCCATGGGGCAATATTGATAGATGCATTAGGTATACTACCTTATAAAAGAACTGGAAGAGCTTATAGAAAACCAGGCGCGGTTACAGGAACTGGAATTAAAAGGGGCGGCAAAATGAGTACCTACCAACTTATAAATGTATACATTATATATTTTGCAAACCAATCATATTAGATTGCGCGATATCATACAATCTCTAGAACAAGTGATTTAACATACCCGGTACATTTACACGAATATGTATTTTATCAGTCATGTGTATTCGTGTACAAACCAATCGGCATAAGTCTTCATTTGATGAAGAAAACCAACGAAATATAACTTAAAACGATTAATTTAATGTGTCCGAGTTTGCTAAACATTTAACTTAAATATACTGTATAAATATACATGCACATTCTTATTCAAATTCAGAGAGGTTATCCCTATAGGATTTCAGAGAGGTTATCCCTATAGGATTTCAGAGAGGTTATCCCTATAGGATTTCAGAGAGGTTATCCCTATAGGATTTCAGAGAGGTTATCCCAATAGGATTTCAGAGAGGTTATCCCTATAGGATTTCAGAGAGGTTATCCCAATAGGATTTCAGAGAGGTTATCCCTATAGGATTTCAGAGAGGTTATCCCTATAGGATTTCAGAGAGGTTATCCCTATAGGATTTCAGAGAGGTTATCCCGATAGGATTTCCACAATTTATGATTTACTTTAATGCGTGGAATAGAAATAAAACCATGATTCATGGTCTCAAATTGGTAGTTTATCACTTGTCCGATATCTAGTACATTCATTCTGAGAGTACGCTCGAGCACACAATCGGCCTACCTAGTACGGGAACACACTTATTGACTTAAGTTTACAATGTTTTCGATTTAGGTGCAAAAACAACATGTAGATGTCAGAGGGGAATGGTAAGTACATAAACTACTGACATTCTTACACATACTGTAATATCATATGTACACATACCACTTGCGAGAGTCCAGGTGCCAAGTTAGAAATTTGTTGCTGTTTTCTGTTTCGTATTGCGACATACACGTAATTACGAGTTACGAATTCTCAAGTAGTTGGTACATGATCGTATTCACGATCTAAATGTAATTACGAGTTACGAGTTCTCAAGCAGTTGTTACGTGCTTTTATTTACGATCCACATTTAATTACGAGTTACGAGTTCTCAAGCAGTTGTGACGTGCTCGTATTTACGATATACATGTAATTACGAGTTACGAGTTCTCAAGTAGTTGTTACGCGCTCGTATTATTTACGATCTACATGTAATTACGAGTTATGAGTTATCTAGTGGTTGTTACGTGTTCATATTTACGATATACATGTAATTACATGTTACGAGTTCTTAAGCAGTTGTTACGAGCTCGTATTAAAGCAGCAGTCCAGAAATATGTTAATAACAATAATACAAATAAAACTTTCCATAAATCGTTTCTAATGGACATCTTACCGATCAAAATACAACAAACCGCATTGAAATCGGTAAAATAATGACGTTTAGGCAACGTTTTATCGTCGAGTTAATTGCATGCGATATTTGGTGATGCCTCGGCAGTAAATCAGCATGTACATTAGTGTATATTCCGTTCGTACCAAGCGTTTTCGAACATAGACATTATAAGATGCAGTTCGTAAATAAGAAACAGTTTTCAGCCGAATAAACGTCATTAACGTTTGTTAGAACTAATGCCAATTAAAGATGTATTGAATTATATTATATGGACTGCGGCTTTAACAATATACATGTAATTACGAATTATGAATTCACTAGTGGTTGATATGTATTCGTATTTACGACAAACATGTAATTACATGTTACGAATTCTTAAGCAGTTGTTATGCGCTCGTATTAACGGTATACATGTAATTACGAGTTACAAGTTCTCAAGTAGTTGTTATGTGTACATGATCGTTATTACAAGAAAAAGAAAACAACATATTTCCAACCTTTTAATACCAATACGCTGTCATGCGGTTTAGGTAGAACTAATCAGGACTCAATTATATTCATGTTGGCTATTGGTATTTATCTCGTAATGACGGCTTAAACATAGGTAATTACGCGATGAAACAATATATGAGCCGCGTCGTGGGAAAACCGGACTTAATGCATGTGCGTAAAGTGTCGTCCCGGATTAGCCTGTGCAGTCCGCACAGGCTAATACAGGACGGCACTTTCCGCCTACAGTGGATTTATGTTTAGAAGAGACTTCCTCGAAACAGAAAATACCATAAAAGCGGAAAGTGCCGTCCTGGATTAGCCTGTGCGGACTGCACAGGCTAATCCGGGACGACACTTTACGCACATGCATTACGTCCGGTTTTCGAACGACGCGCCTCAAATATTGTTTTCTTATTCTCACACTGGATACATTGTAACGTGTTTTGGTTTGTTTTCCTTTTCCTATTTTTAAACTGGCTACATAGTAAATTAACTTCTTTTGGTTTGTTTTCATTTACAACGAATATTTTTAAACGTGTAATGTAAATGGTGCAAAGTAATATTTGGATGCCGAAGTGCAAAGAAAATACATGCATTATATACACATTTACACTTGCTTGAATAACGCTTATGCAACCTTTTAATTGGATTAAGTTTTTTTACAAATTACTTTCGCTAAAAGTCAGATAATAAAGTCATATAATATTTAACTTATTGTCAAAATTAACATTAACAACAATCGAATTTAACAATTACAATTACGTGTGTCTGTAATAGACTCAATGTTGATATTTAAACAGTGTAACCGAGGGTTTAGCGTGAAACTATTGTATCTTATATAGAAATGTTAAGCAGATACAACAGTTTCACGCTCAACCCTCGTAATATAAACGGACATTACAGTTGTACAGCATTAACTCTCGAAAAGGTGGTCTTTTCTGGAAATCATGGTATATTTCAAACTTAGACATGCATCGAATAGGATTTATTGTGAGCAGTAAAAATAGTCAGATAATTTGTAACAGAGTTAAAGTAATGTGAATATTGGATCTTCAATTTTTCTGCGTTCGTATCTCGCTCTTTGGGCAGAGTATTAAATTTTCGCTTGTGTTTCTTCCCACACCATAACAAACGTTGTTACTATAATACGGTATCATTATGCGCATAACAAACCTTGCATCTATAATACGGTATCATTATGCGCATAACAAACCTTGCAACTATAATACGGTATCAAAATGCGCATAACAAACATTGCATCTATAATACGGTGTCAAAATGCGCATAACAAACCTTGCATCTATAATACGGTATTAGAATGCGCATAACAAACCTTGCATCCATAATACAGTATCAGAATGCGCATAACAAACCTTGCATCTATAGTACGGTATCAGTGCGAATAACAAACCTTGCATCTATAATACGGTATCTAAATGCGCATAACAAACATTGCAACTATAATACGGTATCAATATGCGCATCACTAACACTGCAACTATAATACGGTATGATAGCACATACTGAAAATGCTGCTAAGTTTACATATTATACATTATAAATACATGTACACGCTGGACTACCATAGCGGATTTAGAGGGGGGGGGGGCGGAAGCGGCGTACGCCCCCTCCAAGATTTCCAACATTCGATTTTTTAAACCTTACAATAACTTAAACATACGCATTTTGGTGCCAATGACGCGTTCTTCAATCAATTTCTGGCATAAATCATATCTGTTCCGCGGTAGTTTTGTTAAATAGTTCCTTTTTGACGATATTGCACCGTTCCGGTATATATTCGAGAGGCCAACAACAATTTGTTGGCAGTTACTGAAAACTCCCGTCCCTTCTAACTAAAAAACCTGTACCAACGCCTGACTACTGTAAACATTCACGTGGTTATTAGACTGACCAGAGCATATGACCATTTTATCGCATCATGTATATAATAAAGATAGCAATTTGAACATTATTCCACTTTAGAACTTTCATTTTGGACGTTCGAGTTAGAACTATGTGCTAACACAGTAGGCCTGTGAATTCTGCCTTTCGTTTAAAGTCGCTCACTTGGAAAATGATATTTCCTATCATAGCTTTTCCAACCAAGTTTTGTTGGTTTTTAAATTTGGTTTGTTGTTTGAGAAGATCGCGCTCTCTGGATAAAGTTTTGTTTAATTAGCATATAATTATGTTGCAAATGCTGAGCTATAATTTCGCCTATGGCGAATTACATTAACCACCCACCTGATCTGACGTCAAATTCTCCGTCTTTTTTTAGGACGAAGTTAACTTTGAGGTCATTAAAATCCAGTAATGTCGCCAGCAGCTTGTTTTCCAGTCCTTTCGTCTGCATCACATACCAGTTTCCCGCGAATTTTGTCTTGTCGAGTTTTTCTTGCAACGGAATTTCATCCAGTTTGCACACGCCGCTCGTGTACGCTACGTTGCTACTGAACAATCCAGCGTTAATGAGCAAAATTAAACCAACCACGATGACGAACAACGTAAAAACAATACATTTATTCCTCCGAGAACAAAACCCACCAAACGGGCTACCGCCAGACGGCATTCCACGGGCTGCAGAAAATGTGATTGTCGTCTGCTGAATTGAGTTTTTGGACGTCATAAATCCATTGTTATTTTTCACGCGTCCGTCAGAACGTGTCCTCGCGCACGCACTTAAAAGGTCGGAAACC